>CM035092.1:38612928-38941549 GCA_020205505.1 Panax japonicus
CATAATCGTAATAATAAATTAAGTATATTTAATTTAATCTATGGTGATAGACTAAATTAAATAGCTTAATATTTATTATTTCATATTTTATAAATATTAAATATAAATTAATAAGAAGAGTCTTATTATTATTATTACTATTATTATTATTTAATTCCTAAAACAGTTTGAGAATTAATTAAAAAAAATACTCTCATTTATTCCTAATAAGATTAGGAGGCTAATTAATTAAAAGTTTAATTAATTATTCCTAATAAGATTAGGTGCCTAATTATTTAAAGGATTTTAATTAATTAAAATAAAGCTCAATTCCTTAATTGTTAAGGAGGGTTGCCTACATCTATAATAAGAGGAGTCTTATTATGGGTGAGTGGTTGTTGACTTTTTCACAATATACGTTATTCCAATTGTTGGAGAGTACGCTCCTTTTCTATGAGAGATAGAAAACTAGGATTTTGTCAAACACTCATCTTCTTGAATCTTTCTTCTTCCTTGGTGGATCACCTATAGAGACCAAACACTTGGGTGGCTAACGTTGATCAAGGGAAGGAACCAAACCCGGTGGATTCAAGTTGAACGCGAAAGGATTTGGAAGTGAACTCGTACCTGAGGAAACTCGAATTTTCAAGGTATGATTCTTATTCTTTATCTTTTCGTTTAATTAATAATTGTTCATAAAGGATGATCCGGGTATATGGTTTGTAAAATTTTTAAAACTCTGATTTTCCACGTTTCCGTTTATTTTATGCAATTTGATTGCGTCCAAGAATAATACAAACCTAACAGTGGTATCAGAGTCAAAATTTTATGCAAATTATTAATTATTTTAATTTGATATGTATATTGATATGTGTTAGAACAATTTAATTGGGCATAATTTTGTTGTATAAAATTTATTAAAAAAAAGGGAAACCCGTAATAAATTTTGGAAGTATGTTGACATTTGCGAAGTCTGTTAATTTCGGTGAGTACATCTTTTTGAAATTCGTGAGCACGCGTATCATGATATATTAAGTGATTCATGGATTCAGTAAAGTAACCAGGAGATTTTTTTTGTAAAGGTTTCTGGTGATATGCTTTTAAAGAGTTACAGGGATAAGTAATAGAAAAACAGTGTTCGATTTGTGTTTGAAATCCGTAGTTATTAAACTTACTGAGATTCACGGCTTTATATATATATATTATATATATATCATATATATAGTCCGGATCAGTCCGGACTCCCGGATTTTGTTAAAAACCGGACCTTTTTTTTTTTTTTGAACAACTAAAAAAAAAAATTAGGGAATTGGAATTTTTACATTAGACAGTATTTTGGGTGTGATTTGGATGCCTATAACAAACATGTCTGTACAGTCTGGCAGACTGTACATACATTAGTTGGTGTAGGTATTAAAAAACACCAAAACACTGTATTATTGAAAAATTTCAGTTCCATAATTTTTTTTTTTTAGTTGTTCTACAAAAAAAAAAAACAAAAAAAATTGGGTCCGGATTTTCTCCCGTCCGGGAGGTCCGGACCTGATCCATTTTCTATATATATATATATATAGGGGTATTCATCCATGGCAAACGTTTGTCATGGACACTATTCAGCAAACAAGTTGATTACCGTTGATTCTGGACAATGGAAGACTGTGATTGGTCAAATTTTCTCCCTGCCGCTACAGCTTGTAGCGGCAGCCACTTTTCTTTTTTGTCCGTTTGCAAATTACATTACTACCCCTAATTAAATTACATGCCTGCCGCTACAGGTTGTAGCGGCAGTGTAAATTCCACCCATATGGCCCAGATGCTATGTAAAGATAAGTTTATATTTATGTATACATAATGTAAAAATAAAAGATAATGATACATAATAAAAATAAAGATAATGATAAGATAAGTCCTGAATAAAAGATAAACTTATTTTATAAATATATAATGTAAAAATAAGATAAGTTTGAATAAAAGATAAATTTATCTTTTATACCTGTAGCGGCAGGCATGTATTTAATTAGGGGCAGTAATGTAATTTGCAAACGGAGAGAAAATGAAAAGTGGCTGCCGCTACAAGCTGTAGCGGCAGGGAGGAAAACTTGACCAATCACAGCCTTCCATTGTCTAGATCAACGGTAATCAACTTGTTTGCTGAATAGTGTCCATAGAAAAACGTTTGCCATGGATGAATCTATCTAATAAAATACAAATGATTTTGAATTTTCCGCTCACTCAATAAATCATCTGGGTCGTCCAAAGTTTGAGATAAATCCCACCGTCCATACATCTATCTAATAAAATACATCTATCTATCTAATCTATCTAATAATGATTTTGAATTTCCCGCTCACTTAATAAATCATCTGGGCCGTTCTAAGTTTGAGATAAATCTCACTGTCCATACAGTGCCGGAGGCACGAGACCCAGCTAGTACATATATATATATATATATATATATATATATTTCATGATACTTAGCGGTAGTATTCTCAGGATTCCAAAGTGGGATTCCTATTATATATTATATATATGGCAACGTGGTTAGAACAGTAGATATGTCTTATGTCATATATTAATATTTTAATAATTTTATAATTAAAATAAAAAAATTATTTTAATTTTAAAATAAAAGGTTTATTTTAATAATAAAATAAAAAAGGTTTATTTTAATTTTAAAATAAAAAGGTTTATTTTAATTTTAAAATTGAATTTCATGCTAACTAATTAGAGTTGAAATTTGATTCCATGATAACTAATTGGAGTTGAAAATGGATTCTATGTTTCTTTAAATAAATGAGTTTATGTAGATATGAAATAAGATTTCATATTATTCAAAATAAAAGAGTTTATTAGTGAATAGGAAAAAGAATCCTAATTTCCTTATATAAATGAGTTTATTTAGATATGGAATAAGATTTTATATAATTCAAAATAAAAGATTTTATTTGTGAATAGGAAAGAGAATCTGTGTTATCTTTAATAAAGGAATTTTTTTCTTGGAATTGGATTCCATAATTAATTAAAATAAAGAGTTTATTTGATTAAAGATTTTGATTAAAATAAAATATTTATTTTATTCAAAATTGGATAAATTAAAATAAAAGAAGTTTATTTTGATTCAAATTGGATTAAAATAAAGGAGTTTATTTTGATTCAAAATTAGATTTTATGCTAACTAAATTTTACCCATTAAATGATATCAATATATATTAAATGTTTATTATTCATGAGATGAATGTTATATATTGATGCATATGGTGATGTGTATGATAATAAATGGGATTGATTACGGACTATTGACCAATGTGATTGGATTTTATTTTAGTTGGATGCATGAATGCATGAGTTTTATTAAATGTGGTCTGCGTACCTCATTTTCTCTAATTTTTCTTAATGTAAATTTTATCTCCCTCCTATGTACTTCCCCTTGACTGCTAATCAAGGTTTCTATTTATTTTAAATAGTTTTGTAATAAGAATAGTTAGAATTAATTTTGAAGAATTGGAGATCAAGGATCAAGGAGCTCTTGAAGACCCGTTTGTAATGGAGCTCAGGTTTAAATGTAATAGTTATATTTAAATATTAATTCTTGCACCCCTAGGGTTTGACCTTTTTGGTTCACTTGGTGACTCTAGTGAACCAAACTAGAATAAAGTCCATAATCAATCCAAATAGAATATAGTATTCTATATGTGCATGCTTGTACTATATATATTATATATTATGCAAACATGCTTCGCATGTTAATTAATATGTCGCGTATTTTATATATATATATATGTGTGTGTGTGTGTGTGTGTGTGTGTGTGTGTGTGTGTGTGTGTGTGTGTGTGTGCATGCGCATTAAACAAGATGAGACAAATTAATAACAAACCCCTCAAAATATTTTATATTAAGTTGTAACGTTCAAAGATATTTGGACACACAAGGCAAGTATTAAATATTTAAGATGTTGTTTTATCACATTTATTGCTTATAAATAGACTGAACAATGCTATTTTGTTGTGCACACACAAGGACAGTGTTTTTCTTTTGAATATATGGAAGTGCTAGGTATGACTTAACTTAAATCATTTTAGTTCGAATGTGCACACACTTGACCATTATGATTTAAGAGGCAAAATACAAGGAGTTACATAGTTGATGTAATTGACAAGAGTTGTCTACCTATTTATTTATATATAGTTTGTTGTGCACACACAAGGCTATATACATTTGAAATGAGATCTTTATTCTCACTAGCATATCTTTAATTAGATATTGCCGAACTATATATATTGAGGGTAATATGGTTTGAAGAAAATAGTGGGAGATACCAATTTAAAACAAGACCTAATTTATTTTGGTAATTAATAAAAGAATGTATGCTAAAATGTTGTTAATTACAAATTCATGTAAAGAATTTTACAATGTCTAAATTACTATCACTATGTAGCATATTATATGTTAAATTAACCGGACCGAATTAAACGGATTGGTTAAGAAAATTGAGAATAGTTCTCATGGCTGAAAAGCTATCTTATGTCCTTAATATGCCTATCCCTGCAATGGTTGCAGAGAATGGCTCTGAGGAAGAGATTGCTACTTTTAGAAAGTGGCAAGATGATGCACAGTTGGCTTAATGTATCATGCTCGCATCCATGAGTAATGAGATTCAGTGTCAACATGAAACTATGGATGCTCTTACTATACTCTTGTGCATCAAGTAGTTGATGGTGAGGAAAGTAGAACTAATAGATATCAGATATATAAAGAGCTCTTCCGATCTAGAATGACCAACGACACTACAGTACAGACACAAGTCCTTAACATTATCAATTTGATCGATCAATTAGGACAACAGGTTTTGTCATGGATGGAGAGTTGAGCCAAAATTTGATCTTGCACTAACTCCCAGACTCCTTTCACAATTGTTGTGAATTTTTTCATATGAACAAGCTAGATATCAGCCTCGCTGATTTGCTTAACATGTTGAAAAATGTTGAGAGTCACTTTCCAACCAAGAAAGACCATGTCTTACTGGTAGGGGCCAAATGATCTTCTGAAAAGAAGAACGATTCAAAGAAGGTAAATAGAAAGGCAAAAATAAATGATAATAAGAACAAAACTCATACGGATAGCAAAGGAGTTTGCTTCCACTACAATAAGCCAGGACACTAGAAAGAAACTGCGAGAAGCATCTTGCAGAGGCTAACCAAAGAAGCTTATTGAAGTTTCGGTTACAAATACAAATTTGTTTATGATTTAAAATAAATTTTTCTTTAAGTCAAGGTTCTACTTGGGTATTAGATACCGATTTTGGTTATCATAAATATAGATTTATGAAGGGACCAAGCAAAAGTAGAAAGCTAAACAAATATAAGTAATCCTATGTGTGGGAAATGAAGTAAAGGTTGCCACATTAGCCATAGAAACTTATAGTTTAGCAATGCCTACGGGCAAATCTATTAAGTCAATAAGTCATTATTGTATTCCAGTTCTTGTTAGAAACATTATTTCTATTTTATTGTTGGACAATGAAATCTTTGGTATTACATTTAAGAACAATTATTGTTCTATTTATTATAATAATGTTTTGTATAGAACTGAAATATTACTTAATGGATTTTGGTATACTTGACTTATATAAAAATATATTTTACAAATTGAACAAACTAGTAAAAGAAAAGGAGATGATCATTCAAAGAGTTGAGTGTGTGTATTTGCTGAAATACAAGTGTGAATTTTTTGAAAGGTTCAAAGAATTCAGAAGTGAAACAAATTGGCAAAGTATTAAGATTTTTTGATTATATCAAGGAATAAATACTTGTACAATAAGTTTCTAGATCATCTCAAATGGTTTTCTCATAATGGACGCCTCCTGATACACAATAATTGATTGATGTATCTAAAAGGAAAAATCGTACCTTATTGGACATGGTACGGTCCATAATGATTTTACCAACATTCTAGTATCCTTCTAGGGTCATGTCCTAGAAATGGCTGCATATCTACGAAAAGGTAATCTCAAAATCCGGCCGCCCCAAGACTCCATAAAAGTTATGGACAGGGATTCCTAATCTTAAGTATGTTAAGATAAGGGGTTGTCCAACTTATGTGAAAGAGGTTTCAAAGGATAAGCTTGGGATAAGATTTGACATGTATAGATTTATGGGACATCGTAAAGTAAGTTTAAGGTATATGTTCTATAATCCTACTTAGCAAAAGGTGTTTGTTGCGAAACACGCAACCATTTAAGATAAAGGTGTTTATCATTAAAGGGGTTGGTGGGAGGATAATAGATCTTGAAGAGTTCAAGAACCACGAAACACTATAAGTCAGATAAGAGGAACCTGTAGATAGACCTATTGTACCATAACCGAATCATAAATCTGGAATAATACAGAAGATACCTAGGAGGTATGGATTCATCATAGATGATGATGATGATGATGAGGTACACATCATAGAAGATGATGATCCAGTTAAATACGATGATGTAAGAGTTATAGACAATCCGAGAAATAGATTGAAGCAAGCTTCTCAAAAATGGAACATTCGTTTTGATAAGACAATCAAAAGAGTTTGATTTTATCAAAAATAAGAATGAACCTAGTGTGTACAAAAGGGTCAGTGAGAGCGTCGTGATATTCCTATAATTATATATTGATATACTACGGATAAGGAATGACATGCCAATGCTAGAATCAGTAAAGATAAAGTTGTCTAAACATTCCTTCATGAATGATTTTTTCACATCTTAAAGTACTTTACTAGCACTAAGTATGTGATCATATTCATGGTGGGTCTGAATTAAAACTAGAGGGCTTAACAGACTCAAGTTTTTCAGGCAGACCAAGATGACAGAAAATCCACTTTAAGGTAAAGCGTTACCTTGAATGGTGGTGCAGTGAATTGGAAAGGTTTTAAACAACAAAGAGTTGCTGGTTTAGTTATAAAGACAAAGTATATAGCTGTAAATGAAGTTGCAAGTTGATTGTTTGGATGAAAAGTTCATTACAGAACTAGGAATAGTTCATAAGTCTCATCTTGGATCTAAACATGTGTTGCAGCACTTTCATTTGATTAAAGAATCATTGAAAGATGGGAAATCACTATAGAGATAGTGGACTCTCAAGAACAACATTACATATCCATTTACTGAAGCTTATCCAACATCAGGATAATCGCCACTTAGAGAACAAGAGTATGAGATACCATGACGATTGACTTTAGTACAAGTGAGAGATTGAAAATAGCATGCACACAAGCCAATTATGTTTGATGATAAAACAAATACTTTGTAACAATCTTATTCATTTATTAATAAAAAGTATTAATTAATTAAAGGCTTTTAATTATCTACATGATGCTATTTTATAATATGTGATAAACCCATAGTTTTAAGCAATGTTTTTAGAATAATGATGATGATCATTCTAATGAGATCTAAATTCTTAGAAAGCTTAAAACTAAAATAGTTCCAAATTGTTGGATTACTGAATTGGGGATTCGTGAATCCGGATAGATTGATACATATGTTGCTTGCTCATTGGATGAGGATGATTGATCTCATGATCATTTATGTGGAGACACTTAAAGCAAGTATGTAGGTGCTTATTAGAGAATAAGTTCACTGAACGTGGCTCGCTAAGGAATACCTAATGGAGTTTTACTTGCATGTCAATAGGAATTCCTGTAGTGATAGTAGTACAAGTGATCCTTGGACTTGAGATCATCATAGTATCTTGTGTATGATGAGTTATACTTTGACTTATTCCTTAAGACCCTTAGGGTATATCAAAGGGTATGCTTGGGTATAATATGTCATATATGGAGATAATGTATGATCAATAAAGAATCTACCACTTCTAGTAAAAGAAGAGAAATGTCCTATGTGATTCGATAAATGACAACCCAATAGTCATTGGCCAATGCAAAATGAAATTAGAAAGGGGTTTCTAATTTGCATTATTTGGAGTTGTGCATTTAAGAATCGAAATACATATAATTAAATAAAATAAGACTTGACAGTAATTCCATGTCTTATATTTAATTGGGACATTGTATGGTGGAAGAATTGAATTGTACAGTAACTATTTACTCAAAGGTTCTTTTATGAGTAATGTTGAAATCTATATTATCTGAAAAGTCGTTGATTGCTAGGGAGGCTTATCCCTATTGTAGAATAAATATTATTTATTTAAATAAATTAATAGTTTAATTTAGTTATTTAAATAAGATTAGAATTGTTCTAATTGATTTATTCACAACCAATATAATATGGAGGACCTAAAGGGTCACACCATAAAAGGAATAATAATTATTTAAGAAATTAATGGCATAATTGTAATAATAAATTATGTATATTTAATTTAATCTATGGTGTTAGAATAAATTAAATAGCTTAATATTTATTATTTAATATTTTAGAAATATTAAATATAAATTAATAAGAAGTCTTATTACTATTATTACTATTATTATTATTTAATTCCTAAAGGAGTTTGAGAATTAATTAATAAAAGTACTCTCATTTATTCCTAATAAGATTAGGAGGCTAATTAATTAAAAGTTTAATTAATTATTCCTAATAAGATTAGGAGCCTAATTAATTAAAGGAGTTTAATTAATTAAAATAAAATCCAATTCCTTAATTGTTAAAGAGAGTTGCCTACATCTATAAATAAGAGGAGTCTTATTATGGGTGAGTGGTTGTTGTTGATTTTTTCACAACATACGTTATTCCAATTGTTGGAGAGTACAGTCCTTTTCTATGAGAGATAGAAAACTAGGGTTTTTTCAAACACCTATCTTCTTAAATCTTTCTTCTTCCTTAGTGGATCACCTCTAGAGGCCAAACATTTGGGTGGCTAACGTTGATCAAGAAAGGGAACCAAATCCGGTGGATTCAAGCTGAATGCGAAAGGATTTGGAGGTGAACTCATACCTGAGGAAGCTCGAATCTTCAAGGGTATGATTCTTATTCTTTATCTTTTCGTTTAATTAATAATTGTGCATAAAGGATGATCCGGGTATATGATTTGAAAAATTTTTTAAACTCCGATTTTCCACGTTTTTGCTTATTTTATGCAATTTGATTGCGTTCAAGAATATTACAAACCTAACAAAATCAGTATAACCGACACTGATGTCCGGTGCAGCTGTGCTCCAAATGGCCTTGGGGGGCAGTGCATCTGCGCCCAGTGAGGCACAACGACTTCTCAAACTCTGTTCTTTACGATTTTATAGACCCATACCCCTTCTGATTTTCATTACATGAGTTATACTCATCCAAATTAGTCTGTTTTCGATTCCATGGGTTTGTAACTCATAAAACTACAACATACCAAATACCCAACAGTTAACATAAATACTAACTAACCCAAATATTAATCTAAAACACATTTTCAAACTAAATGTTCATTTTTTGACAAATTTAGCGAATTCATTCACTACGAATTCATTTCTCAACCAAATTAGTTCGTTTAACTTCCGTTGTTTTCTCATTTGACTATATTATCAGTATCTAGCTACAATTCATGGATTATAACAATCCTTAGCCATCAATTTTTTGACTCAAAAGCAATTTTTTCTTATCATTTCTAAGGAATTAAAAACTTAGGAATCAAAGGCATATAAGTTAGCATTATTACCTCTTGAATGCTTGCAATTATTAACTATAGCTCCTCCATTCTTCCAACTCTACTGACTCTCCAATTCTACTAACTCTCTTTAACAACTTCACAGAAAACTCAAAAAAATGGGAAAGAGAATAAATGAACTCTATTTATAGAGAATTCTCTACCCAGACAAAGCCTTTACATAGTGTTTTGATTTAGCAAAAAGAAGAAGAAGCCAATGGATGCTAAAGAGTTGGTTACCAACTCCTTCCCCAGCCATCCTTATAGCAATGAGCACCTACCTTCATAGCTACTGTTCAATCTTGGTGGTTACGTAAAGAAAATATAGGACACTATTTGGGTAATAATTTTGGGACAAGCTTATTTCTTAGCAACTAAAGCTAGGTTTAGTTCTTTAATTCCCAAAATGAAATTTTAATGTGTTAATTCTACTACACTAAGTAAAATTAGGGATTATTTATGTATTCACATCATATACTCCATGTACATTAGTCCACATAATATTTTAATTGGGCTAAATATCATTTAGTTTGGTATTCCCAACCCATTACTTCCTATCACACATAATTATCAAAATGATTAATATCAATCATCTATTATCTTTCCATTAATTCTATTTTAATAATTCCAGTTAAACCTTCAGTCTAGTTTAACTTTAATACTCAGGCAACACAAGGCTCATTTATCTCACTTACTAGAGATATATAACTCAAGTTCATTATCTCTACTGTAAAATATTATGGGTCTAGGCTATGTTTGGCTTTTTCCCAATTCTGCTTTATTTTAATATTTATTTAATATAAGGTTTAGGTGTCACACTTTACCTTAATATTTATTTACCTTAAATGATTATATACTATGAACTTATACTCATAACATCTTTATCCACATAGCCATTTCCTTACAATAATTAGAATGTACTACACTAATTAATATAATATAATTCTTTCATTATATCCCTTAATTAACCAATATTTATTCTGGGTTAATTAATTAACTCTTATTCAAATCCATTCATGGACAACTTAATCATCATTTAAAATTTTATTATCCCTATGAGTCTTTAATGTGAGTCCCCCAAAATAGGTATACATCACCTATTCTGAGTCACCAAATACATGATACATAATATAAATACAATCTTAATTATACAACAAGAGAGCTGTGAGTTTAAATACAAATACTGTCTTCTAGACAATATCCACTCTCAGAATAAGTCCTCATTACATTTATTGTCACACTATTTAACATAATAATGAGGACTACTAGCTAATACTATCATCCGGACCATCACTCCATTCCCCGACTCGTCCCAGCTACGTTCTCATATCCTGAAGAGGATAGTGAAAGAAAGGGTGAGTTCAACTAGGCCAGTAAGAAATATTATGACTAAGATAATGCAGAATAAATTATCATTAGTCTCCAACAATGTTAAACTGATAAAATACAATAGACATCAAGTTTAACTACAGCGGAACAAGTAATCCATTAAAAGAGTCAAGTAGAGAATAAAATCTACTATCTTTTATGATTTAAAACGTTTTCATCAATTTTTATAGTTGAGACTCAGCTTAATAAATAATCCACATCATCCCTTCACTACGGCCAAGGATATTCATTAGGGTCACGACCACAAATTATCAATGCACTACGGGCCAAGGATATTTGTGTATTCATCAATGGTCATGATCATGCCAACAACTGTCCATCAATGCACTACGGGCCAATGAGGACTTTTACCACATCATTTGTAACATTACGGTCATGATTATACCGAATAATCCCTAGTCATAATCATACCAAGTCCATCTATGCACTACAAGCCACATATGACTTTCAAAAAAAATATAAACATGAGGATGATGACAATGATATAAGAATTCAATAAAACAAGTTCACGAATTAAATTATCCAGAAACTAATAACGTCCAAATTGTCAACATGATACTTCTTTGTAGAGTAAAATTCAAGAATGATTAGAAGAATATTTCCATGAAAAGATACTGGATGAAGTGCAAATATCAAGGATATTCCACTAATTTCATGGAGTATAGAAGTCAAAACTTTAACCAACTGAGTATAATAAAGAATGGAATAACAAAAGAAATCATCATGCATGCGGTACTTCGTATAGACATGATATTCCAATAGAATAATAAATAACGGAACCAAGTCCGGTGTAAAACACACAGACATGATATTCCAACAGAATAATAAAGACGAAACTAGGTCCGGTGTAAAACACACAAACAGGATATTTCAACCGAATAATAAAGAATGGAATAACATAAGGATTTCACCAAGTATAGGGTATGCCGCGTATACAGGTTATGTATAGGGTATGTCGCGTATACAGGTTATTCGAACAGAATAATAAAGAATAAAATAATAGAAGAATTTCACCATGTTTACGGTACTTCGCATAAACAGGTTATTACAACATAATAACATAGAATGGAATAACAGAAGGATTTCACCAAGTATAGGGTATGCCGTGTATACAGGTTATTCTAACAGAATAATAAAGAATGGAATAACAGAAGTTCTCTTTATGAATAAGAAAGAATAACACCCCTTATGGGTACAACAAATAATATCCCTTACCGTAAAAGACACTGGATATCGAAGTAGTGAAGTAGCAGAATACTCTTCTTCTTTCTCTCTATAATTTCTCTCTCTAGAGTTTCAGTGAATTCATAAGAAATAATGAAGGAATGAGCTTCTATTTATAGAAAAACTGAGAGTGACTCTTGGCCTTAACGAAGGGTCAAAATGACTCTTGGCAATATTGAAGAGACAACTACGATTTGCAAAGGGGCAATTAACTCTTGGAACACCGAAAGGACAAGTTATTATTAAAACTCGTGAATAGTAACTCATGAATAGTAATTCATGAATAGTAACTCGTGAATAGTAACTCGTGAATAATAACTTGTGAATAGTAACTCCGACACGAAAAGTTTCCCGAATACCCGATTGAACAATATAACCTCCAGACATCAATTATCATTATAATAGATGTCGATTTCTACTAACACAAATAATTCCAACATAATGAAACTATCAAATTCATCTTTAATCAACACGAACTTATTCATCATTAATATTATAACTCACAATATTTAGCAACCAGGTTGTTCTCAGGAAATAGGGGGCTTTCTAATAAGGATTTCTCTCTATTGGCGCGCAATTAGGTGACCAAACCTCTTCTTGACAGAACTTCTAGACATTGTAAATATTGCAATTTAATAATATGAATAACTTTGTCGTCTCAATTATTGATTTAATAATATAACATATAATGCAGATGATACTGTGACAATAATTGAATCAATAATATGAGAGATATGATGCAACAATTACTGTAGCAATAATGCAGTATAACTGAGTGACTTATCACGTAAGCATCAATAATCAATACCGTGTGCTACTATGCAACCATGCGTATTACTGTATTTTTACTACCAGATAGTTCAACAGTATTAACGGTAAAACCTCCGTCGTTATTTTCATTAAATATCTTTGTCGTTTTCTAACTACGACAATACTTCCGTTGTGGGGTCCACCAATGATTGTGTCGTCGTACGAATATTCCCTGACCAATCGAATATTTTATAACAACTTGCATACTTTGAAAAATTTTCAAATATTACCCACAACTATAACACTATCTCAAATTCACACCATAATATTAAAAAAAATATTTCGAGAAATTTAAATCTTTATTTATAAATTCTGGGGTCTCATAATCTCCCCTCTTTATGGAATTTTGCCCTCGAAATTGACGTATGTACTTGGTATGCCGAAAAGGTGAGGATACCTTGACTTCATTTTAGATTCTAACTCATGAGGTATAACCTTTGAGTATCGAATATAATCTTTCTTACCCAAGATTTTAACACGTATCTCCTCATACGTTAAATCATCCGCTATCTCGTCCGGTTCTAAATCAATAATGTGGTTTGGGTCGTCCACATATTTACGTAACATTGATACATTAAAAATATTATGAACACGCGACATACTTGGCTGTAAAACGAGTCTATAGGCCATAGTTCCTACTCGATCAAGGATTTCAAATGGGCCAATAAAATCGAGGGTTGAGATTTCCTCTCTTCGTCAATTCTTGCTTCTAGAATAATACCATGTTGAACCTTCTTCATTCATCAGCTCTGAGTATGTATCTTGAGCGGCTTTAACTTTATCGATTAAAGTCGATTTTACTCGTATATTCGTTATCTTCACGTGGGTCCCTAGAGTCTTTAACTCTATCTTCATCATTTGTAAGTTATACGAAATGAGTCTTTGTGTTAACAACATCGCACTCGTAAACACATACGATCTTCTACTCAACACGTCAGCTACCACATTCGCTTTTCCAAAATGATATTAAATGGTACAATCGTAATCTTCAATAGCTTGAGTCAACGTCTTTGGCGCATGTTAAGTTCATTTTAAGTACAGAAATATTTGAGGGTTTAAGAAATGGGTTTTTGTACTGGGGTCAATACAAAATTCGATTTCACGCTCTAGGGGTAGCCTAGGAAGTCTTCAGGAATACGTTAGGAAATTTATTAACGATAGAAATATTATTCAAAACTGTGACCCTCATCCAAGACTTGGATAGTACGTCACATTGATACCAACTGTGACTTCTATCCCTTAACCTGAATAGCACCTCACAATGATACATATCAACTTGCCATCTTCATTCACGATGTCGCCTATAGAAAGTCTAGTTTCGGTGCATTCCACACAAGGAAGTCAACGACGAAAGGATTGGGGCTCTTTACTTATGGCTTGATATGAGAGTGATTGACTTTAGTGGTTTGGTTGCTTAAATTCGCATAACAGGTTAGTTAGGAATATGAAAGCTAATAACCTTACGAAAAGCACGATGAGTAGTTAACCAATCGATTTCTAAAATTACATCAAAGGCAAGTATTTTCAAAGAGATAAGATCGACAGGTAACGTGAAAGTGTCGATTTGAATAAACAAGATTTATAAACAGTGGAGGTAACAAAGGTTTATCCTAACGAAGTTTCAACCAATAAGTCAAAATCTAACTTCTCAGGAGTCAAATTTAAACATTAAACGCAAGCAAGAGAGATGAAATAATGGGTAGAACCGGTATCTTATAAGGTATAGACTTCGCAAGAATTTATAATTAACTAACCCGTGATAATTTTATTCAGGTTCCTCGTCACGAGAAAAAAAAAAGTTCTCTCTTAAACTACTGGCTTTGGCTTTTCTGGGACGACCTTTGGTGCCTCCATCCTAGCTGAACTTATCTTTGGTGAACGACAAAATCGGGCTAGGTGACCTTCTCTTCCATAATTATAACATGCCTTGGACGGCATCGAGCAATTTGGACTGATATGTCCCTCCCCTCCGCATTTGAAACATATGATAGGTGGTCGTTCTCCTTCCTTAACAACGGATGATGGTGCCACTGTCTTTCCATCATTATTGAACCTCCTCTTCTTAAAATTTCCACTTCTATTATCTTGGCCATGATTACCACCGAAGTGGTTAACATTCTTGTCATGTTGATTCCCTTCATGCTTATTGTCACCGCTTCAATGACTGCTATCACTGGTATTATCATTTTACCGGCTGCTCTCTTTTGGTTGGGTTGACTCATTATCACGCTCCAATAACTGAGCCCTATTAAAAACATCTGAATACAAACATAGTTTATGAGAGATAAGATATTTTCGTATCTTAGGTTTCAAACCTCTTAAAAACATTCGCGTCATTCTCTCCTCATTATCAACCAAATGGGACGCAAACCGGGACAACTCGGCAAACTTGGCTTCGTACTGCGACACGGATATGTTGTTTTTCTCCAACTTGATAAACTCCACCTCCTTCATGTGACGGTTCTTGATTAATAAACTGGGATAGTGAATTGGAATAAAGGTGTTAAAATCTGAGTGAAGCTTAGGGTGAAATCATAAGTCTAATTCTCCATTAATTGTTTGAAATTCCAGATTTTGATATTTGTGATTGGTTTGTGATAGTTTAATTACTTTTTAATTTAGAATAGTTATTTTTAATCATTGAATTTGATTTGATTAATAAAATTAGGGTTAATAGAAGATTGGTAATTGTAAGTTGGGATTTTTGCTAATAAGTCTCTGTGGGAACGATACTCTACTCATCACTTTATTACTTGTTGACCACGTATACTTGCGTGTTGTGCGTATATAGATTTTACCCAACAAGTTTTTGGCGCCGTTGCACGCAGAAGAAGAAGAGCCACCAAAGCTGGAACTTAAGCCACTCCCTAAACACCTCAGGTATGCATATTTAGACAATTCAAATTCTTTACATGTTATTATTCTGCTGCACTTAACGAATTGCAGGAAGAAAAGCTGTTGTGAGTGCTTCGGGAACATAAATCGGCGATAGGATGGACAATTGCTGATATCAAAGGAATCAGTCCATCCTTTTGTATGCACAAAATTTTGATGGAGGACGACGCAAAACCGGTCGTGGAACAATAAAGACGGCTCATCCCCATCATGAAAGAGGTAGTGAAGAAGGAAATTTTGAAGTGGTTAGACGCGGGTATCATCTACCCAATTTCAGACAGCAAATGGGTTAGTCTAGTGCAATGTGTGCCGAAAAAGGGAGGTATGACTGTGGTTCAAAACGAAAACAATGAGCTGATTCCAACAAGAACAGTAACCGGGTGGAGGGTTTGCATGGATTACAGAAAATTGAAAAAGGCAACCCGAAAAGATCACTTCCCTCTACCTTTTATCGATCAAATGTTAGACAGACTTGCGGGACATGCGTACTATTGCTTATTGGATGGATACTCGGGCTACAATCAAATCATCATCGCTCCTGAGGATCAAGAGAAGATTACATTTACGTGCCCATATGGTACATTCGCATTCAGGAGGATATCATTCGGATTGTGTAATGCACCTGCTACTTTTCAGCGGTGTATGATGGCCATCTTCTCAGATATTGTGGAAAAGAATGTGGAAGTCTTCATGGAAGATTTCTCTGTCTATGGAGATAATTTTGATGCGTGTTTGGAAAATTTGGTAACGGTCTTACAAAGATGCACCGATACAAATTTGGTCTTTAATTGGGAAAAATGCCATTTTATGGTGGAAGAAGTTATAATATTGGGACACAAAGTTTCGATGCAAGGATTGGAGGTCGATAAAGCAAAGCTGGAAACAATTGAGAAGTTGCCTCCGCCAAGTTCAGTCAAAGGAATTAGAAGCTTTCTAGGACATGCTGGGCTCTATAGGAGATTCATAAAGGATTTTTCTAAAATGGCAAAACCTTTGTACAGTCTTCTCGAGAAGGATTCGGTTTTCAACTTTGATGAGGAGTGTAAGTTGGCCTTCGAGTTGTTGAAGAAAAAGCTGACTACAGCTCCCGTGATCGTCGCTCCGGATTGGAATATGTCGTTTGAACTAATGTGTGATGCAAGTGATTATGCAGTTGGGACTGTTTTGGGTCAACGTCGAGACAAGATATTTCATGCTATTTACTATACAAGTAAAACACTCACAGAGACTCAATTGAACTACACAACAACAGAAAAAGAATTACTTGCAGTGGTGTACGCGTTTGATAAATTCCGGGCCTATTTGATCGGAACAAAGGTGATAGTCTACACGGATCATGCGGCTATTCGGTATTTGATAGCGAAAAAGGATGCTAAGCCACGCCTTATCCGATGGATTCTCCTACTCCAAGAGTTTGATCTGGAAATAAAAGATAGAAAAGGGACGGAGAATCAGGTAGCCGATCACTTATCTAGGCTGGAAAATCACGAGAAATTGAAAGAGGACAAGTGTGAAATCAATGAATCATTCCCGGATGAACAACTGTTTGGACTAAATGCAAAATTTCCTTGGTATGCGGATTATGCGAATTATCTTGTGAGCAACGTACTTCCACCTGATCTCTCAAGACAACAGAAAAAAAAAGTTTCTTCATGACGTGAAATGGTACATGTGGGATGATCCTTACTTGTTCAAACAGTGCACCGACAAAATGATTAGAAGGTGTGTGCCTTACAGTGAAGTGAAGAACATCTTGCATGAGTGTCACTCATCTACATATGGCGGACATTATGGAAGTGAGAGGACAGCTGCGAAGGTGTTGCAATCTGGGTTTTATTGGCCTACACTATTCAAGGATGCCCACTATTTTGTTAAAACATGTGATAGATGTCAAAGAGCGGGCAATATTTCAAAATGAAATGAGATGCCTCTACAAACGATTCTTGAAGTTGAAATTTTTGATGTATGGGGCATTGATTTCATGGGGCCATTCCCGTCATCTCTGAACAATCAGTACATTCTACTTGCAGTGGACTACGTATCAAAATGGGTTGAAGCTGCAACTTCACCAACAAACAATGCCAAGGTGGTCCTCAAATTCCTACAAAAGAACATTTTCACAAGGTTTGGCACGCCAATGGCAATTATCAGTGACGAAGGTAGTCACTTTTGCAACAAGTCATTCACAGCTCTCTTGGCAAAGTATGGGTCAACCATAAAGTATCTACAACATATCATCCCCAAACCAGTGGACAAGCTGAGGTCTCGAACAGGGAAGTCAAGAGAATCTTGGAAAAAGTGGTGAATCCGTCTCGAAAGGATTGGTCGCTCAGGTTGGATGACGCATTATGGGCATACCGGACTGCGTATAAAACACCGATCGGGATGTCACCATATCAACTACTGTACAGAAAGGCTTGTCACTTACCGGTCGAATTACAACATAAAGCTTACTGGGCGATTCAGAAACTCAATTTCGATCAAACAGCTGTAGGTGAAAAGAGACTGCTTCAGCTAAATGAACTTGATGAATTCCTTCTTCAAGCCTACGAGAACTCCAAGTTATACAAAGAAAAGGTGAAAAGATGGCACGAACAGAAAATTATGCAAAGAACGTTCGAGCCAGGGCAATCAATCCTTTTGTTCAACTCACGGTTGAGATTGTTCCCAGGCAAGCTTAAGTCAAGATGGTCAGGACCATTTACAATAAAAAGGGTGTTCTCACATGGCGCCGTTGAAATCTACAGTCGGAATCCTTTAGAAACTTTCAAGGTCAACGGTCACAGATTAAAGCAGTATTGGGGTCGCGAGGCTAACACGGACGTCATAGCTATCACACTTGCAGACGCACCATAAACAGGGAGTAATCAGGCTGAACGACTTAAAAGTCAAGCGCTCATTGGGAGGCAACCCAATTTTATTTTTACGTTTATTTTTATTTTCTTCAGTTGTCTATTCTTAAGTATTTTTTTATCCACGCTAGTGAAATGGTAGTAAAAAAAATATTGGTCTAGATTATAGTAATATAGGATTTAAAGTATACTTGATTTTTAAATAATCTTATCCCCTATGCTTGCAGTTGCTCCATTTCTATTGATAGGTAACCTATGACTTATAATAGAGAAGTCACAGAAAAAGGCTAGTGCGGAGCGTAGCGTACTGTAGTGGAGCGGAGCTCGTGCCGAAGGCGCGAGCGTAGCAGAGCGAAGTGATGCACTAGCCTATCAGGGTTGACCCGAAGGTTGCGCTGGGGGTGCGGGGGGCTTCGTCCCCCGCGGTACGGTACAGGTTATTTATGTATGCGTGTGTGTTATCCTATATTCTAATAATGGGTATATTTTCATGTGTTTAGGTATGCAAAGAATAAGCTATGTGATGCACATGAAGTAAGTCAGCAGAAACCATGTATCAGCAGCTAAGAGCCTTAACAGTCCATTATCCAGCTGGGGCTGGACCATCACAGTACAAACTGCCCAGCCGGGGCTGGACCCCTTTATGTTTTAACAGATCACTACCTAGCCGGGGCTGGACCATCACAGAGCAATTTTTTCAATCGGGGCTGGAGCCCTTTTTACCTTAGCAGAAGACTACCCAGCTGGGGTTGGCCATGTGTAGCACAATAGACCCAGCCGGGGCTGGAACCCCTTCTGTCTTCGCAGCAGACCCCCAAGCCGGGGCTGGCCCCTTGCAGCCTTAACCACCTAGCCGGGGCTGGATGTCCTGTTAGTGCACGGTAGATAATGTAGTTCAGAAGTTGGTACATAACTAGTCTCCCACTTCCATTATACTTCAACCTCTTATACTCCAACTACTTCATAACTTCCACTCACGACTGAAATTACATTACACTTTACCTCTCCTCTCATCACAACAAATCAACACAATCCCAGCAGCCACAATCCCACTACCCATCTCCATAAACTCCTCTCTATAAATCCACCCATTCACTACACATTATCACAACCTTAATTCACACAAATTGGAAGTTCAAGGATAGAATTTGTACAAATCTCTACAACCAAATTCGACATGTATCGAAAGTAGAAGTTGGTTTTCCAATTCCTCATCTTCTATCACCATAGTTCAAGCCAAATAACCAAGTTTGTGGGAATTTCAAGTCTCGCACACCAAGTGTTCGACAAATTACTGAAGCAAAGTTTGGGGGAAAAACTAATCAATTCCAAATCAATGGCACCAAAACTGACATCAAAAAGGCAACGAGGAGAGAGTTTGGGGACCACAAAACCAACACGAACCTTTGATCGGTGAAAATTCACAAGTGCCGCCGCCGTCGACCGTTACGACTATATGGTAACAAAAGCATTCACACCTGAGCGGGGGTTGGCACCTGAACCTGTGGATGGCGAAATGATGCAACAAATTTATCAAAAAGGTTGGAATAAATTAACAGCAGAGCCCGAACCCGCAGTTGTAAGTGTGGTCAAAGAATTCTACGCTAACGCCGAGGATAAAGCCCCCTACAATGCATTTTATACGGGGTAGGTTAGTGCCTTTCAGTTCCGATGCCATCAACACGTACTATCAGTTACGAGCACCGAGACATTGCCAGTACCGACACTTACGTGATAATGATCCAGATTATGAGGCTATTATGCAGGAGATGACAAAGTCGGGTACCTCATGGAAAAAATCAAATAATGGAGCCACTTCCTTTCGCAGTAAGGATCTCAGTCGGTATGGGAAGATATGGTATGACTTTCTGTGTGCTAAGTTACTTCCATCTACACACACGTCAGACGTGTCTAAGGATAAGGCGGTGCTATTATATGCTATGGTACAAGATTTTATCATGGACATAGGGGCTGTAATTAACTCTTCAATCCGAAAATGCCTTAGAGGACCATATTCTGGCGGATTGCCACACCCATCACTTATTTGTGGATTGTGTATACAGGCGGGAGTACGTTGGTCAGATGATGAGATGACACAGATGTCGCTGTAGACACTTGACTCAAAAATGATTGCAAGATATGATGTGTGGCCCGGAGGCGAGTCGCACCCGAGAGGAGTAGGATTTGAATTTCCATCAGCCTTGGAGGATGAGGTTGATGCTGAGGACACCTCGGATGACGATGAGTTTCAGGGGAATACGGCAATGGGAGAGCCCGTAGCAATATCTAACCCTCAATTCCTCAACCTTCAACGACAAATGGATAAGCACACCAAGGAGGCACGGAGAGATATGCGGAGACTAGCAGCAAGGCAGGACCACATGTTTGAGGCCATAAATGTATCTTTCGCCTCATTGAACACTACTCTCCAGAGCTTCAATCCTACTGCCAAATTCCCTTACCAATAACCAACACTAATGCCAAAGTTTCCACCCAGCGATTCTGATGAAGAACAATAATCACCACCAACCCAGACTTAAGCAATTACAGGGAAGTCCTCTCTTATTTATTGCTTTATCTATACAATGAGGACATTGTAATTTTCAAGTTTGGGGGATTTAGTCGCATGTTACATGTTGTATATTTTATCTCATTAGCTAGGTTTGCACATGTTAGTTCATGGTTTATGTTTAGGATTGTTAAGTGTTGCATTCCAATACTCGTGTAGTTGCATAGTAGCTTAGGAATGTAAATAGTTTTTATTTATTGTTACAATCATTTTTTGTTTACCATATATTTCAAAAAAAATACAAAAATAATAGTTAGTTAATACGTTCATCTTGCATGAGTCCAGCTGTTTGATAGTTCAGTTTATTTTGGCTAATGATGAGATTGGAATTGAGTAGACAAGTATAATGCTGATTATTAGAGCTTTTGATGTGATTTCTTGTTATGAATTGGATCTTGTGCTTGTTTGAAACTGGTATAAAAAGGGTAGCACGTTAATAACACCTATGTTGACTGATTAGTTCAAATTGATACATAAGGAGTTTCAAGAGGATAATGCTAGTGTAAATGAGAAAATGATAAGGATAGGCAGTAAAGACGAAGAATTGAGCAAGAACTAAGTTTGGGGGGTATAAATGTGGGGTACATAATCTTTAAAAAAATAAAAGAAAAGAAAAAAATGAATATATATCGTGACTAGTCTTGTTTTGGGGCCTTTGTTACTTGAGCAAGTACACCCGTAAGGGTGTCTTAACACCTAGCGCTTTAAGGTCTTTTATGGTCTGGGAGTCGTTGGTTGAAAGCTCGCTAAGGGGTAGCACTGTTAGCCTAATGGAATGAGGCATTGCACAGTCATCTAAAAAAAAACGGGAAAAGAGCAAAAAGCCCCCATGATGAAAAAATATATATATATAAAGTATAAGTACCCTATGTGAACCCTTGAAAGTGGTAATTGTTTAGTTTTAGTTGGAACTCGTCTACTTTTGAATTTTTTGAGTTTGCCCTGTATATTTCTTTCTAAGAGATGTGTTATGTATTGAATTTGAATTTGTATCAATTAGCATGGATGTTGATCACACACACACTATACCAGTGATAACGGTTTAAGATTTGAGGATTGATAAGGAATTATTGAATGGTTTTTATATGAAGTGTTGTAGTGTTTGCTTGATTTCTCTGAGGCCGGAAAAATAATTTTGATTCTATGTTACTACTGGATTTGTAGGAATGTATATTAGTTGCATTCCATTCCATTGCGTTATGTTGCATCTTTATTTTGTTTTTGCTTGAGGACAAGCAAATGTTTAAGTTTGGGGGTATTTGATAAGTCGGTTTTATACCTACTTATCCGGCATCTATTACTTAAATTATTTTCTTAATCTCGTGTTTCTTAGTTACTTTTCATGCATTTTGTTTCCATTTTGTAGATTATATGTTTGGAAGCGGCATGAGCGACTATTGGTATAAAATTTGCAAGGAAAAGCAATTCCGGTTAAAGTTCGGGTTTTCATGTTTATTTTATGTGCATTTCTTGTTTGTGGCATGGAACTTGGATTATGTTAAGAAACTCTTTATTGGCATCCAGAAACATCTTACATCATTTTAATTGGAAGCTTGGATGCAAGAGTATGGTTTTTAGCAACAAAGACAAAGTTTTGAGTTATTTCGGTTGTCGTTACACAGTAGTAACTGCTTCCGATACAATTTCGACAGTCATGCATTTGTTATTTCTGAAAGTTCAAAGAATTAAAGTTGTAGATCTCGTCGATAGATTCGTTTTGATATGTCGCAGGCCTTGTAATTCCTTCTAGTTTGAAAGCTATGGTAGTTTTAGCAGAGGAGTTTCTAGCAGCAAAATTATTTGAAAACACATCATCCAGCCGGGGCTGGGCCTTTTTAAGCTTTACCACCCAGCCGGGGCTGGGGGTCTGGGATGAATTAGCAGGTTGGTGCCCAGACGGGGCTGGGTAGTGCAATGGGAAACATCCAGCTGGGGCTGGGTACTCGAAAAATCAAGACTCCTAGTTGGTTTCTAGTGCTACAAGTGTGGAGTTTTAGAGATGGTAATGACTTGGGACTTTTATATGCATGGAATTATAGTCAAAATACATGTGGTAATATATAAATGGATATAAAACTCTGAGATTTGGAGACACATAAGGCAAATTACGAAGATTACTCTCAGTTTTTCTAGCAAGCATTGGTGGAGTATTTCTAGGCGATTTTCGAGACGATTGCGATTCTAGGCTACGTGAGGGGTGTTTTTCAATATTCTTCATCTTAGTTTATTATTTGTAATTGAAAAGATGATTTCCATGATTTATTCAGTGCTTATTTCGTTTATTATGAACTAAATCACTTTTTAGGCTTATGATGGATCTTTGAGTGAATCTATGGTTTTGTAAACTTTGATTTCCAATTTAATAAGCTATCTTCCAGTTTATCTATATTGATTTGTGCTTGAATCTATGAATTGTCTGATCAACAATTCTTTGTGGAGTTGGATGGAATCGAGAGAGGATATTCAAATCTAGACCTAGTTGATATAGCATGTGTTCAGGATTTTGTTAATAGCTTAAACTTGAAGTATGTTAAGGTAGAGATATGCTTGACATCGCATGTAATCGGATAGAGAACTTATTCTTTGTAAGACCCCAAATAATTAATAAATAAAATTTAATTTCCTCTAATTATTATTTTGAAATAGTAAGGGTTGATGTGATTAATGTGGATAGTTATGGGTAAAATACGTAAATATTTCAAAATAATATAAAATATTCATTGTTGTCGGAGAATATTCATTTGGTCGTGGAATATTCGTACTGTCAGGGAATATTCGTACTACGGCGCAGTCATGTATGGGCCCCATAACGGAAAACGATTGGAGGAAGAAAACGACAAATATAAGTTGTTTAAAAATAACGGCGTAGTTGTTACCGTTTACACTGTTGGAATACCCGGTGGTTAAAACACAGTAATACGCGTTGTTGCACAGTAGCACACGGTATTGCACCAATTATTAACTCTTACGTAAGAAGGCACTACTCAATAATGGTTACAGTAATTACTGTTCATTATTTTATTTTATTGATTCAATAATTGCTGCGTTGATATTTTATATTATTGTTGTTTCAATAATTGTCATTACACAGTATTTGTCATTATCGAATCAATAATTCATATTATCTGAATAATATTATTAGATAACATTATTGGCAATGTCTAGAAAGTTCTGTCTAAGGAGAGGTTTGGTCACCTAATTGCGCGCCAGTAAGAAGAAATTCTTATTGGAAAGCCCCCTCTTTCCTGGGAACGGCCTGGTTGTCAGTATTGTGATTCTGTAATATTATTTATGAATAATTAAATTATTGATTTATATGATGAGGAAAATATTGATTTTATGTGGATATAGATAGAGAAATTTTTTAATGTGACAATTGTTGAAAATTAATATTTTATCTTTTTATGATTAAATAATTCATTATTATATTTTAATAACATAATAATGATGGTATTTTTACGATGAATGTGGGATATATGAGTATATGTGGAGGAGGAGTATTTTTGTTACCAAAAATATTTAAAACATGTTAAATATGTCGGTGGACCCCATTTCTTGACTGAAATTTGATTATAGCCTGTAAAATCGCTCGTTTGTGAATTTTGGTCAATTTCTGTTTGGAATTTGGAAAACCTTCCTTCTACAAAGTTGTGCAGAATTGAATTTCCTATAAAAACTCGCGAGATTCGAATTTTCTGACAAAAGGGCTATTTATTATGAATTATTGAAGTTCTGAAGCTCCGAAATAATTGATTTTTGGAAGTTTTAATTATTTATTTTATAAAAAACGTTTTTTGTACTTCTTCTAGAAGGGAGCAT
Source organism: Panax japonicus (assembly GCA_020205505.1). Classification (NCBI taxonomy): domain Eukaryota; kingdom Viridiplantae; phylum Streptophyta; class Magnoliopsida; order Apiales; family Araliaceae; genus Panax; species Panax japonicus. The sequence continues at coordinate 38,638,089 of CM035092.1, forward strand.
GTGGTTTGTATTCAAATTTGCAGATTCTAAATGGGCGTAGAAAATTTTTATATATATTATTATTATAATAAATTTTCTGTTTTGGTGTTCTAAGCACTTTCCTATAAATAGGTGCTTAGGTTAGAATTGAAAATCACACCAGAAACTGAAGTTTTCTCTCTCTATATTATCGAGCGTATTCTTGTGAGTATTTGGAGTATACTTTGAGTATTGCTATACGGTGAAAGTTCAAGTCATAGCCTATATCCGGTGTTTCAACTAGAAGTACTGATCTTCCGAGGTAAGGGATGTTATTTTCTTCTCAAATGATATTATTTCTTCAATATCATTATGCTGAAATGTTGGTTGGAACTTTTTATCAAATTTGGAACTTTTTCATGTCGGGGTTACTATTCATGAGTTACTATTCACGAGTTACTATTCATGAGTTACTATTCACGAGTTACTATTCATGAGTTACTATTCACGAAGCGTGATGATGTTTTTTGTGAAATTTCTATCTTTTGGTGTCGGAGTTACTATTCACGTATACGATACTATTCACGTATACGGCACTATTCACAAATACGACACTATTTACCGAAAAATGAAATTTCTTCTTTTCGTCCAAAATATCTATTCCGGATACTAGCTTTGATTGTATCCATGTTTTGATCATTCTTGAATTTTACACCACTATGATTATTTTTGAGGTATTTTTGGTCGTGAATAAAACAAAGTACGAGTCCTTAATCCTTAATCCTTGTCATTTTGTTTCACTGGATTCGTTTCTTTAAAAATATTTTTTTCATCATCCTCAGTCTTAAATGATGATATTATTGAATATCTTTGGCCTGTAGTGCAAAGATGAATGATTTATGATGAATATCTTTGGCCTGTAGTGCAAAGATGAATGATTACTGATGAATGTCCTTGGCCTGTAGTGCAAGGATGAATATATGATTCCAGATATATATTGATTGGTGTTACAGGGATAAAAATATTGATGATGGACTGTTAAATTCATAGATATTAGTAGATTTCATTCTCTACGTAACTCTTCTATGAATTAATATTTTCCGCTGCGAATATTGATTTAACATTTGTTGTCTATTGTATTCTATCAGATTTTTCCCTGTTGAAGACTAACGATGATTTGTTGTATATTATCTTAGTCATAATATTCTTTACTGGGCTAGTTGAGCTCACCCTTTTTCCTTTTTGTTCCATTTTTCTTCTCAGGAGACGAGAATATAGCGAGTACGAGTCGGGGTATGGAATGAAGGTTCTAGGGAGAGTTGTTTAGTAGTCCTCACCATTTTTGTAATATAATGTAATAATAATTATGATGGGCATTTATTTGTATGTGGATATTGTCTAGATGACAATATCTGTATTTAAACTCATAGTTTACATGTTGTAATAATAAAGTTGTAGTTGTTTCTGTACCATGTATTGACAACTCAGAATGGGTGATGTATACCTATTTTGGGGGTGTCACAGTTGGTATCAGAGCTTAGGGATATGATCTCTGGCGGAGATCGGGGAATAGAACTAGGAGGGGAGAGACGAATAATTCCTTCGCTAGTGTGTCCTACCTAAGCTTATTTGTTAGTTGGACAGTATATAGGGATAGTATGTGATATATTGAATTGCTTATTTAACCATTGTTTTATGGCAGTAGTTAAGAATGGCAACCGAGAATGTTAACAGTGGAGTTAATGAGACCGTGGAGATGCCTGTACTTACCAATGAGGAGAACGTGCAACAGGCTGGCAATGTTCCTCCTGTGAACAACACCACTGATCAGACGATGAACGACGCAATATTTAGAAGCTTTTTGCAGTTCATGCAAAATCAGACGAGGGAGACTCGTGTTCAAAATACAGGAGGAAATGATAGCAATTCACGAGTTGTCACAGCCAAGCAGTTCAAAGAGTTGGGACCACCAGAATTTAAGGGAAAGCCAGATCCGATCATAGCGGAAACGTGGGTCAAGCAAATTACCAAGATATTCGATGTCTTGGGATGCACGGAGGAGCAGAAGGTTCCGTTCGCCACCTTTATGTTCCGTGGCGAGGCAGACTACTGGTGGGAGTCTGTGAAGCGTACCCATCCAGCCGCACTCAGCATGTCTTGGGAGACGTTTCAAAAACTATTTAATGACAAATACTTTCCTGAAAGTGTTCGTCATATGAAGGAAGTGGAGTTCATCAGATTAGAACAAAATAACATGACGGTGTCTCAGTACGAGGCAAAGTTTGCAGAGTTATCCAGGTTTGCACCTCATTTGGTGGAGAATGAGGAACGTATGACGCGGATGTTTCTGAGAGGTTTGAAACCCGGCATACGACAATATCTCATCTCTCATAAATTTTCTCTCTATTCAGATGTTGTTAACAGGGCTCAATTGTTGGAGCGAGATAACGAGTACGGTCAACCGAGGTACCACAATCAGGATCATACTGGAGATAGCAGTCAGCAAAACAACAATAACCAGTGGAGAAAGAAAAAGACGGACAAAAATGGTAACCACTCTGGTGGTAATTATAGCCACGAAAATAGAAGAAGCGAGTCAAGAGGAGATTTTAAAAAGAGGAGATTCAACAATGACAATGTGAAAATGGCAGCACCAGCAGCAACTGGTTCCAAGGGAGGGGAACAACCACCGGTCGTATGCTACAAATGCGGAAAAGAGGGACATATCAGTCCAAACTGCCCACAACAGTTCAAGTTATGCTATAATTGTGGAAAGGAAGGACATATCGCTCGAGATTGTACGGTAGCAAAACCAATTCCAGCGGGGACGATGACTCAAAAGACTGTCCCAGAAAAGTCAAAGTCAACGGTTCCTGGAAGAGCGTTTGTTGTGACTGGTCAAAATGCGAGGAACCCAAATGAGGTGATCACGGGTAAGCTATTTATAAATTCTTGCGAATTTTATACCTTACTTGATACCGGTGCTACCCATTCATTTATCTCTCCTGCTTGTGCTCAACGTTTAAACTTGACTCCGGAGAAATTAGACTTTGACCTATCTGTGGAAACTCCTTTAGGAGAAACTTTCATCACATCCACTGTTTATAAATCTTGTTTGATTCAAGTTGGCACCATCACCTTACCTGTTGACCTTATCTCTTTAAAGATACTTGTTTTTGATGTGATTTTAGGGATTGATTGGTTAACAACTCATCATGCCAAAATTAATTGTTTTCGTAAGGTTGTTAGTTTTCATATTCCTAATCAACCTGTTGTTCGAATTCAGGCAACTAAACCATTAAAATCAATCACTGTCATATCTAATCATAAAGCTATTCGTTTATTGAAAAACGGATGTCAAGCTTTCTTAGCCCATGTTATGGATTTAAATAAAGACACGTCAAAATTGAATAATATTCCTGTTGAAGAACTTCCCGGTCTACCCCCAGAACGAGAAGTTGAATTCTTTATTGATCTTGAACCTGGTACAAAGCCCATTTCTAAAACCCCATATCGAATGGCTCCTATTGAACTTCAGGAGTTAAAGGTCCAACTACAGGAATTGTTGGACATCGGTTTCATTCGTCCTAGTACATCTCCTTGGGGTGCTCCTGTTTTATTCGTAAAGAAGAAAGACGGGAGTATACGACTTTGTATTGACTATCGGGAATTGAACCATGTCACTATCAAGAATAGGTATCCTCTACCTCGTATTGATGACTTGTTTGACCAGTTACAAGGAGCACAATTCTTTTCAAAAATCGATCTTCGTTCTGGATATCATCAGCTGAAAATTAGAACTGAGGATATTCCAAAGACTGCCTTCAGAACTCGGTATGGGCATTATGAATTTTTAGTCATGTCTTTCGGATTGACTAATGCTCCTGCGGCTTTCATGGATATGATGAACCGAGTATTCAAGGATTATTTAGACCAATTTGTTGTTGTCTTTATTGATGACATCCTCATATATTCCAAAAGCCGTGAAGATCATGAGCACCATTTGAAGCTGGTACTCCAAAGGCTTCGTGAAAACAAGCTATATGCCAAGTTAAATAAATGCGAGTTCTGGCTTGAGGAAGTAGCATTTCTTGGGCATGTGGTGTCAAAACATGGAGTATCTGTTGACCCGGCGAAGATTGAAGCAATACAGAGTTGGGAGCAACCGAAGACGGTGACTGAAGTTCGTAGCTTTCTTGGCTTAGCTGGTTATTATCGGAGATTCGTGGAAGGGTTTTCTCGAATCGCTACTCCATTAACCCAGCTAACTCGGAAGGATACAAAATTCGTTTGGAGCGAAGAATGCGAGAAGAGTTTCCAAGAGCTTAAGAGGAGACTTATTTCGGCACCTGTTCTAACAATACCATCTGGTACGGATGGATTTGTTATCTATAGTGATGCTTCGGGTAAAGGGTTAGGATGTGTTCTCATGCAACATGGGAAAGTCATAGCTTATGCCTCGCGACAACTTAAAGAGTATGAGAGGAATTATCCTACTCATGATCTAGAGTTGGCAGCAGTCGTTTTCGCGCTAAAGATATGGAGGCACTATCTATATGGGGAGAAAGTGGAGATATATTCAGACCATAAAAGCCTTAAATATTTCTTCACTCAAAAAGAACTCAACATGCGGCAGCGACGTTGGCTCGAGCTATTAAAAGACTATGACCACACTATTCAATACCATCCTGGAAAAGCAAACGTGGTAGCTGACGCGTTGAGTAGAAGGTCATATGCAGGAACAAGTGCGATGATGTCAAGTATACGCATAGAGCCAACTTTAATAGAAAAAGTTAAGGTTGCTCAAGCCACCGATACGGAGTTGATGCATATGAAGAAGAAAGTAAAAGAAGGTGCTATTCCAGAAGCGAGAATCGATGAAGAGGGAATACTTCGAGTCCACTCCAGACTTTGTGTTCCTAACGACTTTGATTTAAAGTATAAGATCATGATGGAGGCACACAATCACCATTTGCAATCCATCCTGGAAGTACCAAAATGTATCGTAATCTTCGACATACATTTTGGTGGAACAATATGAAGAGAGAGATTGCAAAGTTTATCTCAACATGTTTAACTTGTCAATGTGTAAAGGCGGAGCATCAAGTGCCTAAGGGACCATTGCAACCACTTGAGATTCCGAAATGGAAGTGGGAACATATTACTATGGATTTCGTTACGGGTCTTCCCACGGTTTCTCAAGGCATCAATGCTATTTGGGTTATTGTTGATAGATTAACCAAGTCTGCTCATTTCTTGCCGATACGGGAGACTTATTCCCTTGAACGTCTTGCTCAAATGTATGTAAATGAGATTGTGAGATTTCATGGCATGCCAATATCTATAGTTTCGGATCGTGACCCAAGATTCACTTCAAGATTTTGGGTTAGCTTGCAAAAAGCTATGGGCACGGATTTGCGATTCAGTTCGGCATACCATCCTCAAACGGACGGACAATCAGAGAGGACTATTAAAACTCTGTGTCCTAGATTTCAAGGGCAGTTGGGATAAGTATTTACCATTGGTGGAATTCTCGTACAACAACAGTTATCAAGCAAGTATAGGTGTAGCTCCATTTGAAGCATTATATGGACGAAAGTGTCGCTCTCCAATATGTTGGGATGAGGTGGGTGAAGCAACATTGTTGGGACCCGAGTTAGTACGTATGACTACCGAAAAGATCCAAATGATTCGACAACGTATACAAACGGCACAAGATCGACAAAAGAGTTATGCGAATCTTCATCGAAAGGACGTAGAATTTAGTGTTGGGGATCATGTATTGTTACGTGTTGCCCCATGGAAGGGAGTTACAAGATTCGGGAAGAGAGGAAAGCTCAATCCACGATTTATTGGTCCATTTCAAATTCTTGACCGAGTAGGAAATGTAGCCTATAGACTCGCGTTACCTCCAAGTATGTCTCGTGTTCATAATGTTTTTCATATATCTGTGCTTCGTAAATATGTGAAAGACCCGAACCACGTTATTGAGTTAGAACCAGATGAGATAGCCGAAGACTTAACATACGAAGAGGTACCTGTCAAGATCTTGGATAGGAAGGAGCATGTCCTACGCACAAAGGTCATACCACAAGTTAAAGTTTTGTGGAGGAATCATGCTATAGAGGAAATGACCTGGGAGTTGGAAACGGAAATGAAAGCGAGGTATCCTCATCTTTTCGAAACACCAGGTACGTATGTCAATTTCGAGGACGAAATTTCATAAGGAGGGGAGGTTGTAAGACCCCAAATAATTAATAAATAAAATTTAATTTCCTCTAATTATTATTTTGAAATAGTAAGGGTTGATGTGATTAATGTGGATAGTTATGGGTAAAATACGTAAATATTTCAAAATAATATAAAATATTCATTGTTGTCGGGGAATATTCGTTTGGTCGTGGAATATTCGTACTGTCGGGGAATATTCGTACTACGGCGCAGCCATGTGTGGGCCCCATAACGGAAAACGATTGGAGGAAGAAAATGACAAATATAAGTTGTTTAAAAATAACGGCGTAGTTGTTACCGTTTACACTGTTGGAATACCCGGTGGTTAAAACACAGTAATACGCGTTGTTGCACAGTAGCACACGGTATTGCACCAATTATTAACTCTTACGTAAGAAGGCACTACTCAATAATGGTTACACTAATTACTGCTCATTATTTTATTTTATTGATTCAATAATTGATGCGTTGATATTTTATATTATTGTTGTTTCAATAATTGTCATTACACAGTATTTGTCATTATCGAATCAATAATTCATATTATCTGAATAATATTATTAGATAACATTATTGGCAATGTCTAGAAAGTTCTGTCTAAGGAGAGGTTTGGTCACCTAATTGCGCGCCAGTAAGAAGAAATTCTTATTGGAAAGCCCCCTCTTTCCTGGGAACGGCCTGGTTGTCAGTATTGTGATTCTGTAATATTATTTGTGAATAATTAAATTATTGATTTATATGATGAGGAAAATATTGATTTTATGTGGATATAGATGGAGAAAATTTTTAATGTGACAATTGTTGAAAATTAATATTTTATCTTTTTATGATAAAATAATTCATTATTATATTTTAATAACATAATAATGATGGTATTTTTACGATGAATGTGGGATATATGAGTATATGTGGAGGAGGAGTATTTTTGTTACCAAAAATATTTAAAACATGTTAAATATGTCGGTGGACCCCATTTCTTGACTGAAATTTGATTATAGCCTGTAAAATCGCTCGTTTGTGAATTTTGGTCAATTTCTGTTTGGAATTTGGAAAACCTTCCTTCTACAAAGTTGTGCAGAATTGAATTTCCTATAAAAACTCGCGAGATTCGAATTTTCTGACAAAAGGGCTATTTATTATGAATTATTGAAGTTCTGAAGCTCCGAAATAATTGATTTTTGGAAGTTTTAATTATTTATTTTATAAAAAACGTTTTTTGTACTTCTTCTAGAAGGGAGCATGTGGTTTGTATTCAAATTTGCAGATTCTAAATGGGCGTAGAAAATTTTTATATATATTATTATTATAATAAATTTTCTGTTTTGGTGTTCTAAGCACTTTCCTATAAATAGGTGCTTAGGTTAGAATTGAAAATCACACCAGAAACTGAAGTTTTCTCTCTCTATATTATCGAGCGTATTCTTGTGAGTATTTGGAGTATACTTTGAGTATTGCTATACGGTGAAAGTTCAAGTCATAGCCTATATCCGGTGTTTCAACTAGAAGTACTGATCTTCCGAGGTAAGGGATGTTATTTTCTTCTCAAATGATATTATTTCTTCAATATCATTATGCTGAAATGTTGGTTGGAACTTTTTATCAAATTTGGAACTTTTTCATGTCGGGGTTACTATTCATGAGTTACTATTCACGAGTTACTATTCATGAGTTACTATTCACGAGTTACTATTCACGAGTTACTATTCACGAAGCGTGATGATGTTTTTTGTGAAATTTCTATCTTTTGGTGTCGGAGTTACTATTCACGTATACGATACTATTCACGTATACGACACTATTCACAAATACGACACTATTTACCGAAAAATGAAATTTCTTCTTTTCGTCCAAAATATCTATTCCGGATACTAGCTTTGATTGTATCCATGTTTTGATCATTCTTGAATTTTACACCACTATGATTATTTTTGAGGTATTTTTGGTCGTGAATAAAACAAAGTACGAGTCCTTAATCCTTAATCCTTGTCATTTTGTTTCACTGGATTCGTTTCTTTAAAAATATTTTTTTCATCATCCTCAGTCTTAAATGATGATATTATTGAATATCTTTGGCCTGTAGTGCAAAGATGAATGATTTATGATGAATATCTTTGGCCTGTAGTGCAAAGATGAATGATTACTGATGAATGTCCTTGGCCTGTAGTGCAAGGATGAATATATGATTCCAGATATATATTGATTGGTGTTACAGGGATAAAAATATTGATGATGGACTGTTAAATTCATAGATATTAGTAGATTTCATTCTCTACGTAACTCTTCTATGAATTAATATTTTCCGCTGCGAATATTGATTTAACATTTGTTGTCTATTGTATTCTATCAGATTTTTCCCTGTTGGAGACTAACGATGATTTGTTGTATATTATCTTAGTCATAATATTCTTTACTGGGCTAGTTGAGCTCACCCTTTTTCCTTTTTGTTCCATTTTTCTTCTCAGGAGGCGAGAATATAGCGAGTACGAGTCGGGGTATGGAATGAAGGTTCTAGGCAGAGTTGTTTAGTAGTCCTCACCATTTTTGTAATATAATGTAATAATAATTATGATGGGGATTTATTTGTATGTGGATATTGTCTAGATGACAATATCTGTATTTAAACTCATAGTTTACATGTTGTAATAATAAAGTTGTAGTTATTTCTGTACCATGTATTGACAACTCAGAATGGGTGATGTATACCTATTTTGGGGGTGTCACATTCTTCAACCTTCTTCAATTGTAATTCACATAGAGATATAGTGAATTAGTTGCTTAAGGTGTTTAACGGATTTCTATCTTAATTGTGGATTGACGTTAATACAGTATTAGTGCATCGAGAGGTGGTTAATACTACGTTCGTGTTCTTAATTAATAAACTGGGATAGTGAATTGAATTGGAATAAAGGTGTTAAAATCTAAGTGAAGCTTAGGGTGAAATCATAAGTCTAATTCTCCATTAATTGTTTGAAATTCCAGATTTTGATATTTGTGATTGGTTTGTGATAGTTTAATTACTTTTTAATTTAGAATAGTTATTTTTAATCATTGAATTTGATTTTTTTAATAAAATTAGGGTTAATAGAAGATTGGTAATTGTAAGTTAAGATTTTTGCTAATAAGTCTCTGTGGGAAAGATACTCTACTCATCACTTTATTACTTGTTGACCACGTATACTTGCGTGTTGTGCGTATATAGATTTTACCCAACAAAATGCATGAAAAGTAACTAAGAAATATTAGTTTAAACAACTAATTCAAGTAAAAGATACCGGATAAGTAGGTATAAAACCTACTTATCAGCAATGGCGTGATAGTAAATTGAATGAAAGGGTTATTTCACTTACATAAGATGGTGAATTAATATATGTGTTTTGCATAAAGAGGATAAAAGGAATATGTTAATTAAGATTGTAATTTTTATATATTACATAGTATGGTAATATATGAAAGGGTGTAATTTTCGAAAGGTGTTAATGGAAAATAAGTGATGGATAATAGAAGAAAACCAATATATCTATAAGTGTATATTGGTTAGAGATTTATATATTAGATTAATATTTAAGATGTGGATAAATGTATAGATTGAAGAAGTTGTCTTAGGACAATCGGATAATTATACTTATAATTGTATAATTTAAATAATGGAGTAAAGGTTAATTATTCTAAGGGTAATGATTATTTTTGTATTATAAGTATAAGTTCAAAAGTGTATAATTATTCAAGGTAAGTTAAATAATTTAGTATTAAAGTAAAGTGTGTCACACAAACTTTATATTAAATAAATATCAAATGAAGAGGAATTTTGGGAAAAGCCAAACGTGGCCTAGACCCCTAATGCTTTATTGTTGAGATTATGAGCTTGAGTTATATAACTCTAGTAAGTGAGATAACTGAGCTTTGTGTGTCATGAGTATTAAAGTTAAATAAGAATAAAGGTTTAACTGGAATTAATAGAAAGAGAATTAATGGTAAGCGAATAAATGATTGATATTGATCATTGTAATATTTATGTGTGATATCGAAATAATGGGTTGAGAATATCCAACTGAATTATATTTAGCCCAATTAAAATATTATTTGGACTAGCCCAATGTACATTGGATATAAGATTATATTGATGTATATTTAAAATATAAGTATACTTCCTATATGTGGGTAGGTACATATATATGTATATATATGCCCATAACTTAAATTAATATAGTAATATTAAGTCATTATAATTGATTTAAGGAGCCCCAAAAAGAAATAACCTTGGTACATTAAATGGCCTTGTTGCTAAAACAGTAAGCTAAAAAGCTTTGTCTCAATTTCTCAGTCATTTTCCTTCCTCACGTGACTAAGCCATTGGCCTAGCCTATATCTCCATGCTCAAAACTCAGTGAAATCAGAAGGCTAGAAGATGGTGATGATGGTTATGGAAATGGTGGGGAGGGAGTGGTTAGCCACTTTCCACCAACTCCTTGTCTAATGGATTCTTCTTCCTCTCATTAGTTTAATTTCTTGGGCAAAACCCCAACTTGAACAATTATTTGGCTATATAAGAAAGTCTTCCCCTTCATTCTCAAGGCTGTTGAGATTGTTTGTTACTGCATAGAGAGAGAGAGAGAGAGAGAGAGAGAGAGAGAGAGTCAGTGAGTTGAGAGTGAAGAAGAATTCCAAGAAAACTCTTGCATTTTGGTGATTGCAGTAAAAGAGAGTAATACTCTGTTAATTGAGGGAAATCATCAAAGGTACTCAATTATAACTCCTCTACATTTCTTTATACTTAAATTAGTGATAGAATGATGAAGCGTGAGAATTATAATGCAAAATTTGTGGGTTTAATAAACTCTTAGAGATTTCATGAATTATCTATTAATTGATTTATCAAGTAATGTCAACATGTTATTAGAGTTCATATGTATGTTATGGAACCTATATGGTTTGTCTAAGCCTGTTTGAAGAGATATGGTTAGCAAATATAAGCTTCAAGAGGTAATATTTATATACACATGTTTTCATTTCAAGATTATGAATTTCTTAGAAATGTCAAGAAAATACTTACTTTTGAGTCAAAAATTGGTGGCTAAGGATTGTTGTAATCCGTAAATTGTTGTTAATACAATTAAATATGAAAATAATGGAAGTTAAACAGACCAATTTGGTTGAGAAATGAATTCCTAGTGAATGAATTCGCTAAATATATTTAAAACATGAAAATATAGCATGAACACTGAATTGGAACCCTTAAAATTTGTTAATATTTTTGAAGTATTATAATTATTCCGTAGATGAGTAGCTCAGAGTTTAAAGTAATATTTTTGAAGTAATATTTTTGAAGTATTATAACGTTTTCATATGGACTCCGATTGAGACGATTCAAGATGATCCGGAACGAGGACGAATAGACTTACAACTTTTGTTCGTTAAGTTTTTCAATTTGAGGTCGTTAACAAGGGTCAAAATGGTCATCTTTAGTACTGATGTGTATTAGGAGGCAATCGGAGGGCGTCGGCCATGCACATATGCAAGTGTAGTGCTTTTGACGATAAAATATGTTGTTCTAAGTTATAAAACATGAATATTAGTAAGTATAATGATGCTTAACATTAATAAATGATGTATTAAATAAATTGTACAAGCATACAAAGCATACATAAAAGAGATAAATTGAGCGTGTGACGAATAAATGTCGAAACGCCATGACAAGTGTTAATGAAATTAAAAAGTGTTTCAATTCAAATGAAATGAACATTATAAGATATGGAATGTGGTTAATATAAACCAATAAGGAGTCTTAGCAAGACTTAAACACTTGAATGTACTTCGGGTATGATCTTAGAAGAAATATAGTGAGATATAAGTCGAAAGTTAACACAATCAAATTGAACATTGTGTATTGATTAATAGGAAGGGTTATGGGATGTAGAGTAAAGTTTATATTACAACTACTATGCGTTGCTATGTGACTAATAGTTGATGTGCGTGATTATATAATTGTGTAGGACACATGAAGTGCAGATAGATGTAAGCTGTTAATTTGTTATTGGTAAATAACGATCAAGACAAGTCTTTCAGTTTCTATTTGCTCTATAATGTTGATAACTGTTGATTGATTTATGCTATGATATGGAATGTTAAATTACATATGAAATGCATATAAGATATGTATGAAATGAATTATGTTATGCCATGAAGTGTGGAAATGTCTATGAGATATGTATGAGATTGAAAGTAAATCCATGACTATATGTTTTAGAAGATAATCTCTATACTTGCTATGTGAGAAGCAGCATGCGTATCGAGTTTAAATGATTATGATTTTATAAAATGGACATGATATTATGTGTTATGTGATGCATAAAAACTGTTAGAATTGATGGGCTGTCGAGCTCACCCTTACAAATAACCACTTTTGCAGGTTAATGACTCACGGTAAAGTTACATGCTACTTGGTTGATAGAGTTCAATAGTATCATAAGAAGATTGATTTGTTTACCCGAAGTTAAAATCTTGAACCTTGTTTTAGGTTTTAGATGATGTACTTGATAATTGTTCAACTCTTGAAGAGTTGTAAAGTGGTACAATTCGACACATAGAGAACATCGGTTTGAGATGTAAATTCTATAATGTAACTCTGATGAATCAAAGTATGGAATAAAGTTGATTCAAGAATATGTAATGATGAAGGTTTCGATTCAGGGAAATGAATGAAGAATTCAGGAAAGTTTTAATTATTTCCGCATCTTATTAAGTATAATATCGAATATGATGTAAAGACAAGAATGATTAACGACCAAGATCAAGAATTGACTTATGAAGGTCTTGGGTTCGATTCATAAATCCTGAAAATAGAAAGGAATGAATATATTAATTAGTATCAAAGTTAAGTCGTATTCATTAAATTATGAATGGAAGTTGTTAATAGTTAGACGAAGATAGTATCGTGACGTACCAGGTCCGAGGGAACAAATACCAGGATTTGGTAGCATTACAGAACTAATAAAGTGCGTATTGAGAAATTGGAAGCTAGAATTAGTGGAGTGCATATGGGTTACACAGGTTAGAGCTCGGCATAGCCGACATGCTTCATCATATGGAAGAAACGCTCAGCAGCCTCTCCGTAGTCTTGCTCGCAAAACAGGTTCGCCAACCATCAGTGAGAAGGCAATGACAGAGGATGACTGGTGGTATCTTCCAAAACAGTAAAGCTTGAATTTCCTCGATTTTTAGGGGATGATCAGACGGTGTGGTTCAATCATGTGAACCAATTTTTTGAGTTCCAAAATACTCCTGAAGCCCAAAAAGTCTCTTTGGTCGCCTATCACTTGGAAGGAGAGGCCAACCAATGGTGGCAGTGGATTCGCAGGACGTTTGAAGACGTAGGACGAGCTCTCATATGGGAAAATTTTGCAGATGAACTTTCGGCTCGCTTTGGGCCTTCAGAGTGCGAAGATTTTGATGAAGCTCTCGAGGATAAGGCAGGTTGGTTCTTTGCGGGATTACCAACGGGAATTCGAGCGCTTGAGAAATCGAGTACGAGGATGGACGCAAAAAGCACTTGTAGGAACTTTTATGGGTGGCTTAAAGTCGGACATCTCAGATGGTATACGGATGTTTAAGCCACAGACTTTAAAAGGTGCCATCAATTTAGCAAAAATGAAGGATCAACTTGCTAGACAGAAGAGGTTTGTAAGTCCAACACCACAAACGCGAGCTCCCCTTGCTCCTTCCCCCACTAATCGAGCAACACTACCAAACCCTGTCGTCCCTGTGCGACGACTTACTTGGGAAGAAATGCAACGTAAACGAGCCCAAAACTTATGTTTCAATTGTAATGACCGTTTTACTGCAGGACACAAATGTTAAGGGCCATGGATGCTCATTGTTAGAGGGTTACGAGGATAATGACAACCAGTTATGCGACATTGACACCGAAGAACAGCCAGCAACAGAGAATCACGAAGGGCCTCCTGAACCAGAAATTACACTGCATGCACTAATGGGATGGACCACGCCCAAAACCATGAAGATCGCTGCCAAAATCGGTACCCACGACGTCATTGTATTAATTGATAGCGGATCGACTCACAACTTTATCAGTGAGTGTATGGCCAATCTGTTGCGTCTATTGGTGGTGCCTGTGGAAACCTTCACGGTCCGGGTTGCTAATGGAGAAAATCTCAGATACCAGGGAGGTTTGAGGGGGTGCCAATCAATTTGCAAGGTACCCTTTTCTCCTTAACCCTTTATCCCTTACCTCTCACGGGGTTGGACGTAGTCTTTGGGATCCAAATGGCTTGAGCTACTTGGCTCCGTGGTGTGTGATTGGAGGCAGTGTTAACTATGAAATTCATATGGGAAAACCAGACCAAGTGGTTGGTAGGCATTGACGAGCAAAATATCCAAGCAGTATCAATCGAAGAGTTGACTAAAAAAATTCGTCATAGCCATACTCCGTTCGCTTTATGCTTACACGTTGCCCACACAGAACAACATGAGAATATTCATCCAAGCATGCGAGAGATATTGCAGTAATTCTCAAATATATTCACAGAGCCCTCAAGCTTACCACCAACACGGGAGATTGACCACGTCATTACCCTTAAGGAAGGAACCGAACCGATTAATGTACGGCCTTACCGGTATGCACATTATCAAAAGATCGAGATCGAGAAGCAGGTCCAAAATATGCTGCAATCTGGGCTTGTGCGACCCAACACTAGCCCCTTCTCGTCACCCGTATTGTTGGTAAAAAAGAAAGACGGAAATTTGCGTTTTTGCACAGATTATCGTGCGCTTAACGCCACAACCATTAAAGATCGATTTCCAATCCCAACCGTGGATGATATGTTGGACGAGCTCTACGGTGCTTCTTATTTTACCAAGCTTGACCTGAGAGAGGGGTACCATCAGGTACGAGTTAAACCAGGTGATATCCGTAAAACTGCTTTCTGAACACATAATGGTCATTACGAATACTTAGTCATGCCATTCGGCTTATGTAATGCACCTTCAACATTCCAAGCTATCATGAACTCCGTCTTTCAACATCATCTTCGAAAATTCATATTAGTTTTATTTGATGATATTTTGATTTATAGTCGGGATTGGGATCAACATTTAATGCATGTAAGGCAGACTCAAAATATTGAGGCAGCAACAATTCTTTGTTAAGGCTAGCAAATGTGCGTTTGGGCAACAAGAGTTGGAGTACTTGGGGCACATCATTACTAGTCAAGGCGTGAAAGTGGATGAAAATAAAATTGCTGCTATGGTAGCCTGGCCTCGACCTACTAATATTTTGGAACTACGTGGGTTTTTAGGTTTGACAGGTTATTATCGGAAGTTCGTTAAAGATTATGGCATTAAAAGTCGGCCTCTCACCAATCTTCTCAAAAAGGGGCAATTCGGATGGCATGAAGAAGCTGAATCTGCAGTCCAAGCTCTCAAACATGCCATGACGACCACACCTATATTAGCCATGCCAAACTTCAACGATGATTTCAACGTATGCTAAGGAGATGTTGGCTATCGTGGAAGCCATACGTACCTGGCAGCCTTACCTTTTAGGCAAAAAATTCTATATTCAGACCAATCAACGTAGTCTCAAATATTTTCTAGAGCAACGAATAACAACTCCGGAACAACAAAAATGGGTTGTGAAGCTCTTGGGCTACGATTACGAAATTAAATACAGGCTGGGCCATGAGAACTCTGCAGCTGATGCCCTCTCTTGAAAACAGGGCAATCCCATTCTTCACCATATTTTTCTTCCGCATGTTAGCTTATGGGAGGAAATAAAAAAGCTGCAGAGGAAGACCAGGACATTCAATCGAAGGTTCGTGTGGCCTCCGAACAACCTGGAGGATCATATACATGGCGCCAAGGGCTATTACTATACAAGAGAAGGGTCATTGTTCCAAACGATGTCACCTTAAGAGCCAAACTGTTACATGAAATGCATAACACAAAGGTGGGGGGTCATTCGGGTGTCCTACGTACGTTCAAGAAATTGGGGCAGCAGTTTTATTGTGCACGATTACATGAAAGGATGAGAGGCATGCCAGAAAATAAAAGCCGAGACCTTAGCTCCAGCTGGGCTTCTTCAACCGCTACCAATTCCGTGCCAAGTATGGAACGACAGCACCTTAGACTTCATTGATCGGGGTTACCAGTTTCGCAGGGAAGGACACCATCATAGTGGTTGTCGACAAACTTTGTAAGTCCGCTCATTTCCTTAATTTAAGTCATCCTTTTACTGCAAAAACTGTAGCTGAGAAATTTGTGAAAGGCATCATCAAGCTTCACGGCATGCCCAAATCAATTATTACTGATCGGGACCCAATCTTCATCAGTAATTTCTGGAAATAATTTTTCAGTATGTCAGGCACCAAACTGCAACTCAGTTCCGTATACCACCCGCGGATGGCCAGACGGAAGTCATCAATCGCTGGGTCGAGCAATATCTTCGGTGTTTTGTTCATCAGTGGCCACGGAAATGGAGCTGCTATTTGCCTTGGGTGGAATATTAGTATATTATGACATACCATATTTCGACAGGGATGGCCCCTTTATGGAAGATTGCCACTCCCCATTCAGATGTACACGGAGGGACTTTCACCGGTACATGAAGTTGATCAGCAACTCATAAACCGAGATGAATTGCTACGACAACTGAAGGCCAACTTAGCAAACTCGGTGAACAGAATGAAGCAAATGACAGATAAGAAAAGAAGGGATGTTTCGTTCAATGTCGGCGAATGGGTACTTTTGAAACTGCACCAATTCCGCCAACAAATGGTCTTCAAACGAGTCCATCAAAAACTAGCTAGCCTTTTTTATGGACCCTACCAGATTCTAAAGTAGATCTGGCGTGTCACATATAAGTTACAATTTCCGGAAGGGGCGCACATTCACCTAATGTTTCATGTGTCACTCCTCAAATGATACCAAAACAACGGGAACAATGCTGAAACGCCACAGACCGAGTTACCACCATTCACCGATGAAGGGGTAGTCGAATTGAAGCCACAAACTATTTTAGACTACCGTTGGATCAAGCAAGGCACCCAGCTAGTCGAAGAAAGCTTAGTGCAATGGAAGCACCTTCCAGCCGAGGAGGCAACATGGGAGCCAACAAAGAAGTTACGGAAGATGTTTCCCAATTTGGACCTTGAGGATAAGTATCCACTTGATGGGGGAGGTATTGTTAGGCCATGACGTTCGGAAAGGGGCCGTAGGCCAAATCCCAAATACTTGGGATCAGTTGGGATGTGAAGAGCATGATTGGGTCATGGCAGTTAAGAGTTTTACATCTATTTCATTTCCGTTAGTTATGTTTTGTTTCTGCTTGTGCTGTTATACGTGGGGTGTAGTTTATTTACGTGCTCTGTTTTACGTGGGTAGTCCAGTTATTAGCCAATAGTCTCCTTTTATTTCGGTATGTGGCTTGTCTATTTGTACCTGGCTTTGTTTATTTAAGCAGCTGAAGTTTATCACTTGGAGGGAAGTAATCATTTCATGCAAATTGTGGTACACTTCTCACCCGAAGAGAAGACAAATTATCTTAGCATTGTAGTCTCTGTGTTTGGGACCTATTACTGACTGAATCACCCATCCAAATAAAAACCAGGGCAAGACAATTTTGGAGATTTCTTTATACTGATGGTTCCTTATATTTTGTAAAGGTCCATACGGTTCCAAATTATTAACGCTGATCCAAAATTATCCTTATACGGTTTCCACTTGGTTATTTACCAAAGAAACTTCAACTGCCAGGGTGACCGAAAACCAATGAAGCCCAAGCTTTATCCTTGTTCTGAGAATAGAAATTTGTTATTTGAAAATCAAGGTCTTTTTTTTGTTTTATTCGGAATAATCTGCAGTAGGTATTGTTATCTTTATATCAAACTGGTGTAGAAATTTATAGCGTCTACCTCTTTGTACACTCTTAATTTGGATCAGGCAAGGTTTTTCTTTCAACAACTGATATCAGGAGTTAGCTACTGTCATTCAATGGTAGGAGTTGAATCCTTCGTTCTCCTTATAAGCTGTATCTTTAGCAGTTTTAGTTTTTGAAGATGCATGGTTTGTAATTTATTACAGGAAATATGCCATAGAGATCTTAAACTGGAAAATACTCTGTTAGATGGAAGCCCAGCACCTCGTGTCAAAATATGTGATTTTGGGTACTCCAAGGTACAGATTTATAAATTCATCTGGATGATCTGTAAATTGTTTTCATAATGTTCTGATTATATTTTTCTTTTTTCTCCATCTTTCTTTTGGTGGGATGGGGCAATATTCCGGTCATCAATATTTCATTCTCAACCAAAGTCAACAGTAGGAACGCCAGCTTATGTTGCGCCAGAAGTCCTCATTAGAAAAGAATATGATGGGAAGGTGATAGTTTGTTTTACAGTTAATCCCCCGTGATTCACTACATTTTGCTTAAACCCCTGTATGCTCTATCTAATCCTCAAGATTATAGCTTTCAGATGTTTGGTCTTGTGGGGTAACTTTATATGTGATGCTTGTTGGGGCTTATCCTTTTGAGGATCCAAGTGATCCGAAAAACTTCAGAAAGACAATTGAGGTGAGTAATAAGAAAAACTCATATTGCGATACAAATTGAATTCCCTATTGTTTGAACTTTCTATTGGGAGCTGTGGACCTTTGTATAATATATATATATATATATATATATATATATATATATATATATATATATATATATATATATATATTATTGGTTTGTGACAGCGAATACTTAATGTTCGGTACTTGATTCCAAACAACGTTCAAATTTCCATGGAATGTAGGCATCTTCTGTCTAGAATATTTGTTGCGAGCCCTGAAAAGGTGAAACTTCTTTCCTTATCTTGTATAATCTCAATTAATTTGTGTTTGTACATGTATTAGTTGAATTAAGATGAGTTGATCTATGGTTTTCCCTTTGCAGAGAATAACAATTTCAGAAATAAAAAAGCATCCATGGTTCTTGAAAAACTTGCCTATGGAGTTGATGGAAGGAGGAAGCTATCAAATAAATGATGTAAATAATCCAACCCAAAGCACTGAAGATATATTGTCAATAATACAGGAGGCAATGTGATAGACTCCACGGCACGCTTGCGTGAGGTGGTCGTCGCCCGGACCGTTTCTAGCACAGTTGTTGGGTGAATTGCGTGCAACACCTTAACCCCTCGTCTATACTTTAGACGGTAATCTTGGTACAATTGCTCGCGTTTGGAAATTTGCGTTGAATGGACACCAACGACACCTTGACCCCTCGCTTATATTGAAGCGGTAATCTCGGTACAATCGACGATTGATGCGGTAGAAGACGCCACACACAACTATGAATTGTTGTATGATAAGTCAAAATTGAATCTCAAAGAAAAAAACTAAGAAACTACTAATTTCTTAGGAATTCTTCAAAGAACCAAAAGTAGAGAATAAACTCACAAATATATTGAATAATAATAATGTATATTGTGTTTGATTACATAACTTGGACCTCTATTTATACTACTCAAAACAATCCAAGTCCTAATAGGAATAAACTATAACCCTAATAGAAGTCAATTTAAAAAAAGAAATTCTAATTAAAAAGAAATCCTATTTAAAAAGGAATCCTAATTACAATAGAATTATAAAAAATAAATAAAAAAAATCTTTCCAAATAAACGAAATTCTTTGCCGCGTGGATAATCTGGTAACTTGCCGTGTGAAAGAATTCTTGCCGCGTGGGATTTTTTTTAATACGTGACTAAACTCCTTTTTTTCCGCATGAGTCAGATTAGCATGACAAGCTGATCAGTCTGTCATCATTCCCCTCCTCTTCAAAAGGATTTGTCCTCAAATCTGGCACATCGTCTTCTCAAAAAAATGATTCAACCACAAAATTGTCCTACATAAAAAAACAAACTAAGTTAGTGGCATCAAACCAATCATAATGCCAAAACTCAACTCGCAAATGACATATATAAGCAAAAAAAACTCCAACTCCCGCCAAGAACATAACAATGCCTGATTTCTCTCCCGAATTGACAATTTGTAGACCAGTTACTCCCAAAACACTAATTATATAAACTAATTTACTATCTACTAAAATAATCATGAATGCAAAGTAAGAAAGAATATGAAAAGTCTTATATCCTCCTGGATCAAAAATCATCACGCAAAACTCTTCATGTGGTAGATTCTTCCAATGACGAATTCCTGGATCAAAAGTCAATATAATGATCTCAATCCCTCGCAGAAACACATTCATCAATGCACCTGGATCAAATATCAATATTTGAAATTTGTCATATTTCTCACGCAAACTCTCTTGAATGCCATGTATATGTCTTATGCATTGAACGGGATGAACTGCACGATTCATGCTTCCCTCGATGAATATGATCCTATCACGAATCTGCAAAACACAACCAATCTCCCTCTTTCCATTGACTTTAACACAATAAAGAACAAATAATATTATCAACGGAGTAAAACAATCATAAGTTGAAAATTCAATAGCATATCGACGATGATCACAAACAAACTCAGCATATGCTAAAGAATTTCCCAAAGTGTTGACAAAAATTGAAATATCATCAAAATAGAAAATAACAAATTTTTCCATGAAAGAATGCAAAATATAATTCAACAATTCCATGGAAGTATGCAATGCCTTAGCTAATCTAAGTGAACTAACTAAACATGCAAATAACTCATCTCGCAAACCATCTTGATGATAAACACTTCTTGAATCAAAACCATATGATAGCAAATCATGCAATGAAGATTGCTCCAACAAAATAACATGATTACTATCATTGTCAACTATCGACATCTCATGTAAAGATTGACTAGCATGAAAACCTAACTCAACATATGGATAAGATAATCTAGAACGAATTTTATGCAAGTAATAACGACGAGAACGAAAAAACATATCATGATCATAAACTAACTCAACAAATATCAAATATCCACCATAGTTTATGATAAAAATGATTCTACCATCAAAATAGCTAACAACAAATTTTCTAACGGAAGCATGCAAAACATGTTTTAAATAACTCATGAAAACACTAGATGCATCAGTTAATCTAGTAGAAATAACTAACCACCTATATAACTCACATGTTAAAACCATTTTCCATTTATCACAATCTCTCGTGCTAAATTGATTAGGCATTGTATCATTATCACATATAGATAAAACACAAGTACGATGCAATTTATCAAGCATATTATCCAAACAAGAAAAAGAATAACGATACTTGTTTACCAATTCAAAATCGACGAACAAACTCGTTGTCCCATCCTCCTTAGATACTATGATCTCATAATCAACACATGAACTCATGTCTTTTCTCACGATACCCACTTTTACCAACTCTCTAACCCGCCTTAGTAACTCCGTCGTCTCCTCGGGAATACTATCAGCTGATCGGTATGGAATGATAGTACGGGGTATTTCATCAACAACCTGTACAAGAGACAAAACAAAACTAGACAAAGAAGAATCATTAGTGTTAGTATTCAAAAGCGCCGTCTTATACGAATGTACAGTCATTGGCTTTTCAAAATATAACTCACTTTCCTTTTCATAGTCACATATTTCTTCTCTCTCTTCTTTATGCTCACCCTCTCGTTTATTTTTCTCTCGTTTATTTTCATTCTCCCTTTTCTTTTCTCTCTCATTCTTTTCAAATTTTCTTTTCTCACTATCAATCATTTGAACAGTTTTTTTTTTGTTGATCTTTTCCACATGTATTTCCTTGTACGAACTCATCTTCTTGATTACTTTCTTTCGGATGTTCACCATCTTGCTTTAGATCATGGATTTCATCTTGAACACTCGAACCCAATAACTCTCCTTGGACTGCATATTCTATAATTTCTTCCACCTCCCTAAAACTCTCATTGCTGTCTTCTCTTAAGTTCTTGGATGCCTTAAGAGTGTCTTGGAGTTGTCTC
Source organism: Panax japonicus (assembly GCA_020205505.1). NCBI lineage: Eukaryota > Viridiplantae > Streptophyta > Magnoliopsida > Apiales > Araliaceae > Panax > Panax japonicus. Next base: position 38,660,241 of record CM035092.1, read on the forward strand.
CAATGTGAATCCTCTTTGTTTACATGTCTGTGAACCCTCTTATCATCTTCTAATGTAGATCGCCTTGAAGGTTGCTCTACAAATTTTTTAGATGTATATTTCTCCCTCCTGTCACGCTGTACTGGAGCAAATCGCTTTCTCATTGTTGTTTTTAATTCTGCCCATGTCTCAAACGGACGCTCCCCATGTTTTTGTTTGATAAGCCGCCACCATATAATTGTATGATCGGAGAACTCTTGAATTGCCCGTCTGACCTTCCTCCTCTCGGAGTAATCATGATAGTCAAATTCTCGCTCCATTTTTCTCTCCCATTTCATATATGCCTCTGTATCAATATTGCCTTGGAAAGTATTCCTTTGAGACCCATAAGAACTTTCATAATTGTAGCTATACATGTTTGCTGCAACACAAATGTTAGTAGATAAAAAAATTTCTCACACACTCCCTTACGTGTTTTCGCTCGAATCAATGGTTCACTCGTGTATACTCTTAATAAATTGGCTTTTACCCTCAATTAATCTCACCACTAAGCCTTTTACCTCAATATTCTCTCTAATAGGTTCTTTTTGAATTTCCCCTAGTAAAATTCTTGGTTTTACTAATCAATTCAAAAATTACTTATCACAAAAGATAGATGGTGTGACTATCAGGATACCACAAAATCACTGATCGATTGCCTTGTACTTCTCTTGTATGCCTCAGATTTGTCAATTGTAGCTTCGCTTCAGAATTGATGATGATGGAACGGTATGAACTCTTCTTTGGAATTTGATGATTTGATGGTGTGCTACAAGTTTGGTTAGCACAAAAAAAAAATATGATATATTTTTCTTTCTTTTTTTCTTTTTCTTTTTTTTTTCTTTTTCCTCTTTTTTTTTTTTTTTTTTTTTTTTTTACTCACGTTTTTTTTTTGCAATATAAATTTTGGTAGAAAATTAAAGATAGGTAACTCGCTAGAAGAAGGCTTGGCTTTGATACCAAATGATAGACTCCACGGCACGCTTGCGTGAGGTGGTCGTCGCCCGGACCGTTTCTAGCACAGTTGTTGGGTGAATTGCGTGCAACACCTTAACCCCTCGTCTATACTTTAGACGGTAATCTTGGTACAATTGCTCGCGTTTGGAAATTTGCGTTGAATGGACACCAACGACACCTTGACCCCTCGCTTATATTGAAGCGGTAATCTCGGTACAATCGACGATTGATGCGGTAGAAGACGCCACACACAACTATGAATTGTTGTATGATAAGTCAAAATTGAATCTCAAAGAAAAAAACTAAGAAACTACTAATTTCTTAGGAATTCTTCAAAGAACCAAAAGTAGAGAATAAACTCACAAATATATTGAATAATAATAATGTATATTGTGTTTGATTACATAACTTGGACCTCTATTTATACTACTCAAAACAATCCAAGTCCTAATAGGAATAAACTATAACCCTAATAGAAGTCAATTTAAAAAAAGAAATTCTAATTAAAAAGAAATCCTATTTAAAAAGGAATCCTAATTACAATAGAATTATAAAAAATAAATAAAAAAAATCTTTCCAAATAAACGAAATTCTTTGCCGCGTGGATAATCTGGTAACTTGCCGTGTGAAAGAATTCTTGCCGCGTGGGATTTTTTTTAATACGTGACTAAACTCCTTTTTTTTCCGCATGAGTCAGATTAGCATGACAAGCTGATCAGTCTGTCATCACAATGACACCTTTTGAAGCCCCTAAAGGTAGAGAATTTTCTTTTGGAGGTAGTATGGACTTCGAGTATATGGATGATGCAGATGCTGAAGACATAGAAACAAGTGGCGAATTTGTGTGCCCTATGTGAAAGTGCCACTTAGTGGACTCTCTAGAGGTATATTTCTCCGCTAACAACTTCTTACAAGAGAATCTCATGAATGAAATATTCTCAAGGCTGGGCGGACATTAATGGCTGGACGGAGAAATACTAAAAAATATGATCGATATCGTGAGATCCTCTGTCTATATGTTTTATGTACATGTTTATGTTTTGGATGCATTACATTTCCCTCCTATAAACAAAATGATTGTGTAAAGTAACTCACGGGATTACAAAATATGAAACGTAGTTTCTGACTTTTAGTCTAGATTCAGTATTCATGTCCATTATTCATGTTTTTGCTATGTTACATGGATTCGAATGGAGTTTAACACGGTATTTGAAGAGTTGATCGTAGGTACTCCTTAATTTTGTTAATTTTTTATACAAAAAATGAACTACTCGTACCCCTGTCCGAGTATTGAGTATCAAGCGTGGGTACTGTACAATCTGTTTTTGAGTTTTGGCACGAAAAAGAAAAGACTGAAAAACTTCATTTATAATGAAAAAGGAAATAACAAAAAACGTGTATGTTTTCTTTTATATTGTTATTGAGTTCATAATAAAGAGAAGAAAACTTGAGTTTCACATTTAAATTATTAAGTTATTCTTATATTAGTGTTATGTTTATAATTTAGAGGATATAATAGAGATTGTAAAAGATGATTTTATGTTATTTAGTTTTTATTTAAGGAAAAAGTTTGATGATAAAAGTGGTTAAGTTTGTTGTCCGTTTCTTTTCTTTTTTGTTCATTAAAAAAACTAGATAACAAAGTAATTGGACATAAAACAAAAGTTTCCGTTCATTTCTTTCTTTTTACATCCATTTTAACACTATTTCTAAGTTTGGGACACAAAAGAAAAGAATGAAAACTTAATTTATAATAAAAAAGAAAGAATATCAAATTTGTATATTTTCTTTAATGTTGTTACTGGGTTTATAAAGGAAAAAAAATAGAAAACTTAAGTTTCACATTTAATTATTAAGTTATTCTTATATTAATTATTTCATAATCTAGATGGTATAATAGGGATTATAAAATTTGATCTTATGTTATTTAGTTTTCTGTCCAAATATGTCCATTTTTTAACGGAAAAGTTTGACAAGAAAAGTGATTAAATTTTTTGTCCATTTCTTTGCTTTTCCTTTCATTAAAAAATTCAATTAAAAAAAATTGGATAAAAAACTTAATTTTTTTATCCATTTCTTTCTTTTACATTCATTTTAAAACTCAGTAACAGAGTGTTAAACTCGGCAACAAATTATTAGGGCTGTGACAACCCGAGAATTTGGAAATTTATAAAATCTTAAAATATTGAATTAATGTTAAATAATAAACCTAGACAGAAAATAAGTGAATGGATTTGAGATTTCCGAGAAGAAATTCTACGGATTTACAACTCTTTTGGTGAATTATTCAGGATTAAGGATATACCTGAATATGTTCTGTGTATTTGGTTATATATGTGTACAACATGTGGTTAAGGGTCAAGGGTTGACCAGACAGTGTCAAACCCTAGTATCATATGAAGAACGTCAACGTTCAGTTAGAAAATTCTTATAATTTATAAGAAACCCTAAAATCGGTTCTGGAAACCCTAATTTCAATTCCTGAAATTTGAAACCCTAATTCAGAAGTTGGAAACGCTAATTTGGGAATGCAAATGCTAGTATAAATTTTAAATGTTATTAATAATAACCTAATTAGGGATAACCTTAATTGATTTAGAAAACCCTAATTTCTGGATTAGAAACCCTAATTTATAATTAGGGAAAACTTAATTGTTAATTTAATAATTTTAATGTTAATTAGGAAACATTAATCCTAATTTTCAAGTTATAAGTAATTAGAAAATCCTAATCTAATTAGGAAACCTAATTTCTAAATTAGAAAGATTATTTTTCTATTTAAAACCCTAATTCTTTGGTTATAAACCCTAATGTACAATTATGACCCTAATTGCTAAATTAGCAATTTTAATTAGGAAATAATAATCCTAATTAGCAAGATTGAATTTATGATTAGAAAATTTTAATATAATTATAGAATCCTAATTATAATTTAGAAATATTAATTTTCTATTTTGAAAACCTAAATCGGAAATCCTATAAATTTAATTTCCAAAATTTAAGGGTTAAAACCTAAACCTAAGTGTAAGACCCCAACTTATTATAAATAAAATTGAATTTCTTCTATTCATTATCTTGAAATAATAAGGAGTTAATTTGATACAATACTTTGGTTATGAGTGAAATGTGCAAATTTTACAAATTAAATAAGTGGTTATAAAATATTCTATGTTGTCGGGGAATATTCATTTGGTCGTGAAATATTCTTGTTATCAGGTAATATTCGTACTACGGCGCAACCATTTGTGGGCCCCATAACAGAATAACTGTCGGGTGAAGAAAACGACAAGTTTGAGTTTTTATAAATAACGGCGTAATTGTTACCGTTAACACTATTGTGTTATCTAGTGGTTAAAATACAGTAATACGCGTGGTTGCACAGTAGCGCATGGTATTGCACAATATTTTTGAATTATTGATTCTTACGTGAGAAGGCACTACTCAATAATTGTTACAGTAATTACTGTTCAATATTTTATTTTATTGATTCAATAATTGAAGCGTTGATATTTTATATTATTGTTATTTCAATAATTGTCATTGCAAAGTATTTCCCATTATCATATCAATAATTTATATTATTTGAATAATATTATTAGATAACATTATTGGTAATATCTAAGGAAGTTCTGTCTAAGGAGAGGTTTGGTCCCCTAATTGTGCGCCGGTAAGAAAAAATCCTTATCAGAAAGCCCCCTCTTTCCTGGGAACGACATGGTTGTCATTATTGTGATTCGGTAATATTATTTGTGAATAATTAATTATTGATTTATATGATAAGAAAATATTTTTTTATGAGGATATAAATAAAGGAATTAATGTTGAGGTATTTTATCAGTATTTTATCGGAATGGAGGTATTAAAAATCATCCGTATGTGGATTTCAGACATTTTCTGTTTAGAATTTGGAAAAACTTTCTTCAGCAAAGTTGTAGAGAATTCGATTTCTTATGCAATGGACATAAAATTCGTATTTTTCTGATAAAAGGGTTATTTATTATGAATTATTGAAGTTTAGGAAATAAATATTTTTATTAAATCATGGGGGGCCCACTTTTGTTTTTTTTTTGTGGAAAATGCTGAAATGGAGGCTGCAAATTCAAAGTGGAATTCTGAACATTCAAAGCAGGCATGCGTAGAAAAATTATAATATTATTTGATTATTTTAGTCTGCTTTGGCGTTCTAGCATTTTTCTATAAATAGGTGCTTAGGTTAGAATTGAAAATCATACCAAAAACATAAGTTTTCTCTATCTATATTATCGAGCTTATTTTTTTGAGTATTTAGATATTTTGAGAGTTATCGGTTCAAGTTTTCTTCAGCATCACATCCGATATTTCGATCAAAAATACTATTATTTTGAGGTAAGGGATGCTATTTTCTTCGCAAATGATATTATTTTCTTCAATATCATTATGCCGAAATATTGATATGAATTTTATTGTGGAATTTTTACCTTTTTGTGTCGGGGTTACTATTCACGTATACGGCACTATTCACGTACACGACAGTATTCACAAATACAACACTATTCACCGAAAAATAAAATTTTCTCTTCTTTGTTCCAGATGTCTATTATGGTTACTATCTTTTATTGTATCCATGTTTTGATCTTCATTCTTGAATTTTACTCCATTGTAGTTTATTATGGATTATTTTTAAACTTGAATTATCTAAAGTACGAATATCTAATCTTTGTCCTTTTATCTTACTGGATTCGTTCTCTAAAATATTTTTCATCATCCTCAATCCTTAATGGTGATACTTGATGAATATATTTGGCCGTAGTGCAAAGATGAATGATTACCTGATGAATATCTTTGGCTCGTAATGCAAAGATGAACAGGTGTTGAGATGAACATGACCAACTGGTAATTTAAATGAATATATTTGGCTTGCAGTGCAAATATTTGATTCAAGATGTATATTGATTGATGTTACAATGATAAAATATTGATGACGGACTTTTAAATTCATAGATGATAGTAGATTTCATTATCTACTTAACTCTTCTAATGAATTGTTGTTTCCGCTGCAGTTGTTGATCTAAAACTTGTTGTCTATTATATTCTATCAGATTTTTCCCTGTTGAAGACTAAGGATAATTTGTTGTAAATTATTTTAGCCATAATATTCTTTACTGGGCTAGTTGAGCTCACCCTTTTCTTTTTTGTTCCATTTTTCTTCTTAGGAAGCGAGAATATAGCAGGAACCAGTCGGGGTATAGAGTGATGATCCTAGATAGTTGTTTTAGCAGTCCTCACTCTTTTTGTAAAATAGTGCATCAATAATTGTAATGAAGACTTTATTTAAGTGTGGATATTGTCTAGAAGATAATATTTGTATTTAAACTCACAGTACGTGTTGTCGTATTTTGCACGACAATTGTAATAATAAAGTTGTAGTTGTTTTTTGTACCATGTATTTGGCAACTCAGAATGGGTGATGTATACCTATTTTGGGTACGTCACACTAAGGGTCAAATCCTAAACCCTAAGGGTTAAACCCTAAACCCTAAGGGTTTAGACAATTTATATGAATGACATTAAATTTAAAAGTCTAATGACTAAATTATCCTTGTTGCATTATTGGATGTTGCTTGTAGATCTTGCCATATATTGGCAAGTCACCTACCCTAGATCTGCCACATGCTAAAAATCTTAGAAATCTCAGCCCCTTACATCATATAGATACATTGTATCAAAATATAAATAATTAAAGAGAGAGAAAATTCATTATCTAGCTTCATTTTGTGACAATTTACATGAATGCCATTAAATTTAAAAGTCTAATGACTAAATTATCCTTATTGCATTATTGGATGTTGCTTGTAGATCTTGCCATATATTGTCAAGTCACCTACCCTAGATCTGCCACATGCTAAAAATCTAAGCAATCTCAGCCCCTTACATCATATAGATACATTGTATCAAAATATAAATAATTAAAGAGAGAGAAAATTCATTATCTAGCTTCATTTTGTGACAAACTTCAAACCACACTTTCTCTCTCTAGACCCACAAAAATATGAAGTATATCAGCTCCTGGAATGATCACAAGCAAGCTAAGAACATATCATGATGATCATATTTAAGATCATAGCATTAAAGTGGTAAAAACCCTAAATCTTAAAAATTTTATGATCTGATGTTTGATGTTGTGATTTGTTGTTTAGAAATGTGTTATAAGGTGTCATTTAGTGATCTGGGTTGTTAGATCCCAGATCTATAACATCAAAGTTCTTGAAAATCATGTTTTCAAAAATCTTGGAAAAAGTTGAAATTATGGCCTGACAGTCATATGTTAGAGCCTCTAGATTCTTCTGTGTTCGATGTTTTGTGTGTTTTATATTTTTGGATTTGTTCTATGCCAGGTAGGATTTGATCTAAAACTTGAATCAGGGTTGGATCATGTGTAGATCTCTTGTTATATGCAGTCAAACTGCGTTGACCAAGCATGAAAAAGGGTTTCTAGGCAACCCAAAAACCCAGCAGTGGTCTGACAACGTTTTGCAGGTGCTAGATCTTGTTGTGTTTTGTTAGTTTGGTCATGTTGTTAGTTTGTTGTTGTAGAGGGGTATATTACCTACACATGTATGCTATTAGATCGCGTAAATTAACAACAGAATTGAAAATAATCAAGGTCAAAATAGGGTTGACCATACTGTCGAAGAACAAATCTAGGCAACCCAAAATCTTCAAAAGGCAGTTTTTTTTCTGGCCTACGTTGACCGGCCCAGATCTCGCGTTGGTGATGTTGATAAGTTGATCTAGTGAATTATATGTGTTCCTTGACACCAAGACTACAAAGATGAACATTTATATCACATAAAACAGACCCAAGATGTACGTTATAAGGATTGGAAAGTAGGTACCTTGACTGTTCTTTAATTCTGGAAAACCCAGAAATTGAAGAACAAGTCTGACGGCGAATTGTCGAGCTTAGATCTCTCTGACATGTTGTGTGATGAACATAAAACTTGATTTAAGATGTAGTATTACATGGATACTACAATCTTGAAACTTTAGCTGCCCAGAAATCTTAATAACAAAGAATTTAAAACTAGTCAAACCTCCTACCTTGTTAATTGGCGATGAAGATCTGGGTTTGGCCAAGAACACCTATAGCAACAGGTCTGTCGCTATAGGGCCCTTTAGCGACATTTAATTACTGAAAATTAATATATTTAATAAATAATTAGAGAAAATTAGTTTTTAATTATTAAAAAAACATAATAAATTCCTAAAAATTATTTTAAAGTCCAAAAATTAGTTTTTAATAATTTTGAATATATTTCATAAATATTTAATAGTTTTGGAATATAAATGGTATTTAATTTATTTAATTATAATATTAAATAAATTATTAAAAAATGATTTTTATACATAAAAAATCATGAAAATTATATTATGGTATAAGAAAATATTTTAAGTTATTTTTAGTGACTTTTAATATTTTGTGAGGAATTTCTTTAAGTAATTAATATTAATGATAAATAATTTATTTAGTAAATATATTAAATAAATTATGGAAAAATAGAATTTATGATTTAAAAATTATATAAAATGATTTAAGTGTTATAAAAATATTTTAAGTTATAAAATATAACTTATGATATTTTGTCATGAAAATATTAATATTTTAATATTAATAGAAATTACCGGATAGTGAATTTAATTGTTTAAAAATTATATAAATGTGATTTTAAGGTATTAAAAATACTTTGATATATTATAAATATATTATAATATTATGTTATGATTTTCATTAATACTTAGTATTAAATAAATACCAATGATAAATGAATTATGTGGTATTTAAATTATATAAATACGATATTAAGGATTGAAAATTCATGATAAATGATAATAATTATCTAAAAATTATTTCGAGCTTATGAAAATTATTTTGACTGATAAGATAATTATCTAAGATAATTGCTAAGTGTTAGGCAGCGTTTAATTGAACTTAAACTCGATATTGGTTCGACTAGGTTGTCGGGATGTTAGAATTGTGCCGAATTCAATTCAGACTGAAATAGTTTGACTTGAGGTTATGTCGTATGTGCTGTATAGACTGATAGGGTTATGTGTTAATGTGTTTAGGTTATTTTAAATATTGTGATGATATTATTCTAACTTAGAAATAAATATTATTAATATTAGGTCTTCAGACAAAACATATTAAATTGCATAGCGGTAATCAACAGTTCAGGCAAGTTTTTCTTAACTCGAACTCGAGTTGTATTATTCAATTATAGTCGTGGTTAATCATTTCTAATTGCCATGTCTAAGAATTATTAAATCGTACTCTGTGCATACTGCATGTATTCATCAGTTATGAAAGGTTGATCACCTTCATTACCACTCGGTCCATATATATATATATATATATATATATATATATATATAAGTTCATGTTAAATGCTCGTTTAGTTATAAGAATATGTTCATACTAGTTCACAATTATATTATAGAACTTTAGCCAACTTATTGTTCAAATCTTTCTATCATGATATATCTTTAATTATTAAACTTAGACTTTTTGGGCAAACTTATTGCTCACCGTTACAATATCATGATTAACATTGCAGATTAAGACAAATACGTCGGATAAAGGAAAGGACAAAGCCAAGTTCAACTTGGGATTATATGTACAACTTAATTGTAATAGAATAGTATGATAATAATGTTATGTTATAGTTTATGAATTGTGTATAAGTTAAGGTTACTCGACCTTGGGGAAATATGTGTAAAGTTTATAATATAAAAAATTTATGTTTATATCTTCCGCAATAGTGATAGAATAATTTTACCGGATCCGTGGTGATTTTGGACCCGGATTTGGGGCTGTCACAGTTGGTATCAAAGCTGTAGGTTATGAACCTTAAGTAGGAATACCTGAGACTAATAACCGCAGTGATTAGGCTAAGGACTAACTCAAATAGACTTTGGTAGTTGGTAAGATTCAAAGATGAATTTCAGCGGGTTATATAAGATACAGAGTTCCCTAACTCTGATAATAAAAGTGAATTGTAGTGATGAATAGATAGAGTCTAAAAGACTAAAAGTACAGAGATAGGAGATCGTAAAACAAAATGATCATAGTATAGAAATGAATCGTAATATATATGATGAGATCACCCCGTGATCTGATAAGGTGATAGTATGGAGAAGGGTCAAGTGAATGATTGAAAAGTTACAACAAAGAATGTTGTGTGTCAGTTATACTATGAATTGGTACAGACTGAGGAAAGGATTATGAATACAGATTAAATGAAATTCGTATTGAGAAGGGAGTTAAGATTAGGTGGGAATTTTAATTGAGGACTCATGTCAGCAGCTGAGTTGTATGATTCCTTATTTTGGGCGGGAAATTGTACTTGGTGTAACAACCACTTAGTTTCTTACACTGATAATCATTGAAATGTCTGTGTCGCTCTATTTACTATATGCATGTTGAGAGGGTGATTCCTTTCTCATGTGTATACCAGATAGATAGGTTAGAGGTAGAGAATATCAGGTTAAGTACGAGTTCTTAAAACTCATACTTATTGTACGTTCGTGACTCACGATTATATGAAATGTTTATGAACCCCTCAGTGAATGGGCGCCAAAGGTCTGACTAGGACAAGTTCTTAAACTCATATGATTGTGGAAAGTTCCTGAACTCATGAGTTTGGTTTGACGAACTGGGTAGAACTATGTGTAAACAGAATATTGAGGATTATAGGAACATATAGATTTCTAAGCAATTGATCATTAGTGGAGACATAAGTTTTCCAAATCTTCTAGCTACGCTAGACTTGTAATTTTTGACATCAAGTTAAATTCACACTATGTGCTTTTGAAAATAAATTTTTATTCTTCACTCCGGGTGACCATTGTGTATGAGTGGACTTCGGGCCACCGACACATCGTTACCTTGTTGAGGTAATAAAACAAATTTGAAATGATTTTTGAACGGTTTAAAGTATAGTCTATGCTACTTATTTCAGCTAGACGATAATGATTTGAAATATCAAAATATATTTTATTTATCGTTTATGTACCATGTAACCTAGTGCAAAGATGATAAAAAGTTAATGGAGTTGTAAATGCAGGAATACTTAGTGTTGAATTTGATCTAAAATCGTTTTTCCACTATTGTATGATGTGTTATGACAAAGTCACTAGATGACAACATCCTCAAACGGGTTGTCAATACAGTACGACATCATGACGTCATTTTCAAACAATTTTAAAAATTTTAATTTGCCAATGGCGTTTGGCTACACACATTCGTAATTCGATTGAAGTTGATTATTGATATGAGTCTAAGCTATTTGATTCGGCTAGACCAACGTTTATTCAAATTCTAAGCGTTCTTTGAAAATTTCTCGAACTAAATTATTTTGGTGCGAAATCCGATAAGACTGAGGTAAAAAATTTTTTGTGTGCTTATGGCAGAGACGAGAAACAGATTTGACCAACAACACTTAATAAGTACAGGGCATACTGGGCTAATTACCCACTATGTCCATATGTTATGACGGTTTGCGGATAAATTTCCATAAAACCTTTTCGAAAATGACAGACAATAGTCTTTAAAACCCTCAGCAATACTTAAAATTTTTTACTCTGGTGAGGAATGTATTGAGTAGCATGTGATGATGAGAAGGAATGGTGAATGGTGTATGGTGTAAGGTGTAAAGTAAATTTCGGGAACGAAATTTTTAGAAGAAGGGAAGAATGTGACAACCCGAGAATTTGGATATTTATAAAATCTTAAAATATTGAATTAAGGTTAAATAATAAACCTAGACAGAAAATAATTGAATGTATTTGAGATTTCTGAGAAGGAATTCTATGGATTTACAAGTCTTTTGGCGAATTATTTAGGATTAAGGATATACGTGAATATGTTCTGTATATATATATGGTTGTATATGTGTACAACATGTGGTTAAGGGTCAAGGGTTGACCAGACAGTGTCAAACCCTAGTGTCATATGAAGAACGTCAACGTTCAGTTAGAAAATTCTTACGATTTATAAGAAAACCTAAAACCGATTCTGGAAACCCTAATTTCAGTTATGGGAATTTGAAACCCTAACTCAGAAGTTGGAAACCCTAATTTGGGATGCAAATGCTAGTATAAGGTTTAAATTTTATTAATTATAACCTAATTAGGGATAACCTTAATTGATTTAGAAAACCCTAATTTATAAATTAAAAACCCTAATTTATAATTAGAGAAAACCTAATTGTTAATTTAATAATTTTAATGTTAATTAGAAAACATTAATCCTAATTTTCAAGTTATAAGTAATTAAAAAACCCTAATCTAATTAGGAAACCTAATTTCTAAATTAGAAAGAATATTTTTCTATTTAAAATTCTAATTCATGTGTTATAAAACCTAATGTACAATTATGACCCTAATTGCTAAATTAGCAATTTTAATTAGGAAATAATAATCCTAATTAGCAAGATTGAATTTATATTTAGGTAATTTTAATATAATTATAGAATCCTAATTATAATTTAGAAATATTAATTTTCTATTTTGAAAACCTAAATCGAAAATCTTAAAATTTTAATTTGTGAAATTTAAGGGTTAAACCCTAAACCCTAAGGGTCAAATTCTAAACCCTAAGGGTTAAACTCTAAACCCTAAGGGTTTGAACAATTTACATGAATGCCATTAAATTTAAAAGTCTAATGACTAAATTGCCCTTGTTGCATTATTGGATGTTGCTTGTAGATCTTGCCATTTATTGGTAAGTCACCTACCCTAGATCAGCCACATGCTAAAAATCTCAGCAATCTCAGCCCCTTACATCATATAGATACATTGTATCAAAATATAAATAATTAAAGAGAGAAAAAAAATTCATTATCTAGCTTCATTTTGTGACAAACTCTCAACCCACACTTTCTCTCTCTAGACCCACAAAAATATGAAGTATATCAGCTCCTGGAATGATCACAAGCAAGCTAAGAACATATCATGATGATCATATTTAAGATCATAGCATTAAAGTGGTAAAAACCCTAAATCCTACCTTGTTAACTGGCGATGAAGATCTAGGTTTGGCCAAGAACACCTATAACAACGGGTCTGTCGATATAGGGCCCTTTAGCGACATTTAATTACTGAAATTTAATATTTTTAATAAATAATTAGAGAAAATTAGTTTTTAATTATTAAAAAAACATAATAAATTCCTAAAAATTATTTTAAATTCCAAAAATTAGTTTTTAATAATATTTAATATTTTTGGAATATAAATGGTATTTAATTTATTTAATTATAATATTAAATAAATTATTTAAAAATGATTTTAATACATAAAAAATCATGAAAAATTATATTATGGTATAAGAAAATATTTGAAGTTATTTTTAGTGACTTTTAATATTTTGTGAGGAATTTCTTTAAGTAATTATTATTAATGATAAATAATTTATTTAGTAAATATATCAAATAAATTATGGAAAATAGAATTTATGATTTAAAAATCATATAAAAATGATTTAAGTGTTATAAAAATATTTTAAGTTATAAAATATAACTTATGATATTTTTACATGAAAATATTAATATTTTAATATTAATAGCAATTACCGGATAATGAATTTAATTGTTTAAAAATCATATAAATGTGATTTTAAGGTATTAAAAATACTTTGATATATTATAAATATATGATAATATTATGTTATGATTTTCATTAATACTTAGTATTAAATAAATACTAATGATAAATGAATTATGTGGTATTTAAATTATATAAATACGATATTAAGGATTGAAAATTCATGATAAATGATAATAATTATCTAAAAATTATTTCAAGCTTATGAAAATTATTTTGACTGATAAGATAATTATCTAAGATAATTGCTAAGTGTTAGGCAGAGTTTAATTGAACTTAAACTCGATATTGGTTCGACTAGGTCGTCGGGATGTTAGAATTGTGCCGAATTCAATTTAGACTGAAATAGTTTGACTTGAGGTTATGTCGTATGTGCTGTATAGACTGATAGGGTTATGTGTTAATGTGTTTAGGTTATTTTAAATATTGTGATGATATTATTCTAACTTAGAAATAAATATTATTAATATTAGGTCTTCAAACAAAACTTATTAAATTGCATAGAGGTAATTAACGGTTCAGGCAAGTTTTTCTTAACTCGTACTCGAGTTGTATTATTCAATTATACTTGTGGTTAATCATTTCTAATTGCTATGTCTAAGAATTATTAAATCTCACTATGTGCATGCGACATGTATTCATCAGTTATGAAAGGCTGATCACCTTCATTACCACTCGGTCCATATGTATATATATATAAATAAATATATATATATATATATATATATATATATATATATATATATATATATATATATATATATATATATATGTTTTTGTTAAATGCTCGTTCAGTTATAAGAATTTGTTCATACTAGTTCACAATTATATTGTAGAACTTTAGCCAGCTTATTGTTCAAATCTTTCTATCATGATATATCTTTAATTATCGAACTTAGACTTTTTGGGCAAACTTATTGCTCACCCTTACAATATCATGATTAACATTCCAGATTAAGACGAATACTTCGGATAAAGGAAAGGACAAAGCCAAGTTCAACTTGGGATTATATGTTCAGCTTAATTGTAATAGAATATTATGATAATAATGTTATGTGATAGTTTATGAATTGTGTATAAGTTAAGGTTACTCGACCTTGGGGAAATATGTGTAAAGTTTATTATATAAAAAATTTATGTTTATATCTTCCGCAATAGTGATAGAATAATTTTACCGGATCCGTGGTGATTTTGGACCTGGATTTGGGGCTGTCACAGTTGGTATCAAAGCTGTAGGTTATGAACCTTAAGTAGGAATACCTGAGACTAATAACCGCAGTGATTAGGTTAAGGACTAACTCAAATATACTTAGTTAGTTGGTAAGATTCAAAGATGAATCTCAGCGGGTTATATAAGATACAGAGTTCCTTAACTCTGATAATAAAAGTGAATAGTAGTGATGAATAGATAGAGTCTAAAAGACTAAAAGTACAGAGATAGGAGATCGTAAAACAAAATGATCATAGTATAGAAATGAATCGTAATATATACGATGAGATCACCCCGTGATCTGATAAGGTGATAGTATGGAGAAGGGTCAAGTGAATGATTGAAAAGTTACAACAAAGAATGTTGTGTGTCAGTTATACTATGAATTGGTACAGATTGAGGAAATGATTATGAATACGGATTAAATGAAATTCGTATTGAGAAGGGAGTTAAGATTAGGTGGGAATTTTAATTGAGGACTCATGTCAGCAGCTGAGTTGTATGATTCCTTGTTATGGGCGGGGAATTATACTTGGTGTAACAACCACTTAGTTTCTTACACTGATAATCATTGAAATATCCGTGTTGCGCTATTTTCTATATGCATGTTGAGAGGGTGATTCCTTTCTCATGTGTATACCGGATAGATAGGTTATAGGTAGAGAATATCAGGTTAAGTACAAGTTCTTAAAACTTATACTTATTGTACGTTCGTGACTCACAATTATATGAAATGTTTATGAACCCCTCAGCGAATGGACGCCAAAGGTCTGACTATGACAAGTTCTTAAACTCATATGATTGTGAAAAGTTCCTGAACTCATGAGTGTGGTTTGACGAACTAGGTAGAACTATGTGTAAACAGAATATTGAGGATTATAGGAACAGATAGATTTTTAAGCAATTGATCATTAGTGGAGACATAAGTTTTCCAAATCTTCTAGCTAAGCTAGACTTGTAATTTTTGACATCAAGTTAAATTCACACTATGTGCTTTTGAAAATAAATTTTTATTCTTCACTCCGGGTGACCATTGTGTATGAGTGGACTTCGGGCCACCGACACATCGTTACCTTGTTGAGGTAATAAAACAAATTTGTAATAATTTTTGAACGGTTTAAAGTATAGTCTATGCTACTTATTTCAGCTAGACGATAATGATTTGAAATATCAAAATATATTTTATTTATCGTTTATGTACCATGTAACCTAGTGCAGAGATGATAAAAAGTTGATGGAGTTATAAATGCAGGAATACTTAGTGTTGAATTTGATCTAAAATTGTTGTTCCACTATTGTATGATGCGTTATGACAAAGTCACTAGATGACAACATCCTCAAACGGGCTGTCAATATAGTACGACATCATGACGTCAATTTCAAACAATTTTAAAAATTTTAATTTGCCAATGGCGTTTGGCTACACACATTCGTAATTTGATTGAAGTTGATTATTGATATGAGTCTAAGCTATTTGATTCGGCTAGACTAACGTTTATTCAAATTCTAAGTGTTCTTTGAAAATTTCTCGAACCAAATTATTTTGGTGTGAAATCCGATAAGACTGAGGTAAAAAAAATTTTTGTGCCTATGGCAGAGATGAGAAATAAATTCAACCAGCAGCACTTAATAAGTACATGCATACTAGGCTAATTACCCACTATGTTCATAAGTTATGACGGTTTGCGGATGAATTTCCATAAAATCTTTGCGAAAATGACAGATAATAGTCTATAAAACCCTCAGCTGTGATAACCCAGGATTTCGAATAATCAAAATTTTGCGAATAATTTTTTTATTTAATATTGACATTGACTGTTAATATTGTACTGTGTATCTGTGAGACAAGTCTCGAGAACTGGTCAAAGTAGGTATTGACTAAGAAAATAGAGTAGAGATGTGCTTAGCAGCTGTAGAAAACCCTAAACCTAAATTTTGTATAGGGATTCGATAGAAAATACAATTAAAATAATTGTGCTGTTGAATATGCTTCTGTATTGTATAGGGATGTTGACCAATGTTTGACTGGATAAGGTTTAATATTAATAAACCCTAATAAGGGATTAGAAACCTAACGCGCAGTTAGAAACCCTAATTGTACACCAAGAAACTCTAATTTAAAATCCAAGATTTCCTAAACCCTAAATTAGGAAACCCTAATTCTAATTGGCAAGCCAATTGTGTTATTTAAACTTAAATATAATTAGAAAGCCCTAATTATATTTTTAGTATATTAATTTTCTATTTTTACAAACCCTATTTGTAATTTTGAAATTTTATTAAATCCCTAATTGGAATTGTAGAAACTAAAGTTGCCAAACCCAAGAGTTAGGACCTTAGGGTTAAACCCTAAGGGTCAAACCCTAAGGGTTTATACAAATGTCAAGCATGCCCTTAAATGTATTTTGCAATTGAAAAAAAATATCCTTTTTAGTTTCTTTAATTAGGTAACTTGTAAAAATTCCAAGTTTTGTAGTTGTTCTCCAACTATGTTGACCAATGTGTCTAAATAACAACTCCCATCAGTCATTTATTGCTCATTTTTATTTTTTCTCTCACCAACTCTCATTTTCTCTCAAACCTCTGAATTTAGTAAGTGAATCAGTCTTAATTCCAACCCCTAGATCAACCTATAGCAATTGGAGGGTTAAGATCAAGAATCGAAGCTATAAAGGTATAACCAAATTTTAATTTTTGATCTTGTATGCTTGAGAAATTTTTGTATTTTTGTATTTAAAATATTGCTATTGGATGTTTATTGAAGATCTATGATGGTCTATCATGAATCCATAGCATCAAAATGCATTAAAAGTGTTAATTTTAAATTCTGTCCAAAACAAAATTGTGGTCTGACAAGCTAATGTCAGGCGCCACAGATCTTTGTTCGTTTGTTGTTTTTGTTGTTTTAAATTTAATATTGGTAGCTTGTTATGTTGTCTTGGATCTGGAAGTGAAATCACAAACATTTGATGTCCAGATTTTGAGTTATTACCGGTCAAATCCCGTTGACCGGGCATGACCAGTCAAAATCTGGGCAAGCCCAGAAATTGAAATCAACGTCTGACAATACGTTTAAGCCACTTGAGCTGTTAGTATTTTAAGTTTTTGATATTATTGTTTGGTAAATATTGTAGCTTGTAGGATGGACTAAAGATCTGGGTCCTTAGATATCTAATAACTCCTTCAGATCGATCGTGAAAGATGGTCAAACTAGCCAACCCGATCTGATTTTTTCTTTTCGGGGAAAACCCAGAAAAATAAGGACATCACATCTGACCATCTTTGACCGAGTATTTCATGATTATTCTGTTGATGATAAATTCAGTTGATGCTTTAATATTGTTCCTTGATGTATGGAAAACAAGTTTGAACCTTTAGATCACATAAAACATGATTGGAACTTGGATTAATTCGGCTTTGAAGGTGGCTGGTCGAACTTTCTGGGTTTCTGGAAACCCAGAAATGTTCTAACAGCAAGATCAAAGGCTTAGATCTTGATGATGTGTTATTTTGTGATCAAATTTCTTGTTGGATGTTGTAGTTCTACACTAGTACTACATGATTAAAGTTTAAGATATCTAGCAGCGATTTTCAAACCAAGATTAAAAGTTGGTCAAACAGGGAAGCTTGATAACGAAGCTGTCAGTGTTCTTGAGCTCAAGAACACCAACAGCGACGCTTTCTGTCACTATAGCCTTTTAGCGAAGGTTTTCAATAATTTTAATTTCTGAAATTCCGAAAATTATTTAAAAATAGAAAATAAATTCTAAAAATTACCAAAAATGATTTTTAAATTTTTTAAAATTATGAAAAATAATTTCTGACTATTTAGAATATTTTTCATTCATATTTATAATTACTTGAATATTAATGATATTTAATTTATTTAATTAGTATATTTAATAAATTAGAGAAAAATAATTTAATGTTGTGAAAAATCATTTTAAATAAGATTAATGTATTTTAAAATATTTTAAGTTATAAAATGTAACTTTTAATATTTTTGGAGAATTTTCATTAATAATTTAATATTAATGATATTAGATTTATTTGATTATTAAATTAAATAAAAAGGATAAAAATGATTTTAATGATTTAAAAATCATTTTAAATGAGAATAAAGTGTTAGAAAATATTTTTAAATTATAAAATATAATTTTCAATATTTTTGGAGAATTCTCATTAATAAATTAATATTAATGATGTTAGATTTATTTAATTGTTATATTAAATAAATGAATTAAAAATAGTTTTATTGATTTAAAAATCATTTAAAAATGAGAAAAATGATTTAAAAATATTTTAAGTTGTAATTAATGACTTTTGATATTTTGATGATAATTTCATTAATATTTATATATTAATGGTGATGATTTAAAAATAATTTTAATTATTTTAAAAATCATTTAAGTAGAATATAGTTGATTTAAAAATATTGTATGTTATTAAAAATAACTTTAATATTTTGACAAGTATATTATTAATATTTTTAAATATTAATAATGATAACATTATTTGATAATTAAATCATTTAAAAATGATTCCGATGGTTGAAAAATTATTATAAATTATAATAATTGCTTGATAATTATTAAAGGCTTCCGAAAAATAGTATATTTGATATTTGA
Source organism: Panax japonicus (assembly GCA_020205505.1). Classification (NCBI taxonomy): domain Eukaryota; kingdom Viridiplantae; phylum Streptophyta; class Magnoliopsida; order Apiales; family Araliaceae; genus Panax; species Panax japonicus. Next base: position 38,679,694 of record CM035092.1, read on the forward strand.
TTTATCTAAAATAATATTGAAGCTTAGAGACCAAGTGTGATTGACAGATAACCGTGTTAGTTGTTGGATAGGGTGACCAGAACACCGAGAATGGACCGAAGTCCAACCAGACTGAACTAGTTTGACTTGTTAAGTGTTTATATAGGTTATAAACACTGATGTGGCTAAGTGGTAATGTGCCTAGGAGGGTTTGACTGTAAACTACAATGCTATGTGTTATAAATGACTATGCTAATTGTGAGACCGACATTGTTGATTATAGGTCTTACGAACGCAGTAAATTATATTATGTAGCTGTAATCAGCAGAAGAGGCAAGTTTCCTAACTCAACCTTGAGTTAAATTCATTCAATTATGATAGTGGTTAATTATTGTTAATTACACCACATACATGGAATTTATTGTTGATTATTCGCAGTTAGTGCATGCCTAATAAATCAAATTAAATTACTGATCCAGGAATATACATTTGTAGAATAACTGTTGTTGGATATTCATATCTGTAGAAGTTAGAATTGATAGTACAGATAATTCCTGTTTATTGTCAAATTATACTGAGAAATGTCTTAGCTGATTATTCTGGCTAGACGAATATTTGTTAGAACTTGATAGGTTCGAGAAGAGAATTCAATTATTATTGACAGATCGATGCCAACTATTTCGGCTAGATCGAGAAGTAAATAGAATTTGAAATCACAATATTTTGTTGTTAAATCAAAATCTTGATTTTGAGACTGAGAAGAACAACCTTTTATATAAAGGGAACAATTTATTGGTCGTATTTTCGGCCTTTGAGCGCGATTAAGTATACTAAAGCTGATCCCTTTATATACTTACAGAGGGGTATGATTTAATCTTTATGGTTATCTGATACACCTGGGTATATCAAAGTATAACTTTGATAGTTACTCGAGAAGAGAAGTTCAAGATCCAATGGATCTCTCAGCATAAATTCGGAAAACATTCCACTTTGCTATATCGTAGAATTAATTCTTGATTATTCATTTGAATATCGTAGAAAACTTTGAAAGCGTTGTACTCTTTCATTATCGAATTGTTGTTGCATAGAATGTGAGAAGGTTTAATATTTATTTCTACATCTTTATCGTATGTCTTAACTTGCGGGGCAAACTTGTTGCTCACCCTTGCTATAAATAAAACTTTTCAGCTAGGGACGAAGTTGCAGAAGGTGTTGCGAAGAAGAATAAGGGCAAAGGCATCGCAATAAATTAGTTTTATGAACAGTATTATTTATATTATTGTATTGTAAACCCTTTTTGTATATCTAAGGGGTAAGACTGAAATGTTAAGGTTAACAGACCTGGGATCAATGTATTAGCAACATATATTAATGTGGTAATGTATTCTTATTTACAAATGAATGGGTAGTTAGATGTTATATTTTTTGTGGATCGTGAGCACAAAACTCGGGGGTCAGATAACCCGGATTTGGGGACGTCACATCAGCAATACTTGAAATTTTTTACTCTGGTGAGGAATTTATTGAGTAGGATGTGATGATGAGAAGGAATGGTGAATGATGTATGGTGTAAGGTATAAGGTAAATTTCGAGGACGAAATTTTTAGAAGAGGGATGAATGTGACAATCCGAGAATTTGGATATTAATAAAATCTTAAAATATTGAATTAAGGTTAAATAATAAACCTAGACAGAAAATAAGTGAAGGGATTTGAGATATCTGAGAAGGAATTCTATGGATTTACAAGTCTTTTGGCGAATTATTTAGGATTAAGGATATACGTGAATATGTTCTGTATATATATGGTTGTATATGTGTACAACATGTGATTAAGGGTCAAGGGTTGACCAGACAGTGTCAAACCCTAGTATCATATGAAGAACGTCAATGTTCAGTTAGAAAATTCTTACGATTTTTAAGAAACCCTAAAACCGGTTCTGAAAATCCTAATTTCAGTTTCGGAAATTTGAAACCCTAATTCAGAAGTTGGAAACCCTAATTTGGGATGCAAATGCTAGTATAAGGTTTAAATGTTATTAATAATAACCTTATTAGGGATAACCTTAATTGATTTAGAAAACCCTAATTTCTGGATTAGAAACCCTAATTTATAATTAAGAAAAACCTAATTGTTAATTTAATAATTTTAATGTTAATTAGGAAATATTAATCCTAATTTTCAAGTTATAAGTAATTAGAAAATCCTAATCTAATTAGGAAACCTAATTTCTAAATTAGAAAGATTATTTTTCTATTTAAAATTCTAATTCATGGGTTATAAACCCTAATGTACAATTATGACCATAATTGCTAAATTTGCAATTTTAATTAGGAAATAATAATCCTAATTAGCAAAATTGAATTTATGATTAGGTAATTTTAATATAATTATAGAATCCTAATTATAATTTAAAAATATTAATTTTCTATTTTGAAAACCTAAATCAAAAATCTTAGAAATTTAATTTGTGAAATTTAAGGGTTAAACCCTAAACCCTAAGGGTTTGGACAATTTACATGAATGCCATTAAATTTAAAAGTCTAATGACTAAATTTCCCTTGTTACATTATTGGATGTTGCTTGTAGATCTTGCCATATATTGGCAAGTCACCTACCTTAGATCAGCCACATGCTAAAAATCTCAGCAATCTCAGCCCCTTACATCATATAGATACATTGTATCAAAATATAAATAATTAAAGAGAGAGAAAATTCATTATCTAGCTTCATTTTGTGACAAACTCTCAACCCACACTTTCTCTCTCTAGACCCACAAAAATATGAAGTATATCAGCTCCTGGAATGATCACAAGCAAGCTAAGAACATATCATGATGATCATATTTAAGATCATAGCATTAAAGTGGTAAAAACCCTAAATCTTAAAAATTTTATGATCTGTTGTTTGATGTTGTGATTTGTTGTTTAGAAATGTGTTATAAGGTGTCATTTAGTGATCTGGTTGTTAGATCCTAGATCCATAACATCAAAGTGCTTGAAAATCATGTTTTCAAAAATCTTGGAAAAAGTTGAAATTATGGCCTGACAGCCATATGTCAGAGCCTCTAGATTCTTCTGTGTTCGATGTTTTGTGTGTTTTATATTTTGGATTTGTTCTATGCCAGGTAGGCTTTGATCTAAAACTTGAATCAGGGTTGGATCATATCTAGATCTCTTGTTATATGCAGTCAAACTGCGTTGACCAAGCACGAAAAAGGGTTTCTAGGCGACCCAAAAACCCAACAGTGGTCTGATAACGTTTTGTAGGTGCTAGATCTTGTTGTATTTTGTTAGTTTGGTCATGTTGTTAGTTTGTTGTTGTAGAGGGGTATATTAACTATATATGTATGCTATTAGATCGCCTAAATTAACAACAGAATTGATAATAATCAATGTCAAAATAGGGTTGACCAAACTGTCGAAGAACAAATCTGGGCAACCCAGAATCTTCAAAGGCAGTTTTTTTTTCTGGCCTACGTTGACTAGCCCAGATCTCGCGTTGGTGATGTTGATAAGTTGATCTAGTGAATTATGTGTTCCTTGACACCAAGACTACAGGGATGAACCTTTATATCACACAAAACAGACCCAGGATGTACGTTATAAGGATTGAAATGTAGGTACCTTGACTGTTCTTCAATTCTAGAAAACCCAAAAATTGAAGAACAAGTCTGACGGCGAATTGTCGAGCTTAGATCTCTCTGACATGTTTTGTGATGACCATGAAACTTGATTTAAGATGTAGTATTACATGGATACTACAATCTTGAAACTTTAGCTGTGCAGCAATCTTAATAACAAAGAATTTAAAACTAGTCAAACCTCCTACCTTGTTGACTGGCGATGAAGATCTGGGTTTGGCCAAGAACACCTATAGCGACATTTAATTACTAAAAAATAATATTTTTAATAAATAATTTGAGAAAAATAGTTTTTAATTATTAAAAAACATAATAAATTCCTAAAAAGTTATTTTAAAGTCCAAAAATTAGTTTTTAATAATTTTGAATATATTTCATAAATATTTAATATTTTTTTAATATAAATTGTATTTAATTTATTTAATTATAATATTAAATAAATTATTTAAAAATGATTTTAATACATGAAAAATTATATTATGGTATAAGAAAATATTTGAAGTTAATTTTTAGTGACTTTTAATATTTTGTGAGGAATTTCATTAAGTAATTAATATTAATGATAAATAATTTATTTAGTAAATATATTAAATAAATTCTGGAAAAATAGAATTTATGATTTAAAAATCATATAAAAATGATTTAAGTGTTATAAAAATATTTTAAGTTATATAATATAACTTTTGATATTTTATCATTAAAATATTAATATTTTAATATTAATAGCAATTACCGGATAATGAATTTAATTGTTTAAAAATCATATAAATGTGATTTTAAGGTATTAAAAATACTTTGATATATTATAAATATATTATAATATTATGTTATGATTTTCATTAATATTTAGTATCAAATAAATATTAATGATAAAGGAATTATGTTGTATTTAAATTATATAAATACGATATTAAGGATTGAAAATTCATGATAAATGATAATAATTATCTGAAAATTATTTTGAGCTTAGGAACATTATTTTGACTGATAATATAATTATCTAAGATAATTACTAAGTGTTAGGCAGAGTTTAATTGAACTTAAACTCGATATTGGTTCGACTAGGCTGTCGGGATGTCAGAATTGTGTCGAATTCAATTCAAACTGAAACAGTTTGACTTGAGTTTAGGTCATATGTGTTGTATAGACTGATAGGGTTATGTGTTAATGTGTTTAGGTTATTTTAAATATTTTAATGATATTATTCTAACTTATAAATAAATATTATTAATATTAGGTCTTCAGACAAAGCTTATTAAATTGCATAGCGGTAATCAACGGTTCAGGCAAGTTTTTCTTAACTCGACCTCGAGTTGTATTATTTAATTATACTTGTAGTTAATCATTTCTGATTGCCATGTCTAAGAATTATTAAATTGCACTCTGTGCATACTACATGTATTCATCAGGTATGAAAGGCTGATCACCTTCATTACCACTCGGTCTAGGTATATATATATATATATATATATATATATATATATATATATATATATATATATATATATATATATATATATATATATATATGTTCATGTTAAATGCTCGTTCAGTTATAAAAATTTGTTCATACTAGTTCACAATTATATTATAGAACTTTAGCCAGCTTATTGTTCAAATCTTTCTAACATGATATATCTTTAATTATTGAACTTAAACTTGTTGGGCAAAATTATTTCTCACCCTTGCTATATCATGATTAACATTGAAGATTAAAACGAATACGTCATATATAGGAAAGGACAAAGCCAAGTTCAGCTTGGGATTATATGTGCAGCTTAATTGTAATAGAATAGTATGATAATAATGTTATATGTTAGATAGTTTATGAATTGCGTATAAGTTAAGGTTACTCAACCTTAGGGAACTATGTGTAAATTTTATTGTATACACAATTTATGTTTATATCTTCCGCAATAGTGATGGAATGATTGTACCGAGTCCGTGGTGATTTGGGATCCGGATTTGGGGCTGTCACAAGGTCAAACTAAAATTTTGTGTAACATAGGTTATTTATGTGTTTGTTTAACTAATTATATCTCAAGCGACTTTCATGAGTGTTTTTAAAAGAAGTATTTCTTTATGTTTTATGCTGTAATAATATGGAGGCTAGCAGAGAAAAATAAATTGCATTATATAGTACTGAGTATGGTAATGTATATTTACTAATGTTAAAGTCAGAATTTGTCCGCACATAAAATTACCAAATAACAAGCGAGGAACCTATACAGGAAATGAACGAGGTCGCTGAGAAGCTTAACGGCCGGGGTCGTCGGGGGATAACTCCGGTGTAAGAGTAAGTACATGTGACGCCTCTAAATTCGGATACCTTCAAACCCTAGATTTTGTGCTACATGGTGCTGTAACATACACTTTCATACAACTATATATCTAATTGACATTAATGTAATTACTATATTATTACATCATATCCAATATTCTCCCAAGTTTTTATAACCATTACATTAGTGTATTATCATAATATTATTCATTACAAAAATAATATTATATTATTACAGGATAATTTACTTATCCATCTTAACATTCCTTTTATCTTTACCGGATTCTTCAATAAGTTCGTCCTTAGCTGAAATTATATAATTCAAGCAAGGTATGAGTATTAAATTGCCCAACAAGTTTAACAATTTTAATAACAACAAAATCAAGAATTGTATGATTTATCTTCGATAACTGAACAAATAGTTATAAAATACTATGAATAACAAAATAACACTTTTATTTCTTTAAATCATTGTGAGATGACATTAAAGTCATTTAAAATTTATGAGTTGGTCATTGACCAAGAACTTCCTTTTTCTTTACTTGAAAAGGACAACCCGGAACTAAAATCATAAGCCCGATATATCTTACGAGCACTTCTAGATGATCAACCTATAATACTTTATGTTTTACAACACACATCTGTTAAACGACACTTGTGTTTAAATTTTAGCAACCTTGCGTGCCAATCGAAAACTCGACTAAAACCTTTGTTTATTCATACTCAGTCTTACCTTAAAATCTTTACCAAAATAATTGGTTTAGGATAACATCAATAATATTTTGAAAAACTTATAAATAAATCAACAAAACTTTGACAACCCAAGAATTTATATAATTTATAAAATCTTAAATGATGGATTAAAGGTTCAATGATGGACCTAGACTGGAAATAGTGTGTGGATTTAAAGATTTATGTGAAGGATTTTTATGGATTCAAAAATTTTTGTCAAAGATTTACAAGGTTAAGTGTATGAGTGTATATGAATATGTGTATAGTGATTATATGTGTACAGAATTGTGATTAAGGATAAAGGGTTGATCAAGATAAGTGTAACTTTAGCAAACTCTAAATTTATGTTAAGAATATGGTTGATAAGTTAGAAAACCCTAACGAATAGTTAGGAACCCTAATGATTTGTTCAGAAACCCTAATTTCAGTTCCGGGAATCCAAAACCTTAACCAGAAATTTATAAACCCTAAATTGGGAGCTCAAATGCTAAGTATAAAACCCTAAGGGGTAATATTTATAGGATATATGCGAAAAATACTAATTTTCCCTTTAAATTGTAGGGAAAATTACCAAAATACTCTTAGTAAGTGCGAAATGATAAAAATGCCCTTTTACTTACTTTTTAAGTAAAATATTTCTACAAATCTTAGCGACTCATCAAATTTGATATGCCATGTGCTCTATATCTATTTTATATCAGCCAATATGTACCACCTTGCAAGATTTGGTTCATGAATAAAAAGATTAAACTTAAAACTTAAGAAAAGTAACTTACTTTACTTTTCAACATAGTCAGGCCTTCTCTCTCTCCCACATCAGAAATTTGGGAGAGAAAGTGAGTGATAAGTTCAGTTAATATCAACACTTAACTCTCAAGAATCAGAATCAAGGATCAAAAGTTCAAGAATCAAAGCTTTAAAGGTATAAAAGCCTAATCTTAAAATCATTGTGATTTATGTTGATGTTGTTATTTGTTGTTTAGAACAATGTTTAAGGCTGTTATTTAGTAATCTAAGATGTTAAATCAAGGATCCATAACATCTAGATGCAATAAAATAGGATTTTAAGGATTGACTATAAACCCTAAAAATATGGCCTAACAGTCTAGGGCTCATAGATCCTTGTGTGTTAATGGTTAGGTTGATTTGATGTTATAGACTTATTCTATGCCATGAGGAGAGTAGACTTGAAGTGGAATCAAGTCCATACCATGTCTAGATCTCAAGATATAAGTGGTCAAACATGGTTGACCAACCATGGAAACTGAGTTTCTCGGCAACCCAGAAACCCAGAAACCCAAAAACCTCTGCCAGCCATTTTGAAGGCCTTTGATCTTGCTACTGTTAATTAGATAAGCCATGTTAGTGTAATGGATTTGTAGACTGACATGTAGACTACACATCCATGCCCCTAGAACACTTAGATCTTAACCAGGATCAAAGTTATGGGTGGTCAAATAAGGGTTAACCAACTGCCCGGATGAGTTTTCTGGAAAACCCAGATTTCTCAAGCATAGCACGTGACAATCACTTTGACCGGCTCATATCTTAAGTTGGTGATGTTGTTAGACTGAACTAATGTTATATTATTATTCCTTGACATCAAGAATACATGATTGAACCATTAAATCACACTAAGTGAACCTAGAATTCAAGTTATGAAGCTCTAAAGTAGGTACCTTGCAACTGTTCTTCATTTTTGGGTAACCCAAAAATGAAGAACAGCTCTAACATGATTTTTGAGGGCTGATATCTTCATGTGGTGATGTTATTTAGCCATGGAATTGATTGGTGATTGTAGTATTACATCAGTACTACAATCCTAACACCTTAGCAAGCCCAGAAAACACCATGAGCTAAGATCAAATGATGGTCAAAGTATGCCCCCTGAACACTGTCTATGCATGTTCTTCGTTGCTCAAGAACACCTATTGCGACAATTTTGTCGCTATAGACACCTTTAGTGACAGTTATATTATAAATTAATTATTTTTATTAAATAATTAGAGAAAAATGATTATTAATTATGAAAAATTCATAATTAATTTGTAAAAATTATTTTAAAACATAAAAATGAATTTTTAATAACTTGAGATATATTTAATTAATATTTTAATATTTTTAAATATTAATGATATTTAATTATTATATTAAATAAATTACTTAAAAATGATTTTAATACTTTAAAAATCATTTAAAAATATATTAAGTGTTAGAAAATATTTTAAGTTATTTTAAATGACTTTTAATATTTTGGGATTAATTTCATTAATAATTTAATATTAATGATAATTGATTTATTTAATAAATGTATAAAATAAATTATGGAAAATTAGTTTTAATGTTTTAAAAATCATATAAAAATAATTTAATGGTTATAAAAATATTTGAAGTTATAAAATATAACTTTTGATATTTTTCATGAAATTCATTAATGTTTTGACTGAATACTAAATTATCTAAGATAATTGTGAAGCGTTTAGGCAGAGTCTAATGGAAAATAGGCTCGATGATTGTCCGACTAGGACGTCGGGATGTCGAAATAGTACCGAACTCAACTCAGACTGAAATAGTTTAACTTGAGATTAGGTCTTATATGTTTTAACGACTGTTAGGGATATGTGCTTATATGTTTAGGTTATTTTATAACTGTAATTAATAGTGTTATACTATGATGATATTATTCTAACCTTGAAGATCGATATTATTAATATTAGGTCTTCAGATGAAGCTATATAGACAGCATAGCAGTAGTTGACGATTCAGGCAAGTTCTCTAACTCGAACTCGAGTTGTTATTATAAAGTATGCTTGTGGTTAATCATTGCTGATTATATCACGCCTTTGATTATTGATTCGTACTTTATGCATATTGCATATGTTCATCAGGTATGAAAGGCTTATCACCTTCATTACTGCTTGGTCCAGTTGATTTATTCATGTTCATTATTGACAATTCATTTTTATTATTTTGGTCGTTCAACTATGAAAATTGATTTGTTTTCTTTCATAATGATTATATTGTTGAAAGTTCGATAGCTTATTGATCATTCTTTCAATCATGATATATCTTTTCCTTGAACTTAAACTTGCTGGGTAAACTTGTTGCTCACCCTTGCTATATCATGATAAACATTACAGATTAGGACAAATACGTCGAATACATGAAAAGTCAAAGATAAATCCAGCCTTGGATTATATGTGCAGCTAAACTTGTAACAATATTTTATGATAATGACATTGTATGCCAGATAGGATATTGAATTTAGGTATAAGTTAAGGTTATCGACCTTGGGGATAATGTGTAAAGTTTAATGTATACACAAATTATGTTTATATTTTCCGCAATAGTTATAGAATTAGTATACCCGGTTCGTGGTGATTGGGACCAGGATCTGGGGATGCTATAACAAAACATTTTAACATTTGTCTAGCCGAATCAAATGGCGTCAACACTTTCTTAAATATTCTATGTCATAGCATAGCTTGAACTCTTGTACAAATACTAAAAGATTTGTATAAGTCTGGAATACATATATTCATGCAAGAATAGTGTATTCTTAACCTTAACACATCATACATCTTCATATAAACAAAATCAAATGAAGTAAAAAACATGCCTAACATAAAGTATAGACAAGAATTAGAAAACTTTCTTTGTGCGTTCTTCTTATCTTTCTTTAATTTGTTCTTTATATACTTTACAAGATATAATCATAATAGCACACCAATTAGCTACCAAACAATCTTCACACATTGTTTTAAACTAACTTCTCTAACTTAGCCGAATCGTTAAACTTACACTGTTTGCTAAGTTCATTACCATTCTATATGTGTTTACGACGTTTAAACGTCATACTTCTTAATCATTCATTAGTGTCTAAGTCATACAACCCTATGTATGCTAAGAACGCTCATGCGATACGCATACTAAACATTTATATTGTTTAAATATTTTACGTTTACAATTCTTAACCTTTTAATCAATGTTAAACCTTTAGCTTAATGTTTGAATCACTCCTCAAAGTGTTACATTACATGAACTTTAAGTTCATAATCATCCACTAAACCTTCCCCAAACTTTGAGTAATCAAAAGATCTTCTCTATGCCTTGCTTTGGCATGGCGCTGCGGCAACCGAATCTAGTTATAAATCTGGCGCTATGGCACTTGAGGACAGTAGCTCCCCCTCGAACCGAGGCTGCGACGTCTGGTTCCAAGCCTTGGCTAACTTCATCATTCCAACTCAGAATGAGTCCGTTCTTGATTCTATTTCTTGCTCTCATTATATACTACGATTTCTCCCTGATAGAATAATTATCTGAATCCGTTAACAAGACTTTTCATTTGCTAAAAATTCTTTGGTTACTCATTTTACGTTTTTAACATTTATCATTTATTCGTCCATAATTTACTCATCAATACCCGAATGAGTTTGTTCTCGAGCCTACAACTCACATTTTACATGTTCTCTAACATTCTTATGAAATCAAAATTATTTGGGATCATTAAATAACCTTACATATTCGTCCAAAAATTATAACAAACTACGATTTCAACGGTTAACGTCTTTTACTAAAATCTTCGCCATAACTTCGTTATAACATATATTTACTCTGTTCCAAAAGGAACATTTCCATTATTTATACAAGTATAATATCCATAATTTAGATATTACAACTAACATACATACGATGGTTTTAAACTTGTCCATCAATAACAAGCTCTACGCTATTTATTCGTTCTTCGTTTCATTCGTTATTACGATTACGATTTCACTTAGCATGCATTTATTAATGTTTTAAGTCCACTAATTCTTCCTTATTTCTCTATAATATCATATTATTACAACGAATCATTCAACAACCACCAACAAAACACTTCCTAACAATCTACAAAACTTGAAAGAGATGAAGATTAATGTTCTTAGTTATTACCTCTTGATTGTTTAGTTGGTTGATGAATTTAGCTAGCATTTCCTTCTTGATTAATTGAATTTCTCTCCCTTCTCTCTCAAATATATGAGCTTTCTCTTATGTATTGGTTGAAAACAAGTAGACACATTAGAGAAATGCATTAGCTTTTATAGAAAAAGCAAGACTTAGGGTAAGATTATCATTAGGACAACTTTGCTATAACTTATGAATTGGTCACTTTACTTAGGTTCTTGTATGGTCAACAGCCTCAACTTTTCCAATCTTACAAACTATCCACTCCTTAACCATCATCAATTAACCATGGTTGAGTTAACATAATGATACATAACTTTTGTGGCATTTTAGCATTAAATGCCACCTCTTTTAAACAAGATATTTTCCCCAAGCTTTTCCAAGAAACTTGTGGCCAGATACTTGGTGTGGTGGGGCCCCCACATGGGTTGTCCCAACCCATTTTACCTTATCTATGACCCATGGTTGACCCATCCTTAATGGATCTTGGTTTGGGCTTAAACTAACTTTCATTTGGGCCATTCTTTGGGCTAGACTTAACATTGTTGGGAGATTGCATATTTAAAATTTGATGTTGAAAGTTAATAGTTATGATTATATATAAAGTCCTTCAAAGGAACACATGTACAAGGACTTAGTGATAGATCAAATTTATTAGGTTAATCTAAACTTTAATGTTTATCATTCTGTAAATGAATGTATAGAAGAATAGATCAAAGATGTTAGGTTGATCTATATCTTAAAATGTAATAGATAGGCTTCAACTGAATCGTAGTCTATCAAGATGATCAAGATATTAAAGAAGATATGACAGAATCATTGAGCATTGAAGATCTTAGTGTATCTACTTTGAATCGCCTCTCCAAAATTGTAGAGTAGTCCTAACGCTTGCCGAGCCAAGTCAGAGTTCATAAAGTGCTCTCAGAAGTGTAGAGTCTGTAAGTCAAGCAAGTGAATATTGTAGTGTACCGGTACTTAAGAGAAATCATATTGTTCTCATCTATCAGCACCAGACCAAGTACCAAGGTGGCATGACACCACGATCAGAATAATAGAGCTTCACCTGTCTGTGACAGAAGCATCGAGCCTCGTCTACTTGTTTAAAGATTAATCACAACAAATATAGAATGAGCTATAAACGTTGAAGACCTCGGGAGTCCCAATAACACAACAGTCATCCTTAGTATATAACAAAGAAATGTATTGAAGAAGCTAAGGAAAGTACTATGGGTCAGCAGAAAACACCTTTTCAGGTGTTAGGTGAGATAGCAGTCTGCTGTATCAGTGGGTCTAGTCTGCTAATCAAAAGTTATGCAGAAAGTCTCCATCAAAGCTCAGAAATATCAAATGCATTTAATGCTTCAACGGATGTCTTCAATGGATACATTTCAAAGGCATCATATATATAAAACATCAGCAGATGAAGGAATCAAGCAAGCACTGAAAAAAAAGCTGAAGAACACTCAACGATCAAACTTTACATTCTAAAAAAGGAAAGCTTGCTCAGCTACTCAGTTATTTCGAACACAAGCTTAACATAAACTGAGTAGCACCATTCAAGAACTCAACTATTATCTAGTGAAGGAAGAAGTTCCAAGACAGAAGGACTTGAAGAGTTCTAAGTGAACTGAGAAGTACCGAGTCTGTTGGACTTGAAGAGTTCAATAATGAACTAAGAAGTTTCTAGACTGCTGGTCTTAAAGGAATCTGTGAGATTCAGAAGTTGTAAAGATATCCTTAGTGGATTTCCTACTCGTGGAGTAAAAGAGTGGACTAGAAGCTTTGAATGCTCTGAACCACTTAAAATTATTGTGTCCCTTATATTCTTTCCATAACTGCTTTACTCCTATTTATTCATTATATCTTGAAGGGAAAACAAATAAATCTTAATTCCACTGTGCTTAAATCATTATCAAAACTAACAAGTATTTCGAAAAGAAAGAATTTAAAATATCTATTCAACCCCCCTTCTAGATAACTATTGTGCCTCTGGGAACTAACAATTGGTATCAGAGCAAGTTCTATCAAACAACTTACAAAGATTAAGTAGATCCAATGGCACATCTGATAAGCGAATCAAAGACTGGAGGAGGTAGCAAGCCACCTATGTGCAACAAAGATAAATTTGCCAACTGGAAAGTTCGTATGCAAGCCTACATGGATTTAATAGATGAAGATCTATTTGAAATTGTTCAAAATGGACCCTACATTCCTACCAAGCTTGCTCCTACTGTAGATTATCCAAACAAAATCCAGATCAAGGTTAAAGAAGAATGGACTGAAAATGAAAAGAAAGCTGTCTAACTCGACAAAAAGTCCAAGAATATCTTGTTTCAATCGTTAGAAGATGATCTGTTTGAAAATGTGGTAAACAACAAAACATCAAAGGAAGTATGGGAGGCATTACTCATCATACATGAAGGAACAAAAAAAGTCAGAGAAAATAAGAAATCTCTCCTGACTCAACAATATGAAATGTTTGCACACGTTCAAGGAGAAAATTTTCAACCTACGAAAGATTCAATGTACTGCTCAACTCTCTCTGAGCCTATGAAAAGATCTATCCAAATAAAGATCTAATCATAAAGTTCATGAGAGCTTTACCTAGAAAGTGGGATGCCAAAACCACTGCCATGAGAGAGTCAAAGAATCTCCATGAAATGACTGTTCAACAGTTATATGACAACCTTCTCACATATGAACTGGAGCTGACTCAATGAGCAGAAACTCTATCCGAAGGAAGAAAGAAAGATAAAGGAGTTGCTCTAAAAGCAACAAACAACACTTCTAAAACTAACACTGAGAATGACTCTGACTATGATGAAGATGATGATGAGGACTTTGCAATGTTGGTAAAAAGACTCAGAAGGTTCATGTGTCAAGGCAAAAGAAGCAAACCTAAGATTTTTAACAACTACAATAGCCAGGAACAAATAAACGACTTATGCTACAACTGCAAAAATCCTGGCCATTTCATTACAAACTGCAACAAGCCTCTTAAAGAAGAACTCAAGAAAAGATCAAATTCAAAGAAAGAATTCAAAGGCAACAAGAGACTTCAGAAGAAAGAAAAAGGTCTTGTGGCTGGAGAATCGTGGAGTGACTCAGATAACGACTCAACTCCCAAATTTGGAGATGATGAAGATCGTCAAATGGTAAATATTTGTCTGATGGCCAAACATGAAAAGGATAAGAATAGCTCTGACATACTTGAAGTAAGTATAGATGAGGTATTTGACTTTAACTCTCCTGATGTAGACATTGATGATTTACGAACTGCTCTACATGGCATAACATCTGATCTGCATCAATACATGAAATGGTTCAGAGTTCTGTCTAAAGATTATTCTCTTCTTCAAAAAGAGAAATAGAAAGTTCAGGAAGAACCGGAAACATCTCTTCTAAGTACTAACTCTCTCTCCAAATTTGAAGCTGAGAATAAATTCTTAAAATAGACCAATGAACTTAATGCACAAAGAGATTCAAGTCTGACCTCTAAAATTAAGGAACTGGAAAGGACAATCTATATATGGAATAAATCCTCTTCTTCCATGGACTCCTTGATCTCCAGTCAGAGAAGTGCATCTGACAGAATAGGTTTAGGTTTTGGGGAACCCACCTCAAAACTATATATGGAAAAGATAAAGGAAACTAGCTCTAGTAATGTTTCAAGTAGAAATATTACATTTGTGAAATCCTCACAGAAGGAAGAACCAGTCCAACCCTCCTCTTCAGATCCAACCTATGTTCCAAGGAATAAAGCATTTCATACTGGCCTAGGTTTCAAAAGAGAGAAGAGTAACTCAATCTCTACTCTTCAACCTCGAAGGGTTGTAGAGTCGAGTAAAATTGACTCCACGAACCAAATGGGAAGGAACAATAGAGTTAAGCCTCACTCTTCATGAATTATGAAACATAAGGACACATGGAAAAAGGAAAATAAGTATAAAGGAAGGACTGCTGGAAAACCACATAAGTCCAAATGGAGGAAGAATCCACAAACACACATAAGCATGCATCGTATTAGATGCTTTGTATGTAATAAGACTGGTTATAAGGCTGCAATATGCTACCATAACCCTATGCATGTGAAATCTAAAATTAAGTAAATTTGGGTTCCCAAGGGTACTAACAAAGTAGGACCCATCACTACAAGAAAAAGGTCTATCAGCGACCAATTATATCAGCGACCGCATTTTCGGTCGCTGATATTATTAATAGCGACCGATATCAGTGACCACACTATATTATAGTCGCTAAGTTATATCAGCGACCGACTGCGATCGCAGATCGGTCGCAAGAATAAATTTCCCCCCAAAATTTGGCAGGAAATGTTGGCGCGTATTTTTATTGCGACCACTTAAAAACAGTGACCGCATGCGGTCGCTGATAAGTCCATGTCATTAAAATTCAGCGACCACATGCGGTCGCAGATGGCGGTCGCTGATCAAACTAAATGAATTCAGTAACCAGTTCGCTCGACACAGAAATTGGAAGGGAAAAAAAGAGGGAGGTCACCGAAATAGAGAGAAGAGGGAGAAAGGGGGGAGAAGAGAAGAAGGAGAAGTAGTTTGCGTTCATTCTTCTTCAAATTAGAGACTAATTTTAGAGGTAAGAGCTATTTTTTAAGTTCTTCTTCTTTAATTTTTTTGGTTGTTTGTTATTTTTGTTCCTTCTTCTCCAAATCAGTATGTTTGCTACGAATTTGTGTTTTAAGAGTTAATTTATTGCAAAGAGTTGAATGAATGAATATGGCTAGCATGCTTAAATCATATTTTGGGTAATTTGGTTAGTCATAGGATGAAGTTAGTATAAAATTTATATTTCGGGTAAATTGATTTGGGTAATAAGATGAATGTATTAGATTGTAGTTAGTATAAAATTTATATTTTGGGATTCATTTTGTGCAATAGAGGTAATAACAGTTTGGTTATTATAAGAAGTCATGCACACGATATAGACTCGTGAATCCCCTGATTATGTTTGAAGTTTAACCAATTATATTGGTCATTGTGAAAAAATCATTTGTAGACTGAGAACTTGACATTGACATCATAATGTGGATCAAAACGTGAATAATTGCTCCCACGGAAAATGATTGAGTTTCAAAACTCTTTTGTAGTAAATCTCTAGATTAAAAGTGTTTGCAGATAGTGTCTCTTTTATATAATCTAGTTGGCCACTTATACAAGTAAAATTATATAATTTTCCTACATACCTATCAAACAAACTCTAAATTTGCAATTTTTTCCTACAAACTCCATTGTATTGGGAATTTGTATATGTAATTTGTTACATAATTGTATTGGAAACTGTTATTTTTGTAAGCAAATTTGGGGCTGCTTCATGCTCAAATGCTTTCTCATTATGAACAATTTTATGAGCATTGGGATTCCGATAAGTTTATAATTTCCATCCAATTCCTATGGTATCTCATATGGACTGTTGGTTTATGTCTTGGGTTCCTAGAAATGAACTTATATACATGTCGTCGTGCATGTGGCTAGTCCATATTACAGGGGAGACTCTGGCGAATTTTTTTTATTGGTCGGGTAGTTGCGAACATTTATACTATTAACGAGCCTATTGGTGATCCACTAGAGCCTATTAAGGGGATGTTGGAGCTGATGGGCAGGGCTTGGGGCCGCGAGGCCACGCCAAGCTTAGCTAAGCCTCATGGGGCCAAGCCAAGCTTGATTGTTAGGGGGCTGTTAAGCCAAAATAGACAGTGCTAGGGAACTGTTAGTGCAACAGAGAAGGTAACTAAACACACTTGGTCAATAAAGAGATTGTTTTGGCTTTAAAGTTGTATAAATAAGTTAGCAAACTCTGATATAAAGCTAGCATGCATCAAGTCATATGATTACAAGTATATACGATCTCAAGTCATTTAATTACAAGTATGCTCAAGTCATATGGTTACAAGTATGCTTAAATGTTAATCATATGCATGCTTACAAGTATGCTCAAGTCATATGATTAATAAGCTCATGTTGTCTGTAGTAGGTACCGTGGAATCATGGACCTCTATTCGGACAGTAGTTGGATGGCACGACGAAAGTCAAGTGCCCAGATAGGTTCTACATTTGAATTTAGAGCTGGTTGCCAAGTGTTTTTGGACTATGCGTATAGTCACCCGGAATGTATGAATGGTAAGTCGCAGATACGATGTCCATGTTTGAAGTGTAAGAATGTAAATTATATGGACAGAGACATGGTAAACTATCATTTACTTGTTTCTGGGTTCATGAGAAATTACGAAGAATGCTGGTGGGCACATGGGCAGAGAAGAGGTGCTGGAATCACACAAGTACACAATTCGGGCAGTAGTACTCATCGTATGAATGAAATGGTTCATGATATTGCAGGGCCAGATTTTGATTGGGAGCAAGGCAGAGAGCAACCTATGAATTCTGATGCCAAAGACTTCTTTAAGTTGTTAGACGAGGGTAGCGAGGCATTGTGGAATGGCTGCACCAAACACACTACATTGTCTGCAATGGCGACATTACTTAACATCAAGGCTGATCACAACATGAGCCATGAGTGTTTTGAGTCGCTCTTGAAGGCCATTAAGAGTATGTTGCCTGACGGTGAGAAATTACCTGGTAACTATTACTTTTGTAAGAAAATGGTGAAGAAGTTGGGTCTTGGATACCAAAAGATCGATGCATGTCCCAACGATTGCATGTTGTTTTATAAGGAAAATGAACAGATGACAAGGTGCACGTTTTGCAGTCATGATCGGTTTAGGCCTAATAAAGAGGGTGTCACTACAAAAAAAATCAAGTATACCGTTTAAGATTCTAAGGTATTTTCCAATAACACATCGGCTAAAAATATTGTACATGTCTTCAAGAACAGCTGAACACATCGGCTAAAAAGATTGTTACAATGAGTTTGGTCGTGCCTTTTATGGGGAGTTGGGAGGAAATCGTAGAGTTGTCGTACAAGGGCACGTACGGGGGTCATATTCATTTGTTCAAGTGCCGTTGGTTTGATTCAGAAAAAGGGATACGTGTTGACACACATGGAATTGTCGATATTGACCTTCATAGGTCTGTGTACTCCAACGAACCTTTTGTTTTACCAACTCAAACAGTACAAGTATACTATACTCCTAGTCCTGTTAGGAAAAGGGATAGACCGCCTACAGATTGGAAAGTTGTAATTCATACTCCCACGCGTAGTTGTGCCCAAGTAATAGACGGGGATTTCTACCAAGAGGAAATGCTTCATAGACCTCCTATAATAAATATAGAGGACAACAATGATGTAATCCAGTTAGAGGGTGGAGATGAACCTGATGAATTGGATCCCGAGACAGTTATTGTGCCAGAGGACAGTGATATTGAGGAAGAGTTATTGACTGACACTGACACAGAATCTGAAGAAGATGGTTATGAATCTCCGATACTTGTACAAAATGATTCTGACTCATCAGACAACGATTTTCATTAAAATGTATGTTTAGTTTTAATTGTACAAAATGTATGTTTATGTTCATGTTCATGTTTAGTTCATAATTATGTACCTTTCATTTATATTCTCTATATCCTTAACTATATCATTTGTAGTTGTTGTAGTTAACTATTTTGCAGTCATGTTTATGTACCTTTCACTTATGGTAATCGTAGTTAACTATTTTATACAATTAATTGTCATTCATAATTTCATACTAACATCCTACTTTTTTTATTTATAGATGTCTTCTGAACCTGCAGCACGAAAGCGCGGGTTGGGTTGAGGCCCTAATCATGTGCCGAAGGCCCCGGCTAATCCGGATGATCGCATTCTTATACAGATCCGTCCTCCTCCAGAAAGCACGTAAGTTAAACATCGTGTATATATAAGGGTTTAATATTTCTATTCTTATAAATATATTTTAATGTAAATTATTGTATATTGTAGTGATTTTCAAGATAGTAAAATTGTGAAGTGCATTTCACAATTATGCTTACAGAACTGGCCTACGCCAGTGATTACATGGGCGAGCACACCTCTCGCCCATAAGGATGCAGTTTGGGCTGAATTTCAGGTATATTTTTTTAATCACTCTGATAGATAATACATAATAATCAAATAATAGATAATAACAGTTTTAATATTATTATTGTTGTTATTTTATTTGCAGAAGCGGTATAGATGGGATGACGTACATGCATCAGTTATTCAGACATTGTTCTGGCAGAAGTACGTCGTCCGAACTAAAGATAATCTGAACAAGGAACGACAGAAAGCCCTGCACAATGCTGAGATTGACCATCCAGGACAGGGTGAGCAGTATATACATGAGCATAGCCTCTGGTGGTGCGCACATCCCATATGGGTGCAGATGTGTGACCAGTGGAGAGCTGAGAGCTGGGTCAAGAGACGTAAGACTGCCGCCTCGAACAAATCCTCAGGTGTATCTGAAGGCGAAAAGGCAAAAGGCACGTACAAGGGCGGCAGTATATCACAGCTGCAGCATATTGCTGCTAGGGTACGTATGTATAGCAAGCTTATTGGCTTAGTTATTTGTCTTTATGTTTACAGTCATGTTTTGTAGCTAAAATATCATATGTTTACATATTAATATGAGAACATGAACTGTAGGAATCTGAGTCTCAAGGTCAACCTATCAATTGGTTGGATGTGTATGTGGCCACCCGTGATGGTCTGTTTTTCAGATAGCGGTAATAAGTTAACTTTATACTAATATGTTGTTTATAAATTGTGACAACCTTTTTTAGCATTTTTTTATTTATTTTTAACTATTTAATTGTTGACCTTCTGACAGGATACTTATAAGGGCTTAATGAACGAGTGTTATCATGAAGGCACCCCGCGTCCGTCGATTGATCAAGAATTATGGGAGAGGGCGTCCTTCGTGAAGAAAAACTATGTTAAAGGTCAAGGACAAAGACGACGACCGACCATCAGTGGCACAGGCAGCTCTGCTACCCAGTCTACACAGTCATCAGGTCATCCAGCCTATCATACTCCTGCTGACTGTGTGAGAGCGATCTGCCAGAATAGTGATCTTCTTCGTATACTGGGCAGGCATTTGCATTCTCTTAGTCCTGATGAGTTGGCGGAGGCAGTGGCGGCAGCAGCAGCATCACAACATCAGGGTGGCGACCAGGTATATATATCGATATTGTTACTGTCACTGTCTTACTTATATGTTTCACTACATTGTCTATTGCTTAGCTTTTCTCAAGTCATAGCAGTATCAAGACATGTAACATATATGTTTTATTCTTTTGTTAATTACAGGGTACTAATTTGGATGATCCATGAAGAGCTAGACCAGTCATATATGTTAGATTTTTAAAGCCTTGCTAGACTTGTTTTTTAGATTTTTAAAGTCTTGTACTCTTTTAGATTCATTCTTTGGACAATTGTATTGGTTTATGATTCTATTATATGGATGTTTACGATTATATTGTGTTAGTTTACGATGGATGTTTATCATATAGTAGTTATCATGGATGAATGTTTATCATACGGTAGTTATCATAGATGGATGCTTATATATACTGCTGCGTGTTGGGATAGAAAACAGGTACAAAGCAGGTTATTTTTGGAAAATCAGTAAAACAGGAAAAATATTTAAAAAAAAAAAAATATCAGCGACCGCATGCGGTCGCTAATACTGATACGCGGTCGCTGATAACTACTTTGAAACTAGCGACCGAATCAGTCGCTATTACCGGTCGCAGACACGTGTGCCATGTCACGGCTGACAAATAACTCAGCATGAGTCATACTAGCGACGGATTCAGTCGCTGACAGCGGTCGCGGATAATTCGGTCGCTATTGGTGGTCGCTCACGTCCATCCAGCGACCAGTTTATCTGCGACTACTTTCAGCGACCGCATTCGGTCGCTGATACTCATCTGCGACGATATGCGGTCGCTGATAAGCTTTTTTGTTGTAGTGCATGCAAGTATGGGTGCCAAAATGAGAGTTCTATCTTACCACAGGAACCAAGCTCCGCGATCACAATGTGGTATCTGCATAGTGGATGCTCAAGGCACATGATAGGGAATGAAGCGCTTCTGTCTAACTTCATAGAAAAGGAGGGTCCATCAATCATCTTCGGAGATAATGGCTCTGGCAAGACAAGATGATATGGCTCAACTGGGAATGGAGCAATGTCCTTCAGTAAAGTGGCCTATGTGGAAGGCTTACAACACAATCTTCGAAGCATAAGCCAACTCTATGACAAGCGTCATCAAGTTATTTTTCTCAACAATTAATGTCTAGTCAGAGATCTGAAGACATCCTCTATAAAACTGACTGGAACAAGAGAAGGCAATGTCTATACTGTTAATCTTGATCAACTAAGCTCGGACGAGACGATAAGCTTTTTGGATAAAGCATTTGAAGAAATAATCTAGTTATGGCATAGAAGATTGTCTCATCTCAACTTAAAAAGCATGTTTAAACTGGCCTCCAAGGATCTAGTAGCAGGCTTACCCAAGTTTAGCTTTGTCAAAGAAAGGCCATGTAATACCTGTCAGCTTGGAAAGCAGACTAGAAACTCATTTAAGAGAAAAACTGTCAACTCAATTGACAAACATCTGCAACTGCTTCACATGGATATTTTTGGGCCAATTCTAACAACAAGCCTTGGAGGGAAGAGATACTCACTGGTCTTAGTAGATGACTACACCAGATTCACTTAGGTGTTCTTTCTAAACTCAAAAGATGAAACTAACTCCCAACTAATTAAATGTTTAGACTAGTTATGAACGAGAAAGGGGAGAAAATCAAGGCTATAAGTGTGACAGCCCCAAATCCGGGTCCCAAATCACCACGGATTCAGTTCAATCATTCTATAACTATTTGCAGAAGATATAAACATAAATTGTTTATACATTACACTTTACACACTATTCCCCAAAATTGAGTAACCTTAACTTATACACAAATCATAAACTATCTAACACATAACATTATTATCCAACTATACTATTACAACTAGCCGCACATTTTATCCTAAGCTAAACTTGGCATTATCCTTTTTCCTGTATCCGAACGCATTCGCCTTATCTGCAATGTTTATATCATGATATAGCAAGAGTGAGCATGAAAGTTGCCCAGCAAGTTTAAATACAATTTAAAGATATATCATGATTGAAAGAGTCTGAATAATAAGCTGGCTATAATTCATCAATATAATTGAGAACTAGCACGAACAAACTTTTCACTGAACAAGTATTAAACATGAACAAAGATATCTGAACCAACTGGTAATGAAGGTGATCAACCTTTCATACCTGACTTATACATGCAATATGTACAGATTACAATTCATGGCAACCAGCAATGATTAACCATAAGCTTATCCGAATGAAACAACTCTTAGTAGAGTAAAGTAAAAACTTGCCTGAACCGTTGATTACCGCTACGCAATTTATAACGCTTTATCTAAAGACCTAATATTATTAATATAGATCCCCAATATTAGAATAATATCATCACAATATAATACTATTATATATATATATACACATAGAATAACCTAAACACATAGCACATAATCCTATCAGTCTACAATACAACACATAAGACATAGCATCAAGTCAAACTATTTAAGTCTAAGTTGAAACCGACACAATTCTATCATTCCGACGGTCTAGTCAGACAAATATCGAGTTTAAGTTCAATTAAACTCTGCCTAAACACTAAACAATATCTTAGATAATCATATTATCAGACAAAACAATTTTCATAGACTTGTGATAATTTTCAGATAATTAATATCATTTATCATAATTTTCAATCACTTATATCGTATTTAAATGAATTAAATACCACATAATTCCTTAATCATTAATATTTATTTAATATTAAATATTAATGAAAATCATAACATATTATTATAATATATCAAAGTATTTTTTAATACCTTAAAATCATATTTATATGATTTTAAACACTTAAATCCATTATTTCATACCTAATATTAATATTAAAATATTAATAATTTTCATGACAAAATATCAAAATTTATATTCTATAACTTAAAACACTTAAATCATTTTTATATGATTTTTAAAACATTAATTCTATTTTCCCATAATTTATTTAATATATTTATTAAATAAATTAATTACCATTAATAATAAATTATTAATGAAATTCATCACAAAATATTAAAAGTCATCAAAAATAACTTAAAATATTTTTTAACACCATAATATAATTTTTCATGATTTTTCATGAATTAAAACCATTTTTAAATAATTTATTTAAAATTATAATTAAATAAATAAATACCTTTTATATTCCACAAATATTAAATATTTTTGAAATATACTCAAAATAATAAAAAACTATTTCTCAAGATTTAAAATAATTTTTTAGAATTTATTATGTATTTTTAATAATTAAAAACTATTTATTTCTATTTATTTAATTATTTTCCGAAAATTAGGAAAATAAAATTAAATAAACCGTTGCTATAGACCTTTAGCGACACATTCTGTATTCTTAGGTGTTCTTGAGCTCAAGAACACTGTCAGACCCGAGTTCAAGGTGGCTCGCTTGATTGCCTGTAATTTCCAATCTATTCATGTTTTGGGATAAGTTAAACACTGATCGTGTAGTGTTTATGTAACACTACAATACACAACCAACAACTTGATCAAACAATAATACATCAAAAGGATCTGAACTCTCAAAGTTCCTGTCAGACTAAACCTGGGTTTCTTCAGAAACCTAGAAACTCAAGCAGCCACTTTCAATCTCATTTATCTAAATGTTTTGTTAACTATTTTGGTTGTTTCTTGGTTCATAATCGTAGTAAACATGACAAAGAACAATGATATAACACGATCTCAGTCCAGAAACAACTTATCCATAGATTATGACACGGTCAAACCTTGTCAGACATCATGTTCTTATGATTTCTGGAAATTTCCAGAAATGTCATCCGTGTTCGTTTGGCCTATTTTGACCCCTTATAACACTCGATCGGTTGATGTTCTAAAGGATCTTAAGGAATGGGTCTTCAGTCCAAAAAACAGGCTACACATTGACTAACACAACATCAACAAATCACATTTGTACTGACAGATCTCAAGGCCACAAAAAGCTGTCAGACGCTCGACAAGGCATTCTGAGTAACCCAGAATCCAGCCGGTCAAGCTCGGTCAACGGTGTTTGACCACGAATAAAATGAAATCTATACATCCAATAGCTACGATTTCAATTCCAGATTAAAGACAACATATCAGGATACAAATGTAAAGCTTAAAACAACAAAAAGCATAAACACATAGAGATCTAGAGCTACTGACATTTGGTTGTCAGACCTCTTAACTGTTCTTGGGCAGTTTTGAAAATCATCACTTTTAAAGCATTTTGATGCTATGGATCTATGTTATATCAACATAGATCACCATAAATCATCATCTAGCAATGATCTAAACACATAAACACAAAATTTTTCTTAGCAACTTGGATCAAAATTAAAATTTAGATTTATACCTTTCTAGTCCAAGTTTAGATCTTGATTATCCTTAAATGATCTTGGTGTTTCTAGGGTTTATTTGGTGATTGATCTACTCAAGGAATTCGGAGCTTTGATAGAGAGAGAGAGAGAGAGAGAGAGAGAGAGTTAGTGAGAGCTTGTGTACAAAATAAACCAAATACTAGACTTTCTCTCTCCTAAATTATTTATAATCTCTTGATGCAATGAACTTGCTAGCACATGTGTCAAAAGAAGGCTGAAATGCTAAGATTTCAGTCACATAGCAAGTCAAGGTTTGGTGAACAACTAAAGGTTTTAGCCAAATTTACAAGTTAGCTCATTTAATATATAAAAAGGGTATTTTGGTCTTTTAGCTAGCAAATTTAATGACAAACTTGTCAATTGACCAAACCCTTAGGGTTTAGGGTTTGGACCTTAGGGTTTAGGGTTTAGGGTTTAGCAACTTGATTTCTAAAATGTCTAATTTAGGTTTCAAAAATAGAAATTTAATATTTCAAAATTTTAATTAGAATTCTATAATTATAATAAATTTTTCCTAATCATAATTTCAAGATTACTAATTAGGATTTAGTATTTCCTAATTAAAATTTACTAATTTAGCAATTAAAACCACCACTGTACATTTAGGGTTTTTGACGGAACAATTAGGGTTCAAAAATTGGAAATTAGGGTTTACTAATTAATTAAGCTTTACCCTAATTAATATTACAATTAATAGCATATATGCATTATAATTATTTTTTAACTTCCCAGATTAGGGTTTCAAATTTCTGAATTAGGGTTTCAGATTTCCAGAACTAAAATTACGATTTCCAGAACCGGTTTCTAGGGTTTCTAATTAAACGTTAGGGTTTTCTAACAGAACGCTGTCGTTCTTAATATATACTTAGGGTTTGACACTGATAAAATTTATCTGGTCAACCCTTGACACTTAACCACATTCTGAACACATACATAACCATAAACACAGAACTTATTCCCATTTACACTTAATCTTGAAAAATTCACCTAAATCCTTCACAGAATTTTGAAACTCTCAAAATTCCTTCCCAAAAACATTAAACGCATACACTTATTTACTGTCTAGGTCTAATGTTTGACCTTAAATCACTCATTTAAGATTTTAATAAATTGACTAATTTCTCGTGTTGTCACAATAGGAAGTGATAATGGCAGAGAATTCGACTTCTCTGAGATGGACCAGTTCTGCACAAACAATGGCATCATTCACAACTTCTAAGCTCCATGAACCCCTCAGCAAAATGGAGTAGCTGAGAGAAAGAATAGGACATTGATAGAGGTAGGAAGAACTCTACTAGAAGCAGCCCATCTGCCTGAATACTTCTGGGCAGAAGCTGTCAACACTGCATGCTACACTCAGAATAGATATCTTGTACACTATACGTTAAAGAAGACTCTCTACGAACTGTGGAGAGGGAGAAAGCCAAGTGTCAGCTACTTTCATGTGTTTGGCTGTGCATGCTATATACTCAACAATGGAAAACAACATTTGACAAAGTTCCAACCCAAGTCTGACGAAAGAATCTTTCTAGGATATGCCACAGACAGTAATGCTTATAGAGTGTTCAACAAGAAGACACTAAGCGTTGAAGTCTCAATTCACATCATCTTTGATGAAATATACTTTGATAAAACAAAGTCTCAAGACACTGCGAACAAGGTCGTCGAGCTCAACACTACGATCGTAGTTCCAGAAAATGAAATCGTTGAGCAAGAAGAGGAGATCGTAGAGAGAACTATGCAAGACAACGAACCTCCATATCAGGAAGCTAAAATTGTTCTTGAAGGTCTCAGACAAGAAGGCATTGACTACGATGAGACCTTTGCACCTATTGCCAGATTGGAAGACATCAGAATATTTCTTGCCTTTGCTACTCATATGAAATTCAAAGTCTTTCATATGGATGTCAAAAGTGCATTCTTGAATAGTGAACTTCAAGAAGAGGTATATGTGGAACAACCTCCAGGTTTCATCACTCCAACTCTCTCTAATTATGTCTATAGATTAGACAAAGCCTTATATGGTCTTAAACAAGCACCTAGAGCATGGTATGAAACATTAACTAACTTTCTTATTGAAAATAGGTTCACAAGAGGTAGAGTAGACACCACATTATTTCTTAAAAAATATAAAGACAAAATCTTATTAGTTCAAATATATGTTGATGACATTATCTTTGGCTCTACTGATGAAAAATTATGTAAGAGATTTGCCAAGCTTATGCAGAGCGAGTTTGAAATGAGCATGGTGAGTTAGCTGAACTTCTTCCTTGGACTGCAAGTAAAGCAGACTGATGAAGGAATCTTCATAAACCAAGCCAAGTACATTAAAGACTTACTTAAAAAGTATGGAATGAAATTAGCCTCTCCCATGAAAATCCCAATTGCTCCAGCAACCAAGTTTGACAAAGATGAAAAAGGTAAAAGTATTGATATAACTCAATACAGAGGTATGATAGGCTCTCTTCTATATCTAACTGCAAGTAGACCAGACATAATGTTTGCAACATGTATGTGTGCTAGATTTCAAGCTAATCCTAAGGAATAACACTTAACTGCTATAAAAAGGATTTCCAGGTACCACAAAGGCACATCACACTTGGGGCTTTGGTATCCCAATGAGTCCTCTTTTGAACTGATAGGATATATAAATGCTGATTTTACAGGCTGCAAAATAGACAGAAAAAGTACTAGTGGCATCTGTCAGCTGCTGGGAAACAGACTTGTGTCCTGGTTTAGCAAGAAGCAAAACTCAATAACTACATCAACAGTATAAGCTGAATATATTGCTGCTGGCAGCTTGTGCTCAAATCTTATGGATGAAAAATCAACTGGCAGATTATGGGTTTGATTTCAAATCTATACCTGTTCATTGTGATAACACAAGTGCCATATCAATAACACACAATCCTGTTATGCATTCTAGGACTAAGCATATAGAGATAAGATATCATTTTATTAGGGATTATGTTCAAAATGGAACCATATCTTTATAATACATTCCTACTAAAAATCACCTTGTTAATGTCTTTAAAAAGCCTCTAGATGAATCCAGATTTAACAAATTAATAAGTGAGCTAGGTATGCTAAATCTACAACCATAAAATCTATGCTCTAGTCTATGCTAACCATGAAGATATAAAGGCTATGTTCAAAATCGTAGACAGGACCAAAGAAAGTCCACGATCGTAGAGTTTCAATAACATGAAAGACTACGATCGTAGAGTTTCATCAACATGACAAAGAAGCATACTGTGATGACAAAATTTCCAACAAATACAAGAAATCTCTCTATCAAGTGCCTCAGGGACAAACCTAATCCTTAGTTCATTCTAAGAGGTTGGCCCTTCTTGAGCTACCTTGACTCGAAAGAAATGCTAAGTCCAAAGTTCATCACATGGAATAGAGTAGATAATGTTCATAGAGCAGACTCAGCAGTGGACTCAACGATCACTATAACAACCTCAATGACCGTAGTGCTACCTCGACGATTGTAGTCCTCCCAAAGACTACACCAGCTCAGGAGGAGCTAAGGGCAAATCAGTATTTTTCCACACAAGTTAAAATCGTGGAGCCAATCAGAACTCGACACATGCCCCTCTGAGTAGATCAAGTGGAGGGAAGTTACAAGTATAGTTTAAAAAGGCCTTTTTGAAAACTCAGAAGTTCAAAAAGCTTATCTTCTCTCTACCACCAGAAACCCTAGCCTTCAAAATCGTTAATCATCCTCAGTGCAAAGAAATCAATGGCGGATTCAAATGTCATCTCTGGTTACCGACTCTGTTTTGATGAGTTCAAGATAGCTGATCCCAAATTTCATAAAACATTATCTCTGATAAAGAAAACTGGTCTTAAAGAAGCTCTGGGTACAAGCACGTGGATCTACCCAAAGCTGATAAAAGAGTTCTACAGGAATGGAACGTTTGAGAATGATGTCATCACCACAAGGGTCAAGGATGTGGAAATTAAACTTAAAGCTGAGGATATAAACCTAGCCCTAGGTTTCAAATCGAAAGGATTTCCATTAATTCAAGGCATCGATTTTGATGAAAGATTAAAGAAGATGCACCAAAAAAAGTTTCCGACTGTCAGAAGGAACAAAAAGAAAGAGTTCCCCCAAAGGTATGAATTTTTGGCTGACATTGTTGGGAAATGCATATGCTGCAAGATCTCTGGCCATGACTCTGTGAATGAAGTGCAACTTAAGCTTATGACATCAATCAGTTGTGGGATTCAACTCAACTATGGAGCCCTACTACTTGACTGGATTGGGAAATGGATACTCAGTTCGAAGAAGTCAAAGAGCTCTGGAAAGATTCTCTACGAGAGATTTATAAGAATCATCCTACAGTCAGAATTGGGAGATAAGATTAGGGATGATGAAGGAGAATCCATCAATCCAAACAGAAGAATGACCCAGCAGCTATTTAAAAACTGGAAAAGAAATCCAGTAGAAAATGTAAGGATGATTTCTGAGTCAAGTGGAAGAACTGGTGATGCAAAGGAGTCCGAAATTCTTGGAAACATGTCAGTTGTAAAGGAGATTGAAGAAGAATAAGAAGAAATCAACAAGGAAGAACCCATTACTTTAACCAGAAAAAGCAAGGGTAAAAGAAAAGGGAAGGCTTAAATAGTAGAGGAACCTCATGGTTCAACTAATGATTTACCTCAAGAGTGTTCTGGTACTGAAACTTTGAGGAATTTAAAAAGGAAAGAACAACAGTCTGATGAAGATAAAGACAGAGCTACCATCTCTCAGCTGCTTAAGAAGAGAAAACACAGCTCACCTAGTCACAAGTCAAAGAATCCATCTGTCTCCTCGGTCGTAGTCTTTACTAATCGTTGAGACCAGACTGGACACCACTCCCAAAGAAGATACTACAACAACTTTTCTAGCTGATCAACCATTCAGAGCTGAAGCTAAAGAAAGTGATGAGGTTGTAGCTCAGCCTAGGAAGTCAAAAAGAAAACTTGTCAAGAAATACATTCTTATCAATGAAAAAGCTTTAAAGGAGGAAGATGAAAGGATAGCTGCAGAAAATGGGCTATTCGAAGCAAGTCAGAAGAACATAGCTCAAATTGAGGGGGAGCTGCCTGAAGTTCCTACTCTAGAGAATGCTCCAGCTGAGGGGGATCCATTTGAAATAAAAATAAACGATCTAACTGAGGGGGAGCATCATGAAGTCCTCATGACAGAAGAAGCTGCTCCTGAGGAAGAACTGCCAAGAAATCATCAAGAATCTCCCTCAGTTCCTCAAGAAATTCTAGCTTCAGAAACTGCAGAAATGGAGAAAAGTGAAGCCATGGAGGGTGAGAGAGAAGAAAAACAAGGAAGTGCAGTGGAGGTAATTATTGAAGTGGAATCTTCACGAGAAGACAGAGAAGAAGAAGAGGATGATGAGGTGGAGATTATAGTTGTGGGATGTGATGGTTATAGGAGAGCCAACTATAATCAATTTTTCTCCTATCTACCTATGAGGCCCTTTCATCGAGCCCAATTGCTCAGCTCCTGGGATAACATGTTCTAGACCTTCAAAGCCTATCCAGCAATTTTGGTGCTAGCTCATGGATTCCCAAGCAAACTCAACTTTGCTCGAAAGCTGATCACTAATAGCCCCACTTCAAGACATGGACCTGAGGTACAAACTATTCCCATCTCTTTTAAAGTAAATCACTGTCCACCATCATTTTTCAATTAATTCTATGAACTACCAAGATGGTTGGAAGTGATACTTCATTCACTTAATCAATTTCCAGTTATAGAATCCCAACATTCTATAACTGATGAACCAAATGTGCCAAACTTTGTGCTGATTCAATCCCCTATCATCCCTCCCTCTACGATCATTGAGCCACATTAAATCATAGAGTCACCTGCACAAGTCGTTGAGTCACCTTGCAAGATCGTAGACTCAATCCCTTTTGAAGCTCAACCTCACACCTGCCCATCCATCAGACATGCCATCTTCCTCAAAAAATGATTATTTCAATATTGATCTTGCTCTCTACCAAATGCAAGGTCAACATACAAGAGCATCTCCAAATAATCTGCAACTCCTTGAGCTTATATCTGATCTCCCCACCAAAACGGAGTTGTCAGAAGCAACTAAGAAAGTGACCAAGGAGATACAAGAAGCTCTTAAAGTTTACTCTGAGCTTGTTCATATGAGGCTGACTCAGTTGATTGATGCTGCCAATACTCTCCCAAGCACCCTAAGTTCTGAACTAACAAAGAAGCTTAGGGAGATAATAAAAGAGATGATCCAGGGTATAAATGAAAAGGATCAAATCCACTTTTTGGCTGCCAAGAAGCATAGAGATGATGTTCTTATTTTAAAAAATACCCAAGAATCCCAAAATCAACTTATGATGGAAAATCTCATGAGTCTAAAGACCCAAATAAAAGAATTCCAAGTCTTCTCCATGGGTCAAATGAAACAAACAGAAGCTATCTTGGACATTCTGCAAAGGCGAAGAGCTCATACTGACTCTCTAATCGAGGAAAATCGTGTAGATATAGTTCAATCCCAGACTCAACTCAATGAACTAGTACAAGGCATGACTCACCTTTCGGAAGTTATTCAAACCTTTGATGCTGACATAAAGGGGGAGAATAAAGGGGAAGGATACAAAGGAAGGGGCAAAGGAGGCAAAGGCAAAATTTCTACTTTCTCAAGAAGTTCTCCTACAAGTCAGTCTCGCCATCAGACTTCACGACCTGAACATCAACAAATTCTCATGGCACAACCAATAAGGAGTCAAAGGCCTTCTCCCAGCTCACAAGAGGTGACCACCACAGGCCTAAGAATGCCAATTGGAGATCCTGCATTCATGAATAGGCATGATCATCATGTAAGACTAAGTCAAAGCGAGCTGGAAGATATAACATGGAGAGACAAAACGAGCAGGAGAAGAAGAGCTCAAGAGTATGCAAATCCTCTAAGGAACAAAAGGTAGAAGAAATAGAGATAAGTTAAAACTCATTTCTTATTGATGTAACTAAGCTTAATTGTAATATCTGTCTTTACAAACATCAATAAATTCATGCTTATTCTCTAGAGGTTTCAGCTACTCACTGAAACACTAAGTCATATTTACTTTCTAGCAACTGTATCTAAAAATTAATAATCATGATACAAATCTCCTTGGTTATGTCAACATCAAATAGGGGGAGATTATTGGGAGATTGCATATTTAAAATTTGATGTTGAAAGTTAATAGTCATGATTATATGTAAAGTCCTTCAAAGGAACACATATACAAGGACTTAGTGATAGATCAAATTTATTAGGTTGATCTAAACTTTAACATTTATCATTCTGTAAATGAATGTATAGAAGAAGAGATCAAAGATTTTAGGTTGATCTATATCTTAAAATATAATAGATAGGCTTTAACTGAATCGTAGTCTATCAAGATGATCAAGAGATTATAGAAGACAAGACAGAATCATAGAGCATTGAGGATCATAGTGTATCTGCTTTGAAGGGCCTCTCCGAAATTGTAGAGTAATCCTAACGTTTGTCGAGCCAAGTCAGAGTTCGTAGAGTGCTCTCAAAAGCGTAGAGTCTGCAAGTCAAGCAACTGAAGATTGTAGTGTACCAGTAATTAAGAGAAATCATAGTGTTCTCATCTATCAGCACCAGACCAAGTACCAAGGTGGCATGACACCATGATCAGAATAGTAGAGCTTCATCTGTCTGTGTCAGAAGCATCGAGCCTCGTCCACTTGTTTAAAGATTAATCACAACAACTATATAATGAGCTATAGACATTGAAGACCTCGGGAGTCCCAATGACACAATAATCATCCTTAGTATATAACAAAGAAACGTATTGAAGAAGCTAAGAAAAGTACTATGGGTCAGCAGAAAGCACCTTTTCAGGTGTTAGGTGAGATAGCAGTTTGCTGTGTCAGTGGGTCAGTCTGCTAATTAGAAGTTATGCAGAAAGTCTCCATCAAAGCTCAGAAATATCAAATGCATTTAATGCTTCAACGGATGTCTTCAACTGATACATTTCAAAGGCATCATATATACAAAACATCAATAGATGAAAGAATCAAGCAAACACTAAACAAAAAGCTGAAGAACACTCAACAATCAAACTCTAAAATCTAAAAAAGGAAAGCTTGCTCAGCTACTCAGTTATTTCGAACAAAAGCTTAACGACAACTAAGCAGCACCATTCAAGAACTCAACTATTATCTAGTGAAGAAAGAAGTTCCAAGTCAGAAAGACTTAAAGAGTTCTAAGTGAACTAAGAAGTACCAGGTCTGCTGGACTTGAAAAGTTCAATAGTGAACTAAGAAGTTCCATGACTGCTGGTCTTAAAGGAATCTGTGAGATTCAGAAGTTGTAAAGATATCCTTGGTGGATTTCCTACTCGAGGAGTAGAAGAGTGGACTAGGAGCTTTGAATGCTCTGAACCACTTAAAATTACTATGTCCCTTATATTCTTGCCATAACTGCTATAACTGTCATAACTACTTTACTCCTATTTATTCATTATATCTTGAAGGGAAAACAAATAAATCTTAATTCCACTGTGCTTAAATCATTATCAAAACTAACAAGTATTTCAAAAAGAAAGAATTTAAAATATCTATTCAACCCCCCCTTCTAGATAACTATTGTGCCTCTGGAAACTAACAAACATTCTTTTGGGCCATGAATTAAATTATCCTTGAGCCTCCTAACATTTCCTATTGGCTTCTTAAAGTCAAAGCTCAATGGTTTAAGAGTCAATCTTGACTTTTGTTAACTTTAACTTTTCGTATTCTTACCATATAATTTTCGTATCATGCGCGTATTATACTTTATATTATTTTATATTATATGTTGTATTATTCTTCATATTATATTCGTATAATAATTCGTATTATACTCGTATTCTTTTTATATTATACTTGGTTATGTGACACCCCCAAATCCGGGTTACCTGACCCCCCGAGTTTGGTGTTCACGATTCACACTATAATATCATTTAACTAACCATTCATATATAAATAGGAATATATAAATCATTAACATAAGTTGTTAATACATAAGTCCCAGGTTTTCTAACCTTAAATTACAACCATACCCCTTAGATAAACAAAAAGGGTTTACAATACATCATAATAATAATGTTCTTTATAACTACTCCAGCATCTTGCCTTTGCCTTTGTTCTTCTTTGACCAGCTGGCCTCTTCGTTCCTAGCTGAAATGTTTTATTTATAGCAAGGGTGAGCAACTAGTTTGCCCCGCAAGTTAAGACATATAATAAATGTATATGAATCAACAAGAACAGACTATCTATTTTGATAGAATGAAACCAAAGTTCGGTGAACTTTGATATAGCTGAACAAATCGTTAATCAATAACAAGTTTTCTCATATTCTAGGCAGCACAATAATCTAATAATGAAAGAGTACAACGCTTTCAAAGTTTCTACGATATTCTATTGAATAATCAAGAATTAATTCTACGCAATAACAATGTGGAATGTTTTCCAGATTTAGGCTGAGCGATCACACTAGATCTTTGAACTTATTTTCTCGGGTATCTATCAAAGATTTACTTTGATACATACCAGGAGTATCAGATAACCATAAAGATTAAATCATACCCCTCAGCAAGTACTTAGAGCCGGCCAACTCCTTGTACCCTATATTATGCATAATACTCAAAACACGCGCAAAGGTCGAATTCACGACCCAAAATGTTCTCTTTATATAAAAGGTTGTTCTTCTCAGTCTTAGAATCAAGATTTTGATTTAACAACGAAATACTGTGATTTCAAATTCTATTTACTAATCGATCGTGCCGAAAAAATTGGCATCGATCTACCAATAACAATTGAATTCTTTTCTTGAATTTATTAAGTTCTAACAAATGTTCGTCTAGCCAGAATAATTAGCTAAGACATTTCTCAACATAATTTGACAATAAACAGGAATTATCTGTATTGTCAATTCTATCTTCTACGAATATGAATATCCAACAACAGTTATTCTACAAATGTATATTTTTTGAATCAATAATTCAATTTGAATTATTAAGCATGCACTAACTGCGAATTATTAACAATAAATCCCTGGACGTGGTTTAATCAACAATAATTAACCACCATAACAATTGAATTAATATAACTCAAGGTTGAGTTAGGAAACTTGCCTTTCGCGTTGATTACAGCTACACACTATACTTATCTACTTTCGAAAGACCTATAACCAATAATGTTGGTATCACAATTAGCACAATATTTCATAACACACAGCACTGTAATTCACAGTCAAACTTCTCCTAGACACATTACCACATAGCCACAACAGTGTTTATAACCTATATAAACACTTAACAAGTCAAACTATTTTGGTCTGGTTGGACTTCGGTCCATTCTCGGTGTTCTGGTCACCCTATCCAACAATTAACACAGTTATCTGTTAATTACACTTGGTCTCTAAGCTTCAATATTAATTTAGATAAGTCAATTATCATTAATAATATTTTTCGGAAGCTTTTAATAATTATCAAGCAATTATTATAATTTTTCAAATTTCAAAATCATTTTTAAATGATTTAATTATCAATTAATTGTATCATTATTAATATTTAATAATATCAAAATATTAATAACATACTTTTCAAAATATTAAAGTTATTATTAGTAACTTAAAATATTTTTAAATCGACAATATTCCACTTAAATGATTTTTAAAATAATTAAAATTATTTTTAAATCATCACCATTAATATATAAATATTAATGAAATTATTATCCAAATATTAAAAGTCATTAATTATAACTTAAAATATTTTTAAACCATTTTTCTCATTTTTAAATGATTTTTAAATTAATAAAATTATTTTGAATTCATTTATTTAATATAGTAATTAAATAAATCAAACATCATTAATATTAATTTATTAATGAAAATTCTCCAAAAATATTGAAAGTTATATTGTATAATTTAAAATATTTTATAACACTATATTCTCAATTAAAATGATTTTTAAATCATTAAAAATATTTCTATCTTATTTATTTAATTTAATAATCAAATAAATCTAATATCATTAATATTAAATTATTAATGAAAATTCTCCAAAAATATTAAAAGTTACATTTTATAACTCAAAATATTTTTAAATACATTATTCTTATTTAAAATGATTTTTCATAATATTAAATCATTTTTCTCTAATTTATTTAATACACTAATTAAATAATTTAAATACTTTTAATATTTAAATAATTATAAATATTAAAGAAAAATATTCCAATTGGTCAAAAATTATTTTTCATAATTTAAAATAATTTTTATAACCATTTTTGGTAATTTTTATAATTTATTTTTATTTTTAAATAATTTTCTGGAAATTCAGAAAATAAGTAAATAAGAACCGTCGCTAAAGCCTTTAGCGACACTTGTCCGCCGTCTTAGGTGTTCTTGAGCTCAAGAACACTGTCAGACCCGAGTTCAAGGTGCTCGGTTTGACCGGATATAATTTCTTATATATTTACATTCTGGGCTAACTTAAACACGGATCATGTAGTAGAAATGTAACTCTACAATATCCAACCGGCATCATGATCATACAAAAACACGAACAAGAAGATCCAGCGTCACAAAGTTCTTGTCAGAACACTTCTGGGTTTTCTGGGTAACCCAGAAACCCAGACAGTGTCGAGTTGACACTTTCAAGCTCAATTTAATCTATGTTCTGGTCATGGTTCATGTGGTTTGATGGCTCAAACATGTAGTACTAGTGTCAAGGTACATTACTAAAACAGAAACTCAGATTATCATCAACAGAATCAACAAGAAATACACGGTCAAACTTTGTCAGACAGCTTGTTCAAAATTTTCTAGAAATTCCCAGAAATACTTTGACCACTTCCTACACTTAACATATTGTCTGCTTGTAAGATCTAAAATCGTGGATCTAGAGTCCAACGAACAAGCTCCAAGATGGTTACAACAACAACATCATTACACGAAAATACTGACAGATCAAGCGGTTTAGATATCTTGTCAGACTCTGTTTCAAAGGTTCTGGGCTGCCCAGATTTTAGCCCAGTCAACGTCGGTCAACGGTCTTTGACCGTTAATAACATGAAATATAGTTTTCAAATTTATATTCTACCACTTGCAGCTTAAAGCCAACCTATCAGGCTACAAAATAAAGCTTTAAAACATTACAAACCATGAACACAGTAAGATCTACGGCTACTGACATTCCTTGTCAGACACAAAAATTTTCTCAAGAACAGTGTTTGAAAAAATTATTTTAAAGCACTTTGATGCTATGAATTCGTGATAGATCATCATAGATCTTCATATAATATCCAATAGAAAAATTCTAAACACAAAAACACAAAAAAAATTCAAGCATACAAGATCAAAATTAAAAAATTTGGTTATACCTTTCTAGCTTCGATTCTTGATCTTAATCCTCAAATCAGATATTGATTGATCTATGGACTGAATTTAGGACTGATATACTTCTAATTTTCGTGGGTTTAGGAGAGAGAGAGTTGGTGAGAGCTTTGGTGAAAAATAAGCAAAATAATGAACTTTCTCTCTCCCAATCTCTTATATAATGCTTAGATACATGCATGTTGCTTAGATTTCGACTGAGTTAGGCTAATTTGCTGAGATTCTTGTGTCAAAAAGTTAATAGTTGGTGAACCACTAAAGGCATTGGCCATTTTTACAAGCTAACTTACTAAAATATTCAAAAAGGGCATTTTGGTCTTTTGTAAATTAATTTTAATGGCATTCTTGTCCAATGCACAAACCCTTAGGGTTTAGAGTTTGGGTTAGGATTTAGGGTTTGAACCCTTTAGGGTTTAGGGTTTAAACCCTTTAGGTTTGCAATTTAATTTTTAAGATTTTCGAATTTTGGTTTTTTACAATAGAAAATTAATATTCCAAAATTATAAATAGGATTCAATAATTAAATTAATATTTCCTAATCATAAAATTCATTCTTGCTAATTAGGATTAATATACCTAATTAAAATTGCTTAATTTAGCAATTAGGGTCAAAATGGTCATTAAGGTTTATAACCCACGAATTATGGTTTTAATTAGAAAAATAAATTTTCTAAATTATAATTAGAGTTTGTAAAATAGCAATTAAGATAACTAAGAATATAATTAGGGTTTTTAATCATATCAAAGTTTAATACACACAGTAGGCTTGCCAATTAGGATTAGGGTTTCCTAATTAGGGTTTAGGATTCTCGGATTTTAAATTAGGGTTTCCCGTCATAAGATTAGGTTTTCTAACGGTACGTTAGGTTTTTTTAATCTTGAGATTAGGGTTTCTAATCTCTTATTAGGGTTTATAATTTTAAACCTTATTCGATCAATCATTGATCATTATCAACATACAGTACAACACATTCTCATCAATATAATTATTTTAATTATATTTTCTACCGAATCCCTATTCGGACTTAGGGTTAGGGTTTCTAATCTTGTTAAGCGCAAGTCTACCCTAATTTTATTAGTCAATACATAAATTGACCTTCTCGATGCACGTATCACCGATACTTGTCACATAAATGACAATTAATATTAATAATAAAAAAAATTATTCGTAAATTTTTGGTTATTCGAAATCTCGGGTTATCACATTCACCCCTCCTTAAAAGGATTTCGTCCTCGGAATCACCGCTTTCTTATTCTCTAAAATCTTTTAAAGTTGTATCATCAATTCATTCTTATCAACACAATAAAAATTTATGTTTCAAATTCTAACTTGTGACTTGAATCTATAAAGGAAAATAATTCACAGCAATAACTAACCAAGATTACTCGCGTAATTAAATTTCTAAACGAAATCGTTACCTGCCTCCTCCTGAGTAGACACTACATCTTGTGTCGTCATGTTAAATGTACGGGCCGTTGGTCTTCCTGGCTGTGTAGATCCTTGAATCGCCAAGGTTCCGCCATTGGAACCCTTGTTGCCACTTTCCTTTTCCGCATTCTTCTTCGGACAGTTTCGAACCAAATGATCAGTCGATCCGCATCCAAAGAAACCTTGAATTTTCTTCGGGCTGGGACAATTGGGTGACATATGCCCCTCTTGCCCGCAGTTATAACAAACCCCCTTATTCTTTATACAAACACCAGCATGGTTCTTACCACAATTTGCACATGGTTCCCTTCCTTTTCTATTCCCTTCAATTTTGCTACCCGTTTCGGTAATCTCGCTCCATTTCCTCTTATTCGGGTTACTACCTCCACTGCTTCCTCCATCATTTGTCTTCTTCTTCTTATCCTGATGAAATCGAGACGCAACTTTGCTCCTTCCTTCAGCAATTAACGCCTTTTCCATCAATGCCGCAAATGCATTAATCTGCAATACCGCTACCTTGTTGAATATTCCTGGTTTCAGTCCGTTCTAGAATCTTCTTGCCTTTCTCGCCTCTGTGTCCACCTGATGAGGTGCAAATCTTGCCAGCTCGTTGAATTTGGCAGCATATTCAGATACCGACATGTTCTCCTGCTTTAGTTCTAAGAATTTGACTTCCATCCTGGATTGCATACTTGGTGAGAAGTGGTTCTCAAAGAACAACTCCTTGAATCTTGTCCACAACACCACCTCTGTACCACCTCTCGCTTGGTTCGTCTCCCACCAGTAATTAGCTTCTCCCTTCATCAGATAAGTTGCAAAAGCCGTCTTTTGCTCTTCTGCCACACGTGCAATGATGAATGCTTTCTCCATCTCCTTTACCCAAGTTTGGGCTTCAATCGGATCGGTGGTTCCCTTGAATTCCGGTGGTCCTACCGCTTTAAAGTCCTTGAAGTTAGCTAATCTATCAGTTGGCTATTCTCTCGCTCTTCCTCTTCCTACGGGAGCTCTATTCTCCATAGCTTGGGCTATCATATTTGCAAAATTTTGCATTGGGTCAGTTTGACCTCCTTCGTTATTCACTCATTGTTCTTCTCGTTGGTTTCGATTCTGTCGTCTAGGCGGCATGATCTGATTTAAATAAAAATTCTATATTAAATCTCACATAATCGCATATTTATTCAAATAGCACATAGTAAATTTAGTACTTCATATATTACTATCCCTTTTAAAATCATATCAGGATTAACAACATAACTTTACACAAAAAGTTGTTATTCTCCATTCACACATGGTTATTACCAGTTCATCAAACTTACCACATTTATAAGTTCAGGAACTTGCCACAATTATATGAGTGTATGAACTTATCCTAGTCAGACCTTTGGCTTCCATTCGCTGAGGGGTTCAAAACATTTCATATAATTATGAGTCATGAAGATACCATAAGTATGAGTTCTAAGAACACAAAAATTTATTTTAATCGTATATTAATATAGAAAATAAAGATTTCATTCATACAAACATACATTTACATATGTTCAAACATCGTTCTTGATATTACATATCTTAATATCAGAAACTTCTACCAAAAGATATTATAACTTATATCTAAGTTATCTAACATCCACTCCCTCCATCTTTCTTCCTTTTAGGACAATTCTTAACCCTACGACTCGTTCCACCACATGCAAAACATCCTCCTTTCTTTGGTTTAGGACAATTTGGTGATAGATTTCCATCCCGACCACAATTATAACACACATTCTGACCCCACATATATTCCTCCAAATGGCTCTTTCCACACTTGCCACAGGCATGATTCTTCTTCGACCTTGACTTTTCTGAATTAGGGCTATCATTGTCCCTCTTCCTTTTTTTCTTGTCTTTCTGCTGCTTGATCGTCCCTTTAGACGATCCACCACCTTCCGCCTTCATTCTTTCCACCTGAACCTTGAGTTCGTTCCTTTCTTCAGTCATTTCGCATAATTCTCGTTCTGTCTTCCATAGCTGCTCCAAGAGAAACGCCTTACTCCGGAGTTCTTGAACGTCTGCAACTAGTTGATCTTGTTCTTCAACTTTAGTCTTATTCTTTAACTCTACCTTAGCTGGCTCAGACTCTGCTTCCTCATCTCCACTCAGATACATCTCGGGATAATCGTCATGATCGCTCCCCAGATTAACCATAGGTTCATCTTCTCCCACCTTATCAACCGATTCACTTTGCGCCAGCACCTCGGCTTCTGGCATTGGTGTAACAGCCGCTAGCATCTCCGTACTCATTTGATCTTCTCCAGACATCCTACAATCAATTTAAATAACTTGATTAGTAATTCATTAGTACAAACTGCTCACACTATGTGTCCCCATTTCTCACTATCGTTGTACTTCAGCAATCTCTCACTTAGTACTCTAAATGAGTATTCTCTATCTCGCTTATGGTTATAATCCTAGGGCTTTACCCACCCCACTTAAGGTTTATAACCTACAGCTTTGATACCAACCTGTGACACCCCCAAATCCAGGTTACCTGACCCCCGAGTTTAGTGTTCATGATTCACACTATAATAGCATTTAACTACCCATTCATATATAAATAGGAATATATAAATCATTAACATAAGTTGTTAATACATAAGTCCCAGGTTTTCTAACGTTAAATTACAAACATACCCCTTAGATAAACAAAAAGGGTTTACAATACAACATAATAATAATAATATTCTTTATAACTACTCCAGCATCTTGCCTTTGCCTTTGTTCTTCTTTGACCCGCTGGCCTCTTCGTTCCTAGCTGAAATGTTTTATTTATAGCAAGGGTGAGCAACTAGTTTGCCCCGCAAGTTAAGACATACAATAAATGTATATGAATCAACAAGAACAGACTATCTATTTTGATAGAATGAAAACAAAGTTCGGTGAACTTTGAAATAGCTGAATAAATCGTTAATCAATAACAAGTTTTCTCGTATTCTAGGCAGCACAATAATCTAATAATGAAATAGTACAACGCTTTCAAAGTTTCTGCGATATTCTATTGAATAATCAAGAATTAATTCTACGCAATAACAATGTGGAATGTTTTCTAGATTTATGCTGAGCGATCACACTAGATCTTTGAACTTATTTTCTCGGGTATCTATCAAAGATTTACTTTGATACATACTAGGAGTATCAGATAATCATAAAGATTAAATCATACCCCTCTGCAAGTACTTAGAGCCGGCCAACTCCTTGTACCCTATATTATGCATAATACTCAAAACGCGCGCAAAGGTCGAATTCACGACCCAAAATGTTCCCTTTATATAAAAGGTTGTTCTTCTCAGTCTCAGAATCAAGATTTTGATTTAACAACGAAATACTATGATTTCAAATTCTATTTACTTATCGATCTTGCCGAAATAATTGGCATCAATCTACTAATAACAATTGAATTCTTTTCTTGAATTTATCATGTTCTAACAAATGCTCGTCTAGCCAGAATAATTAGCTAAGACATTTCTCAACATAATTTGACAATAAACAGGAATTATCTGTGCTGTCAATTCTATCTTCTACGAATATGAATATCCAACAACAGTTATTCTACAAATGTATATTTTTCGAATCAATAATTCAATTTGAACTATTAAGCATGCACTAACTACGAATTATCAATAATAAATCCCTGGACGTGGTTTAATCAACAATAATTAACCACCATAACAATTGAATTAATATAACTCAAGGTTGAGTTAGGAAACTTGCCTTCCGCGTTGATTACAGCTACCCAATATACTTATCTGCTTTCGAAAGACCTATAACCAATAATGTTGGTCTCACAATTAGCACAATATTTCATAACACACAGCACTGTAATTCACAGTCAAAATTCTCCTAGACACATTACCACATAGCCACAACAGTGTTTATAACCTATATAAACACTTAACAAGTCAAACTATTTCAGTCTGGTTGGACTTCGGTCCATTCTCGGTGTTTTGGTCACCCTATGCGACAATTAACACAGTTATCTATCAATTACACTTGGTCTCTAAGCTTCAATATTAATTTAGATAAGTCAATTATCTTTAATAATATTTTTCGGAAGCTTTTAATAATTATCAAGCAATTATTATAATTTATAATAATTTTTTAAATATCAAAATCATTTTTAATTGATTTAATTATCAATTAATCGTATCATTATTAATATTTAATAATATCAAAATATTAATAACATACTTTTCAAAATATTAAAGCTATTATTAGTAACTTAAAATATTTTTAAATCGACAATATTCCACTTAAATGATTTTTAAAGTAATTAAAATCATTTTTAAATCATCACCATTAATATATAAATATTAATGAAATTATTATCCAAATATTAAAAGTCATTAATTATAACTTAAAATATTTTTAAACCATTATTCTCATTTTTAAATGATTTTTAAATCAATAAAATCATTTTTAATTCATTTATTTATTATAATAATTAAATAAATCAAACATCATTAATATTAATTTATTAATGAAAATTCTCCAAAAATATTAAAAATTATATTTTATAATTTAAAATATTTTCTAACACTTTATTCTCAATTAAAATGATTTTTAAATCATTAAAATTATTTTTATCTTATTTATTTAATTTAATAATCAAATAAATCTAATATCATTAATATTAAATTATTAATGAAAATTCTCCAAAAATATTAAAAGTTACATTTTATAACTCAAAATATTTTTAAATACATTATTCTTATTTAAAATGATTTTTCTTAATATTAAATCCATTTTTTCTAATTTATTTAATACACTAATTAAATAATTTAAATACTTTTAAAATTTAAATAATTATAAATATTAAAGAAAAATATTCCAATTGGTCAAAAATTATTTTTCATAATTTAAAATAATTTTTAAAACCATTTTTGGTAATTTTTATAATTTATTTCTATTTTTAAATAATTTTTTGGAAATTCAGAAAATAAGTAAATAAGAACCGTCGCTAAAGCCTTTAGTGACACTTGTCCGTCGTCTTAGGTGTTCTTGAGCTCAAGAACACTGTCAAACCCGAGTTCAAGGTGCTCGGTTTGACCGGGTATAATTTCTTGTATATTTACATTCTGAGCTAACTTAAACACGGATCATGTAGTAGAAATGTAACTCTACAATATCCAACCGGCATCATGATCATACAAAAACACGAACAAGAAGATCCAGCGTCACAAAGTTCTTGTCAGAACACTTCTAGGTTTTCTGGGTAACCCAGAAACCCAGACAGTGTCGAGTTGACACTTTCAAGCTCAATTTAATCTATGTTCTGGTCATGGTTC
Organism: Panax japonicus; assembly: GCA_020205505.1. Classification (NCBI taxonomy): domain Eukaryota; kingdom Viridiplantae; phylum Streptophyta; class Magnoliopsida; order Apiales; family Araliaceae; genus Panax; species Panax japonicus. The sequence continues at coordinate 38,723,957 of CM035092.1, forward strand.
ATGTGGTTTGATGGCTCAAACATGTAGTACTAGTGTCAAGGTACATTACTAAAACAGAAACTCAGATTATCATCAACAGAATCAACATGAAATACACAGTCAAACTCTGTCAGACAGCTTGTTCAAAATTTTCTTGAAATTCCCAGAAATACAAAAACAGACTGAGTGGCCTACTTTGACCACTTCCTACACTTAACATATTGTCTGTTTGTAAGATCTAAAATTGTGGATCTAGATTCCAACTAACAAGCTCCAAGATGGTTACAACAACAACATCATAACACGAAAATACTGACAGATCAAGCGGTTTAGATATCTTGTCAGACTCTGTTTCAAAGGCTCTGGGCTGCCCAGATTTTAGCCCAGTCAACGTCGGTCAACGGTCTTAATAACATGAAATATAGTTATCAAATTTATATTCTACCACTTGCAGCTTAAAGCCAACCTATCAGGCTACAAAATAAAGCTTTAAAACATTACAAAACATGAACACAGTAAGATCTACGGCTACTGACATTCCTTGTCAGGCACAAAATTTTTCTCAAGAACAGTGTTTGAAAAAATTATTTTAAGGCACTTTGATGCTATGAGTTCATGATAGATCATCATAGATCTTCATATAACATTCAATAGCAATATTCTAAACACAAAAACACAAAAAATTTTCAAGCATACATGATCAAAATTAAAAAATTTGGTTATACCTTTCTAGCTTCGATTCTTGATCTTAATCCTCAAATCTGATATTGATTGATCTATGGACTGAATTTAGGACTGATATACTTCTAATTTTCTTGGGTTTAGGAGAGAGAGAGAGAGAGTTGGTGAGAGCTTTGGTGAAAAATAAGCAAAATAATGAACTTTCTCTTTCCCAATCTCTTATATAATGCTTAGATACATGCATGTTGCTTAGATTTCGGCTGAGTTTAGCTAATTTGCTGAGATTCTTGTGTCACAAAGTCAATAGTTGGTGAACAACTAAAGGCATTGGCCATTTTTACAAGCTAACTTACTAAAATATTCAAAAAGGGCATTTTGGTCTTTTGTAAATTAATTTTAATGGCATTCTTGTCCAATGCACAAACCCTTAGGGTTTAGAATTTGGGTTAGGGTTTAGGGTTTGAACCCTTTAGGGTTTAGGGTTTAAACCCTTTAGGTTTGCAATTTAATTTCTAAGATTTTCGAATTTCGGTTTTTTACAATAGAAAATTAATATTCCAAAATTATAATTAGGATTCAATAATTAAATTAATATTTCCTAATCATAAAATTCAATCTTGCTAATTAGGATTAATATACCTAATTAAAATTGCTTAATTTAGCAATTAGGGTTAAAATGGTCATTAGGGTTTATAACCCACGAATTAGGGTTTTAATTAGAAAAATAAATTTTCTAAATTACAATTAGAGTTTGTAAAATGGCAATTAAGATAACTAAGAATATAATTATGGTTTTCTAATCGTATCAAAGTTTAATACACACAGTAGGCTTGCCAATTAGGATTAGGGTTTCCTAATTAGGGTTTAGGATTCTCGGATTTTAAATTAGGGTTTCCCGTCATACGATTAGGGTTTCTAGCGGTACGTTAGGTTTTTATAATCCCGAGATTAGGGTTTCTAATCTCTTATTAGGGTTTATAATTTTAAACCTTATTCGATCAATCATTGATCATTATCAACATACAGTGCAACACATTCTCATCAATATAATTATTTTAATTATATTTTCTACCGAATCCCTATCCGGACTTAGGGTTAGGGTTTCGAATCTTGTTAAGCACAACTCTACCCTAATTTTATTAGTCAATACAAAATTGACCTTCTCGATACAATTATCACCGATACTTGTCACATAAATGATAATTAATATTAATATTAATAATAAAAAAAATTATTCGTAAATTTTTGATTATTCGAAATCTCGGGTTATCACAGGTTATCTTTTAAATTTCATTACATAGTCTAAAAATTACGTGTTTTTATTTTCAAATTTTATTGGATATTCCGTCTTTTCTCATGAAATTAACATTTATTAGTTCTACGAAAAATCAGAAAAAGCAAAAGCATTTTTGGGTGATTAGTGTTTTTACATATTTTTTCTCATTTTTTTTATTTTCCCATACGATCTCAGATTCATAAACCCTAACAATCAAACACATTCTAGGTCATAGAATAAACCTTTAAACACATAAAACAAAATAAAATTCATTTAATCTCATTTTATTCAATAAAATCAAATAAAACTTGTTTACATTCTAAATACGATTTCTCGGTCGTGATAGTACATGCCAGAAACGTCAACAATGGAGGTATATAAATTGCTCTAGTGTGTAAAAGTGATAATATGTAAGGTACCTGGTACCTAAATTATGGTCGTGTATTTATAGTTGATCACACCTTCTTAATTTAATACGTCATTCCCCGAGTAAGAATAAGAGTGTTTATGTAAAGTCATATTATAGCCGCAATCCATCATGATTGGATTGGATTTAGTTTCCTTAGAAATAGTAAGTTAAATTAGGTATGATAAATACAAGTCAATTAGGACTGTGAATCCCTCCAAAGTCAAGCTTCCTTACTAGAATATTATGCGATGTGATGTGGCCTAGGGATTTATTCAGGCCCACAAAATCATACACCAACATTGCCCCTGATGAGTGAGTTTTGTACCTATGAATAAAATCTTATTATAGTTGGATTATTGTTAATCTCTATTTTTTGTGTGAATTTCATACATTATATGTTATTTTATAGGCTATGATATGACATTAGCATGAAAAAGTAAGGAAAAGGAATCCGAACATCTTTTGGAGTACAATAGATAAACAAATACAAGAAGGAGAGATTGCAAGGCTTTTAATGCTAAGTTGGATGCATTTTCTTGGCTTAAAGCTTGAATTTTATTGTAAATCTCACCGAGACCTTTAATTTGATATGTGTCACATCCCGTAACTCTTCCTATATCAAAAGTTATGACTTTTTTACCAACGAACGTTGAACCTTAAAGTTTGGAGTTACTATTTACATAGCAGCCACTTGAAGCTTGATTTTGACCTTGATCTAGCCAAAATCACTCAATTCCTAAAGTATGAAAGGTTTAGATCTACTTCTTATCTTTTCGAAACATCTTGAATCATCCCAATCAGAGTTTGGATAAGAGAGTTATGGCCATTTTACCAAAGGACGTTAGAGAGCAGAAAATTCCAGCAGATTATCTGGCTCAACAACGCCATCCAATCAGGGAATTTTGGTGCGGTAGTGCCCAAAATACGAACAAAATTAGTGCTATAGTGCCCGGGTTACGGCCAGACTTAGTTTTGACATGTTTTTGTATGTTTTTACTCCAAATTGGATTGGGCTTGCTCCTAAGCTAGGATTTGACTTGTAACCTATAAATACATTATGTGAAGCATATAATAGGGGGAATTTTAGAGACTTTTGGACATTAAGTAATTGACATCTATTTTAGGAGAATTTAAGAAGGATTGGAGGCTTGAAGCAAGATATTGTCACGAAGGAAGGTCAAGATAGAAGGCTAAAGAATATATCAAAGATTGCTTCAAATATTTTTTTCCTTTCTTCTTTTATCTTTTTATTTTTTAATTCTTGGATGATGGTTAACTTGTGGATTATGGTTTAAAACTAAATTATGAACTGACTTTTATTTAAGATTGCAATGGAAATTGATGAATAGCTTTGATTGACTTACTTCTTGTTGATTATTATTGATTAAGATTGGGTTGCCTATTATATCTTACGTTCAATTGATTAATTACTTGGTAAGTAATTAATGTGATAATCTATATAAAATTGGTAAATGAAATATAGATTTAGATATGGATATAACGGCATAAGATTATGATTTCTGCATGAGATGGAATTTGTAATTTGTGTATAGGATAGAAATATACCTATATGTCTTATGTGATCTAAAAAAGAACTTGTGCATAAAATTCTTGTTAATTCTAATTCACATAGATATATAGTGAGTTGATTTAGCCAGGGTGTTCTTTTTAATTGATGAGTGGGTTTTATACTTACGAATCAGTTATATTTTAAGTTTGATTCGATGTTACTTTGAGCATATTTAGGATCATTTTATGCATTTTCTTTTTTATGTGTTGTTGGAACAGGTTGTGTTTATGAACACATGAAAAATGGATGCTAAACGGAAACTTTGAAGCTACTTAGCCAGAGCACCCGCCGGGGTAGGCTTTAGAGAACAAAAACCCCATCGGGGCGGAGTTCTATTAGACACTTACCGGGGCAAACTTATCCAAGGAAAAAACCCTCACTGGGGTGGGCTGGTCGGAAGATAGATTTGAGTTTCCATGTCTAAAAAGGACTCTGGGGTTGATTCATCAAGTGATTCGGGATGCTATTAGGAATCCATAAAAAGGCTATTTGAAGGGTAGAGAAGAAATTATTACATCAATTAGAAAAACCCTAGTTTGAGATCAACTATTGGAGATTGAAGTAATGAGGCAATCAAGGAGAATTTAAGGCAAGGGTGGAGAAGAGAAAAGGATTCCAACAAAGTTTTATTCAATATCTTCATCATTTGTTCCTTTATTCAGAATGCTAAATAACTTGTGGATGTTGGATTTTATTTCAATAATGTTGAACTAATTTTCTATTTAAGGTTACGATGGATCTTTTTGTGTATCGAAGATTAACACGCTTCCTAATTAAGTTATAAGTAATTATTTTTTGTTTGTATATTGTGATTTGGACGTGAATGTTTAATTACATGGCTAGTGATTACTATGATAGCTTATATGAACTCGAGAGAAAAATTATAGGTTGAGATCTGATCATTATAGCATGTGTTTGTGATTTCTGCATGGCATTAAAATTCTTGATTTATACTTAGGATAAAGATATACCTACGCATCGCATGTAATTTAATAGAGAACTTCAGTTATAAATCCTTTTTAATTATAATTCACATAGAGATATAGTGGATTAGTTAATTAAGGTGTTCATCTTAATTATGTTAATTATGGATTTAAGTTTATATGGGTTTGATGCATGGAGAGATGGTCATATCTACCTTTGTGTTCTTGATTAACAATTCAAGATAACAAATTTGACTTAATAGGAAGTATGTTTGATATAAGTGAAGCATTAAGTGAAATTTTAGTCTTAAATCTCTTTTATCTGAATAAAATCTTGTGGTAGTTAGTTTTAGTTAAATTTAATTAGTTTCATAATTTTTATCACATTTATCACTCGTTTACAGAAACTGAAATAATTCTAAATGTCAACGTCGAGATTTTTACTGTCCCTTTTTTGTTCTTGTCTTTTGGTGTTCTCATGTTAGGTGAGATTTGTTTGAAAAAACAAGTTGTAAAAAGGTCCGACATGTATATACCGACGATTGGACTGTAAAAGTCGTCAGTTGGTATTTTTAAATGGTTGCACCAACTCAACCGAGAAAAGGTTTGGATATTGACCTAGTGATGTAACACTTCTTAACTGGTCTGGGAAACCGAGATTCGTTAGGGTCCGTGGGCTTGATTATGCGGAGGGAATGTGTTAGGCACCCCTCGACATCCGTGTTACCCCGATGACCGCCACTTTTTAAATTAAACTATTATATGAATGTGTGTGTGTGTGGATCAATGTTCAATTATCTAGAAGTAGTGCTATGCCTCATTTGCACCTATATACAAATGGTTTGAATTTTGTATAAAATTACAGTTTTAAGAAGATATAGCAGTGATGATTTGTTAAAGAGGTTTTTCAAAGCCTTATGCTCAATAGTAATTAAGGCCTTTGATACTTCCATTTTATTATGTGTTCGGCTTGATTGCTTTTATTTTCCAGATGCGAGACATCTTCGAGAAAATAATATACATAGCAATGCCGAACTCGTTGTGGGCATGAGAGCCATCTAAGGAAATTAAAACACCGTGAATAATTTACAAGCTGGTTACAACTGAAAATGTCCATCACGGAAACCAAATCTAGATTCAGGAGACTGAATCTGTGATCACATAATTCCTAGGCTCACGTGATGTTGAAGTTTGTATCAAAGCTATAAGTAGTTAAATATATATATAAAAGCTATATATATATATATATATATATATATATATATATATATATATATATATATATATATATGAACAATCAACCACCACGAAGTAAACTCCATGGGGGATTGGAAATGTAAATATATAAAAGCTATAAATATGTATATAGAGACGATCAACCGCCACAAAGAAAACTCCAGGCGGGACTAAATGTAAATATATAAAAGCAGTAAATATATATATAGAGTCCGGATCCAGTCCGGGATCCCGGACTCTACTAAAATACGGACCTTTTTTTTTTTTTTGCTTTTTTTTTTTGAAACAACAAAAAAAAATAATTATGGAATTGAAATTTTTCCATAATACAGTGTTTTGGGCGTGATTTGGATGCCTATAACGAAATATGTCTGTACAGTCTGGGCAGACTGTACATACATTGGTTGGTGTAGGTATTAAAAACACGCCCAAAACACTGTATTATGGAAAAATTTCAGTTCCATAAATTTTTTTTTTTTTTAGTTGTTCTACAAAAAAAAAAAAAATAAAAAAATTAAGGGTCCGGATTTGATCAGGTCCGGGAGTCCGGACCTGATCAATTCTGTATATATATATATATATATATATATATATATATATATATATATATATATATATATAGAGAGAGAGAGACGATCAACAGCCACGAAGTAAACTCCAGGCGGGACTAAATGTAAATAAAAAAAATAAAAGGCCACAAAGTAAACTCCAGGCCTGATAAGAATGTGTATATATATATATATAAACAATAAAGGCTCCGGGTGTGAATCCAGGCTCAATCGAGGCATAACTCGATGATGTTAGTACAAAAGAAATAAAAAGCCACAGACTGAAGTTCGGACATATGCACACAACACGACTCTCAACGTGAATAACTATGTGTGCAAAAAGTGGAGAAAGGCTTTATGAAATATAAGAAGTCTTACAGTGGGCTGCCAAAAAGACTTCAAATGGTTTTAATTGAATGAAAACTCAATTTTCACCGGTAAAATATAGGAAAGTACAAGCTCACAAGTGTTTAAAATGAGAAAACACTCAGTTTATAGTGTGTACAGAGCAAAATAGATAGGGCTTCCTCGCCTTTTCTCTTCTCAAAATGGCCACCCCAAGCCCTCTATTTATAAAAGGGGAGCCGCAAGCCTCTGGTTTACCTGCGGCTGCCCGAGCTGCCCCGGGCAGTGTGGGGCCCACCGTCTCAAAGTATGTTCATTCGGACAACGCGTTGTTCGCTCGAACCTTCATAACTTTTAATTCGAGAGTCCGATGGAAGCGTGCCATACCATTTTGAAAAAGCTCTTTTTGAGAGCTATACAATGACATAGGATTTGCCCTTTTTCAACTCCGAAAAGATTGTTCCATGATCGAAATGGCATTTTTGGGTTTCCGTCAGGCAGTTCGTTGAGCTATTTTGCGTAATTTCCACTCGGAAGTTAAGATATGGTTCTTGTGGAACTTCTTTTAAAGCAATTTGAGTTGAAGTTGAGTTGGAAAAATGACCATTTTTTCCTTCTTGGGGTTATCTCCGATTTTGGCGCAGTTGTAGCAGCCCTTTCTCAGGGTTATCTCTGACATTATCATGCTTTTGACTCTGAATGTCCTCAAGGTTATCTCTGAGGTTAGCTTGACCTCCCGGGGTTGACTTCGGGCATTGCACTTGATCTCCTAGGGGTTACAACTGACTTTCCCGGGGTTATCTCCGGGGTTAGAAATTGGATCTCCCGGGGTTATTTCTGGGTTTGGGATTAACTCTCTCGGGGTTGGATTTGATGTTGTGGTCTTCCAAGGTTATCTATAGAGTGTGAAAAAGACGCTTTTTCCCTCTTGCATAGTTAGTAATAGGAAAACAAAATTTTGAGTGTCTATAGATGCCCCTCTTTATCATGTTCATGTAATGCAATGGAATGAACATGATAAAGATTACTAGATACTTGAAATATGACAACGAATTTTTAATGATGCAAATCGCAATGTAATGAATGTTATGATGGATTTTAAAATGTTTTTGCAAATTGCAGTTCGTAAATTGCACCTCGCATTTTGCACTTCGCACTTCGCTTTTGGCCAATCGCACTTCATAACTCGCACATCGCATTTCGTATATCACAAATCTCAAATCGCACTTCGCACATCTCAAATCGCTTTACCATTACCGGTTATTGATGCCTATGCTGGTGTTGACTCCATTGGTTTGGCTCTTTATCGGTGTTGCTGATGATTGTTTGATGAAGATAAGTAGAGATGTTTTCTACATATCTACTGGGGATGACGTTCTGAAATCACTGGACCTTCCCGATGTATATGCTTGTAGTTTGCAATGGTGCCTATCCTACTGGTAGTTTGATAACAGTGCCTACCCTGCTATTACTTTAACAACTGATCCTACCTTGCTGGTAGTTGACTATGCTGACATCGCCAAACTGTTTTGATTCCCACTCAATCGGTGGTGTATAAATCTTTCATCGCTGAACTGTCTTGACGTCGTTCTGAATTGATGCTATTGGTTTAGAATATCGGATCTTCCGATACCTTCGCTGAAGTAATATTTAACGATTTCCTTCACCAGACTTTGCTTGATGTTACGCTGGATTGATGACAACCAACTGATGTCTACAATGGAATTTTTCTCTAACATAGACATTTAATGTGCAGGCATATTAAATATACTAGAGATACATGCTAAATCTTGATGAAGATGTACGCTGATGTAGTGCATTTTCACATGTGCAGATTATGCATGATGTGATGACCTAGATTTATCCTTAGGAGTCTATTGTCCTCGGTTGATGCACTTTTTAAAGTGCCTGGAGTAGAAACTTACCTCACCTTGTGTGAGGCGATTTGGAGTTTCTTTTCGCTATTGGGTGCTTGTGCCCCATTCCATTTAGCTTTTGATTCACAACCTAGCTGAACTAATGATCTTAATGTCGCTGACATCCCCGGAGGGTGCATCCCATTCTTTTGCTGTCCACCTTTCAACTTTAGTGTAGAGGCCTTAACTTGTGAGGGCTTGACGCAGGTTAACATATTTGATGGTGTAGATTCCATTCGCAAGACCTTTTGTCATTGGGTTTCTTCTCTTGAGTTACAGACTTTTTTGAGAATTTTCCCCTTCTTTTGTAGGGGAATGCCTATGTCGCCATGATTTCTTTCAAGAGTTCTCTCCTTTCTTTTGATGAGAGGATTGATCCCGCCTTAAACTTATTCCATTTCTTGGAATTAGATGATGCCCCAGTCCTTTCACATGTCATTGCTGAAGATTCATATGAGAACCTCTCTTTGTTGACCAAATCACGGGTGAGTAATATCCTGCACATCAAAAGAGAAAAATACACTATTAGCTCGACGACTTGGCCGTCAGGATTAGTATACTCTTGTGAATAAGGCATTTAAAGTAGAAGTTATGCAATTGAATAAGTTATGAAATCGCAAGGAAAAGTTATGAATAAGTTATTATTACATGTTGATAAGATGCATGTCGTTCTATAACCTAGAAACGTCGGAATGTCGTGGTATTTTAACTATGTGAATGAATTAAAGTGTTTGAATTTCTAATACGAAAATAAAAGCTTTTCGAGAAATTTTCTGAAAAACACTATACATTGATTTTCGCTCGGGGATTATTTTTGAACTTCCGAGAAATACGTAACGTTATAATATCAATGTGAGGAGGATTATGTAATAATAATCTAAGTATGGAAAACGTAATATTTCACATACGGACTTAATTTGAGAACGTTAGAAATATTATACGTTAAGAAAAGAAGTATTAATCGTATGATGCGTATGCGTTGTGCGAGGTATTGAACGTAAGTATAATACGACATATTATACTATTATGTATAGAGAATGGTATATCGTATATTATAATTTAGTATACGAGCTGGCATACAAGAATTATACGTATAGTATATATGCTAAGATGTTTAATTAAATCACCAGTACAAAGTACCTAATAGACAATGCTTAATAGACAACGTTTTTTATAAAAACGTTGTGGTTTTTTTTTTTACAACGTTTTTAGAAAAAACGTTGTAGATATATATGCAAAAACGTTATCTATTTAAAAAGATAGTACGTGATATGCAAGCCCAATAGTGTTTATTAATGGAATGGACTTATAGGATTATTAGCATATTGGTAGAAGTCCAATAGTACGTGATATGCAAGCCCAAGTGTTTGTTAATCATGAGTCCAAACTATAGTATTATAAGCCCAATAAGAATCATCTAAATTAATTAAGCAAGCCCAATGTATTAATTAAGCCATGATCCATGGAGCAAACCAAGAGTAATGTGGGTAGTCTTGATGGGAAAGCACTTTAAGTGGTGAGAAAGTGTTGTAATGGCCAAGTAATAGAAGTGGCTAGTAAGTAAACTTGGTTGATAAGCTATGAATAGTAAGGAGGTGGAATTAAGGAGGTTAGTTGAGGAGGTGCAATGTCTAAAAGACCATTATTCCCTAACTTTGAGAGCTCTATAAATAGAGAGCTCTCAATTCATTTGATTACTTGATTAAAATTCCTCTCAACTCCTCTCAAGTTAAGTGCTTAAGTGTTAGAGAGAATAAGCTCACATAAGTCAAGAATAAGTCAAAAGTTCTTTGCTAGTTTTCTAAAAGAAGAGAAGTACAAGTGTTTCTAGGGTAAGACTCTTGTCTAATATATATTCATCTCTATCATTGTTGGGTGATAAGAGAAGTATAATTGTATGTCAAGAACAAAAGGAGTAAGTAATGAATGAACTTAAGCCGAATAAGTTGAATAAGTAACTTGAGCTTGAATTTGAATGTTGATAAACTTGTGAAGAACTTCTCATATGATTGTCATATGATGTTAGTATGTTCAATATGGTATGGAAACATTGATTGATGGACTTAAGTCCATAGTAAGTCTTAAACAAGGAAATTTGTAATTAATAAGTTGATTAAGTCATTAACTTATAAGTATAAGTCAAAACCTACTTTGATAATAAGTTGGTGTAATAAGTAACTTGAAATGTTCATATGTTGATTAAAATCCATTTAGAATGATTAATAATGAGGTTTCGCCGGAATTCACACGATTGGACGATAATCGTCGAATTCGTGAAATTCTCGGAATGGAAGTCGTATTTTGTGTTTGAAGTCAGAAACATTGGTTTTCGATGGAGACAAGTCATATTTGGCATTATAGAGTTGCGGACTCGAAAATGACTGAATTCTGACTTAGAACAATGAAACGAGTGTTGAACGTTCACGAATGTTTATCATTTTCGTTAAAAATGAACTAATAGGTGAAATTTTAGCAAACGAAGTCAAATAGATTAAATTCTTGCATGAACACATAGAGTATGGAATTTATGAACCGTAGGCTTTTGAACGAGCCAATTTGGACTTATAACAAGAAATTATGCGTCCGGAAGTTTAGCAAAATTTTCAAAATCTGCAAATTATTTGAGGCACAGAGTCCGCGGCGCGGTGCGACTCACAGCCTTAAAGCCCGCGCCGCAGCGCGAGGCTGAAACCGAGCACACTGCTAACTGGCGCCGCGACACGACATGAAGAGTAAGGACTTACGTTGCAGTGCCGAGTCCGATCTATGCATACTACTAACTCGCGTCACATCACGACTTACAGAGCAAAGGGTGGCGCCGCAGCACCAACAATAGGATGTTGAACAGTAATCAATATTTTTAAGTATAACATAAATAGTAACTCGGTAATAATAAACGGAGGAACTTAATAAGGTATGATAAGGTATTGTTGAACCTTATTTATGTTGTCTAAAGGATGAAAATAAGTAATCAATCATGAACGTAATGAGAACGACGTAATGAAAAGCTGGAACCAATAATAAGATATCTAAGTTAGGATTTAGATTGAGATGAAGGGTAAGATATAATATTATACATACTTGATTATATGTGACCTAATGTGGTACGTTGTATGATCATGTATTGTAGAGACTTAGAGACTTAAAGTGTACGTGTGATAATCAGTAAGTAGACGCTAAAGGCAAGTATCCTGACCCTTGTTCCAGTTTAGTTTGGGCAAGCTTTGTAATTCATGTATTCTTTTGCATGAAGTCTTGAATGATGAAGTCAAAGCCAATTCTTTCGGCTAGACTTATATTATGAATCTATCAAGCATGATTAATGTTTACCGAGTTATATTGGTGTGGTTTTCAAACGAAGACTGAGTATGCTAAAATGTTTTTGTCGTTTAACGACAGGCACGTGAGGTTGCCACAACTTAAACGTATACACGTTTAATGAATGTAGTGTTGATCAACATAGAGTACTATAGGCTGATCACCTAGACTTTCTCGTAAGTAATGTCGGACTTATGGACATAGTGTCGGAATGTCCTTTTCCAAAGAACTTATGAAATGCTCAAGGTCTTGGACCGGAATTGATGTTTTACTGAATATCGTTGTTGTAAAACGTTTTGAATGAAAAGAAGTGCTATTTTGAATTATCGATAGTACTTCGTAACTATTGTTCAGTTACTGAAGATATATAAGTTCTATATTTCAAGCATGTTGTTTATTAAGAATTGTAGTACTTGCTGACCTAGTCATGCTCACTCTTGCTTGAACCATATGAACACAACTAAGATCGAGCGGACCGAAGGCTCTGGCAAGGATAAGGACAAGGCGAAGACGAACCCTTAGATTACTGATGTAATAGTATAGGTGAATGTTTGTAATATATTGAATATTATGACAAGAACGAATGAATGGGTTATAAAGAACCTGGGGAAATGTAATATTATTTCGAATATATAGAAGACATATTCGTTCTTTTGAGACTTTTTAATTGAATGTATGTATGAATGGTAATACCGTGTAGCACCATCTGTCGGGTTGGAAGATACCCGGATTTGGGGGCATCACAGGTTGGTATCAGAGCATTAGGTTATAAATCTTAAGGGGGAAATTAAAAACTGTGACAACCCGAGAAATTAGACAATTTATTAAAATTTTAAATGATTGATTTAAGGTCAAATAATAGATCTAGACAGAAAATAAGTGTATGCGTTTGATGTTATTAGGATGGAATTTTGAGGATTTCAAAATTCTGTGAAGGATTTAGGTGAATTATTCAGGATTAAGGGTATATGTGACTATGTTCGTTGTTATGGTTAGGTATGTGTTCAGAATGTGGTTAAGGGTCAAGGGTTGACGAGACAGATTATATATGTGTCAAACCCTAAGTATATTTTAAGAACGTCAACGTTCAGTTAGGAAACCCTAACGTTTGATAAGAAATCCTAGAAATCGATTCTAGAAACCCTAATTTGGAAAAATCAAAGGCTAAATATAATGACTTAAGTATTTTGATTATATATTAAGGATAACCCTAATTGCTAAATTAGAAACTCTAATGTCAAGTATAAAACCCTAAGGGTAAAAAGTTATGTGTCTAATGAATATGAACATTATGTGATGGTTTATATTTTTTTTATATAAACAAATAAAAGAAAATTATTTAACCTATTGTTATATATTAGGAATGAGAATTAAATAACCTAAGGGTTATAACAAGTGTAAGTGCTAGTATTTAAATTTTATACTACTATACTAACCTAAGAGATTAATTTTATTATCTCAAGTTATTGATTATTTTTTTTAAACCTAGCTTAATTGGGTTACATAATTAAATTATCTATGTATTTAAATTGCATAATGAGTGATTTAGAAACCCTAACTAAATAATTAGGGTAAGATAAAATTAGTGTGTTGGACTATGTTATTTTTTTACTCAAACAATTTAATTAGAAAGTCCAAACAAGAAATCAAATGGCCCAAGAAATGGCTCAATTTTTATGAACCTTCTAGATGGTTAAATAACAAATAAATTGATAAATAAAAATTGGCCAAATATGGAGCATTGATCCGACTAAGCTAAGGGAAATGAAGCACATGATACATTTTATTAGTTCCATTTTTTTTTGTCAATGGGTTGTTTACCAACCCACCTAAATAGCCTAGCCTTTTATAGCTTAATACATAATTATTAACCAAGGCTAGCAAGCTAAGATATTGGGAGACTAATAGAAATTAAAATGTGGGGGAAAGAGAGGCCACATGGCCGGGTAATGAAGAGGTGAAAGGAGAGGGAGATGTGCATGCACATCATCCATTTATAAACCACATAATTTGCAATTGATAATTCACCCAAGTAGGCTATGTGTCACATTTTTTTTTAATAAGGTAGCTTGCATATCTAGCCATGACCTTGGTTTGGTGAACAACCCTAAACCTAAACCTAGCTTAGCATGTGAAATTTTTTATCTAGCAAGCCACCTTGCATTGTATAGATACATTGCATCAATTTATAAATATTAGAAAGAGAGAGAAAATGCCATTTCACTCTCATTTTTCTCCCAAAGCTTTTTTCTCTCTTCATTTGTGGAATTAGAGAGAGGGAGTGGAGCGCCATTTCGGCTGGAGCAAAGAAGAAAAGGGAGGATGTTTTGATATTTCGTTTACCCAAAATCATCATCCACTTTGAAAGATCAATGAAGTATAACCACAAATCAAAGGTATAAACACCTTTATCCAAGTTATTTTAGTTGTTTATATCAAATTTTGAGTTATGATCTTGAACTCTAAAAATTATAGATCTATATGTTTTGGAGTGTGTTATATGTAGATCTAGTCATTTTGGATGCTAACTAGTTTGTTCCAAAGAAAGAAAAGTAAAACAGTTTTTAAAGCTCAAGAAAAGTAGTAGACTTCTTCCCCTAAACAGAAAATTCGGGGTCAGTTAAATTACTCATAAAATTCTCGGTTTTTGGTATGTTGTATTACACTGAATAAGCTTTCCATAGACTCCAAAACGGACTAAATCCGACATCGGAGGAGAGAGTTATGACATTTCAAAGTAGTAGTGTCAAAACTGTCCAACAAGTGCGGTGCAGTCCACTTGAACGAAATTTCTGGGCTGGTATATTCGTAATCTGGAAAAATGTCACTAGAGAAGAGTTGTAGTCCCAGAAGTTAGCTTCGTGTGGGCTCAAGAATCGCCAAAAAATGTTTTAAAACGAAAAAGTTATGACTGTTTTAGCGAAAGAGGGTAAATCTGGGAAAAATGTTAAAATCGTTATGAACGTCCATTTTTAGCGAATTATTTGGACTACTTAAAAGACCCAAAATGGGGGTTTCTTATTTTTTAAAAATAGTCTCATATGATACGAAAAACCTATCCAAATTTGGAATCAATCCGATTAACGAGGAATGCGTAAGAAATTCGCGAAGTAGCTAGGTTGATAAGCGCACGACAGGGCAGCAGCAGCCAGGCAGCGGCCGCACACGCCTGCCCAGCCGCGCGGCGCTGTGCTGTGCTGTGGTTTGACGTCCTTTTTGCGCACCGTTTTGATTAGTTTCCGTGATCTATTTTCGCGGTGTGAAATTTTTCTAAAATACTATGCCATGGGGTCTATAATACGCCCAAAATTTCGCTGTTATATGACTCATGATTTGAAAATTAAAAATGAGCGAACATGCGTGTCAGAACTAAAATTTGAGCGAACACCGAGCGTCGGCGCGTTGAGCGATTTTGACGTTCGCCGTTTCGAATCGCGTTCCGGCGTAATAATAAGTCACAATAAATCTAATAAAGTCCTACGGGACGAGATTTGGCTATATGTAATATTTTACGCCGATATACTTCTTTTCGGGCATAAATAAAGCAATAAAAATATGTAATAGATATAAATTACATATTTAAGTGGAATAAAAACTACACTGCCTATAAAAATTAATTTATGGTGCAACGAAGAACATAAAATCTTTTAAAAATTGTATTAATCATAAAAATGATATTTTGCGGTTTTCGGTGCTCAAAATGTGGTTTTTGAGTTGAGATTTAAGTAACGAAATATATAAGTTTAATATATAAAGCAAAAATGTGAATTTAATTTAAAACGAAATATAAAGTGAAAGTGCTTGTGGAATTAAATATGTATATATGAGAAAACGGTCTGTGTTGACTCATGAATGGACAAAATAATATAAAAATTATTAAAGAAATATTTTAGTTAATTGATTTTTAGTATAAAAGTTATGTGTTACCTGTTTTAACACCGAAATTCCGAGTTTAGGTAAAAGATATTTCTAAAAAGGAAATACGCTTCAAGATGTAAAATATTTAATATTTTTGGAATATAGAGGGTATTTAAAATATTAAATAAATTATTTAAAAATAGTTTTAATTCATGAAAAATCATGAAAAATTATTTTATGGTGTAAGAAAATATTTTAAGTTATTTTTGATGACTTTTAATATTTTGGGATGAATTTCATTAATTAATCAATATTAATGATAATTAGTTTATTTAATAAATATATTAAATCAATTATGGAAAAATAGAATAAATGATTAATGAATCATATTAAAATGATTTAAGTGTTAGAAAAATATTTTACGTTATAAATTATAACTTTTGATATTTAGTCATGAAAATATTAATATTTTAATTATTGGATAATGGATTTAATGGTTTAAAAATCATATAAATATGATTTTAAGTTATTAAAAATACTTTGATATATTATAATTATATTATCATATTATGTAATGATTTTCATTAATATTTTATATTAAATGAATATTAATGATTAAGGAATTATGTGATATTTAATTCAATTAAATATGGTTTTAATGATCGAAAAATGTTGATAAATGATAATAATTATTTGAAAATTATTATAAGTCTTTAAAAATTATTTTGACTGATAAGATAATTATTTGGGATAATTGTTAAGCGTTTAAGCAGAGTTTAATTGAACTTAAACTCGAGTATTGTTCGACTAGACAGTCGGGATGATAGAATTATGTCGGTTTCAAGTCAGACTGAAATAGTTTGACCTGATACTATGTTTTATGTGTGTTATAGACTAATAGGGTTATGTGCTATGTGTTTAGGTTATTCTATGTCTATATATATAACAGTATTATATTGCGATGATATTATTCTAATTATTGGAGATCTATATTATTAATATTAAGTCTTCGGGTAAAGCGTTATAAATTGCGTTGCGGTAATCAACGGTTCAGGCAAGTTTCTTTTTACTAAACTCTACTAAGAGTATTTTATTCAAGCTTATGGTTAATCATTGCTGATTGCCACGAAAATTGTACTCTGTACATCTTGCATGTATAAGTCAAGTATGAAAGGCTGATCACCTTCATTACCAGTTGGTTCAGAAATGTTTGTTCATGTTTAAAACTTGTTCAGTCAAAAGTTTGTTCGTGCTAATTCTCAACTATATTGATGAATTATAGCCAACTTATTATTCATACTCTTCAATCATGATATATCATTATATTGTTGTATTTAAACTTGTTGGGCAACTTTCATGCTCACCCTTGCTATATCAGGATAAAACATTGCAGATAATGCGAATGAGTTCTGATACATGAAAAGGTTAAGGCCAAGTTCAGCTTGGGATAAAATGTGCAGCTATTTTGTAATAGTATAGTTTGATAAAGATGTTATGTGTTAGAAAAGTTATGAAATGTGTATTAAGTTAAGGTTACTCGACCTTGGGGATTATGTGTAAGTTTAACGTATAAACAATTTATGTTTATATCTTCCGCAAATAGTTATAGAAATAGTATACCAGATCCGCGGCGATTTGGGGCGTGGATTCGGGGCTATCACAGTTGGTATCAAAGCTGTTGATTATGAAGCTTAGGTAGGAATACCTAAGACCAATAACCGCAGTGATTAGGATAAGATCTAACTCACATAGAATTAGTTGGTCGGTAAGATTCAAATATGAATCTCGGCGAGTGTAAAGCACAGAGTTCCCTAACTCTGAAAATAAAGTTGAACAGTAATGGTGAATAGATCGAGTCTAAAAGACTGAAAGTGCAGGAATAGGAGATCGTAAAACAAAACGATCAAGTCATAGAATTGAATCGTAATATATACGATGAGATCACCCCGTGATCTGATAAGGTTATGACAGCCAGAAAGAATCAATCTTATGATTGAAAAGTTTACAGTAAGATGCTGTGTATCAGTTGTACTATGAAATGGTACTATGAAAACTCAAGAAAGAGTTATGGATTATGAATACGGATTAAATGAAATTCGTATTGAAAAGAGGGTTAGTGTTAGGTGGGGATTCAATTGAGGACTCGTGTCAGCCGCTGAGTTGTATGATTCCTTGTATGGGCGGAGAATTTGTACTTGGTTTAGAATCACTTAGCTTCCTGGTCGATGTAGTGGTTAGGTTGACCAATTCTTTGTATAGGCGGAGAATTGTTCACTTAGCTTTCTATATTGATTAGTGGCCGAGTTTGGTTTGACAACCACTTAGTTTCTGGCACTGATAATCATTGAAATGTTTGTGTCACGCTATTTGCCATATGCGTGTTAAGAGGTTGATTCCTTTCTCATGTATATAACAAATAGATAGGTGGGTAGAGGATATAAATTTAAGTACGAGTTCTTAAAACTAATACTTATATGACATTCTTGACTCATAGTTATATGAAATGTTTATGAACCCCTCAGCGAATGGACGCCAAAGGTCTGTCTAGGAAAGTTCTTAAACTCATATAATCGTGGCCAGGCTATGAACTCATAAGTGTGATTTTATGAACTGGGTATAGTTGTGTGTGAATGAAGTGTTAAGGATAATAGGAATAGATAGAATGTTTAAGCAAATGATTTGAAATATCAAAATTTATTTTTAATTATCACTCATGTACCATGTAACCTAGTGTAGAGATGATAAAAATGTGATGGAGTTGTAAATACAGGAATACTTAGTGTGAATTTGACCTTTGCGCACGTTTTGAGTATCTTTGATAAATACCCGAGAAATTTACGTATGTATCAAAGTAAATCTTTGATAGATACCCGAGAAGTTTGAGTATCTTTGATAAATACCCGAGAAGTTTGAGTATCTTTGATAGATACCCGAGAAAATAAGTTCAAGATCTTGTGTGATCGCTCAGTATAAATGGTGTAAGGTGCACGGTGTAAGGTGTAAGGTGAATTTCGGGGACGAAATTCTTATAAGGAGGGGTGAATGTGACAACCCGAGAAATTAGACAATTTATTAAAATCTTAAATGATTGATTTAAGGTCAAATAATAGATCTAGACAAAAAATAAGTGTATGCGTTTGATATTATTAGGATGGAATTTTGAGGATTTCTAAATTCTGTGAAGGATTTAGGTGAATTATTCAGGATTAAGGGTATATGTGACTATTTTCTGTGTTATGGTTAGGTATGTGTTTAGAATGTGGTTAAGGGTCAAGGGTTGACGAGACAGATTATATATGTGTCAAACCCTAATTATATTTTAAGAACGTCAACGTTCAGTTAGGAAACCCTAACGTTTGATAAGAAATCCTAGAAATCGATTCTAGAAACCCTAATTTGGAAAAATTAAAGGCTAAATATAATGACTTAAGTATTTTGATTATATATTAAGGATAACCCTAATTGCTAAATTAGAAACTCTAATGTCAAGTATAAAACCCTAAGGGTAAAAAGTTATGTGTCTAATGAATATGAACATTATGTGATGGTTTATATTTTTTTTATATAAACAAATAAAAGAAAATTATTTAACCTAATGTTATATATTAGGAATGAGAATTAAATAACCTAAGGGTTATAACAAGTGTAAGTGCTAGTATTTAAATTTTATACTACTATACTAACCTAAGAGATTAATTTTATTATCTCAAGTTATTGATTATTTTTTTTAAACCTAGCTTAATTGGGTTACATAATTAAATTATCTATGTATTTAAATTGCATAATGAGTGATTTAGAAACCCTAACTAAATAATTAGGGTAAGATAAAATTAGTGTGTTGGACTATGTTATTTTTTTACTCAAACAATTTAATTAGAAAGTCCAAACAAGAAATCAAATGGCCCAAGCAATGGCTCAATTTTTATGAACCTTCTAGATGGTTAAATAACAAATAAATTGATAAATAAAAATTGGCCAAATATGGAGCATTGATCCGACTAAGCTAAGGGAAATGAAGCACATGATACATTTTATTAGTTCCATTTTTTTTTGTCAATGGGTTGTTTACCAACCCACCTAAATAGCCTAGCCTTTTATATCTTAATACATAATTATTAACCAAGGCTAGCAAGCTAAGATATTGGGAGACTAATAGAAATTAAAATGTGGGGGACAGAGAGGCCACATGGCTGGGTAATGAAGAGGTGAAAGGAGAGGGAGATGTGCATGCACATCATCCATTTATAAACCACATAATTTGCAATTGATAATTCACCCAAGTAGGCTATGTGTCACATTTTTTTTAATAAGGTAGCTTGCATATCTAGCCATGACCTTGGTTTAGTGAACAACCCTAAACCTAAACCTAGCTTAGCATGTGAAATTTTTTATCTAGCAAGTCACCTTGTATTGTATAGATACATTACATCAATTTATAAATATTAGAAAGAGAGAGAAAATGCCATTTCACTCTTATTTTTCTCCCAAAGCTTTTTTCTCTCTTCATTTGTGGAATTAGAGAGAGAGGGAGTGGAGCGCCATTTTGGCTGGAGCGAAGAAGAGAAGGGAGGATGTTTTGATATTTCGTTTACCCGAAATCATCATCCACTTTGAAAGATCAAGGAAGTATAACCACAAATCAAAGGTATAAACACCTTTTTATCCAAGTTATTTTAGTTGTTTATATCAAATTTTGAGTTATGATCTTGAACTCTAAAAATTATAGATCTATATGTTTTGGAGTGTGTTATATGTAGATCTAGTCATTTTGGATGCTAACTAGTTTGTTCCAAAGAAAGAAAAGTAAAACAGTTTTTAAAGCTCAAGAAAAGTAGTAGACTTCTTCCCCTAAACAGAAAATTCGGGGTCAGTTAAATTACTCATAAAATTCTCGGTTTTTGGTATGTTGTATTACACTGAATAAGCTTTCCATAGACTCCAAAACGGACTAAATCCGACATCGGAGGAGAGAGTTATGACATTTCAAAGTAGTAGTGTCAAAACTGTCCAACAAGTGCGGTGCAGTCCACTTGAACGAAATTTCTGGGCTGGTATATTCGTAATCTGGAAAAATGTCAGTAGAGAAGAGTTGTAGTCCCAGAAGTTAGCTTCGTGTGGGCTCAAGAATCGCCAAAAAATGTTTTAAAACGAAAAAGTTATGACTGTTTTAGCGAAAGAGGGTAAATCTGGGAAAAATGTTAAAATCGTTATGAACGTCCATTTTTAGCGAATTATTTGGACTACTTAAAAGACCCAAAATGGGGGTTTCTTATTTTTTAAAAATAGTCTCATATGATACGAAAAACATATCCAAATTTGGAATCAATCCGATTAACGAGGAATGCGTAAGAAATTCGCGAAGTAGCTAGGTTGATAAGTGCACGACAGGGCAGCAGCAGCCAGGCAGCGCCCGCACACGCCTGCCCAGCCGCGCGGCGCCGTGCTGTGCTGTGGTTTGACGTCCTTTTCGCGCACCGTTTTGATTAGTTTCCGTGATCTATTTTTGCGGTATGAAATTTTTCTAAAATACTATGCCATGGGGTCTATAATACGCCCAAAATTTCGCTGTTATATGACTCATGATTTGAAAATTAAAAATGAGCGAACATGCGTGTCAGAACTAAAATTTGAGCGAACGCCGAGCGTCGGCGCGTTGAGCAATTTTGACGTTCGCCGTTTCGAATCGCGTTCCGGCGTAATAATAAGTCATAATAAATCTAATAAAGTCCTACGGGGCGAGATTTGGCTATATGTAATATTTTACGCCGATGTACTTCTTTTCGGGCATAAATAAAGCAATAAAAATATGTAATAAATATAAATTACATATTTAAGTGGAATAAAAACTACACTGCCTATAAAAATTAATTTATGGTGCAACGAAGAACATAAAATCTTTTAAAAATTGTATTAATCATAAAAATGATATTTTGCGGTTTTCGGTGCTCAAAATGTGGTTTTTGAGTTGAGATTTAAGTAACGAAATATATAAGTTTAATATATAAAGCAAAAATGTGAATTTATTTTAAAACGAAATATAAAGTGAAAGTGCTTGCGGAATTAAATATGTATATATGAGAAAACGGTCTGTGTTGACTCATGAATGGACAAAATAATATAAAAATTATTAAAGAAATATTTTAGTTAATTGATTTTTAGTATAAAAGTTATTTGTTACCTGTTTTAACACCGAAATTCCGAGTTTAGGTAAAAGATATTTCTAAAAAGGAAATACGCTTCAAGATGTAAAATATTTAATATTTTTAGAATATAAAGGGTATTTAAAATATTAAATAAATTATTTAAAAATAGTTTTAATTCATGAAAAATCATGAAAAATTATTTTATGGTGTAAGAAAATATTTTAAGTTATTTTTGATGACTTTTAATATTTTGGGATGAATTTCATTAATTAATCAATATTAATGATAATTAGTTTATTTAATAAATATATTAAATAAATTATGAAAAAATAGAATAAATGATTAATGAATCATATTAAAATGATTTAAGTGTTAGAAAAATATTTTAAGTTATAAATTATAACTTTTGATATTTAGTCATGAAAATATTAATATTTTAATTATTGGATAATGGATTTAATGGTTTAAAAATCATATAAATATGATTTTAAGTTATTAAAAATACTTTGATATATTATAATTATATTATAATATTATGTAATGATTTTCATTAATGTTTTATATTAAATGAATATTAATGATTAAGGAATTATGTGATATTTAATTCAATTAAATATGGTTTTAATGATCGAAAAATGTTGATAAATTATAATAATTATTTGAAAATTATTATAAGTCTTTAAAAATTATTTTGACTGATAAGATAATTATCTGGGATAATTGTTAAGCGTTTAAGCAGAGTTTAATTGAACTTAAACTCGAGTATTGTCCGACTAGACAGTCGGGATGACAGAATTGTGCCGGTTTCAAGTCAGACTGAAATAGTTTGACCTGATACTATGTTTTATGTGTGTTATAGACTGATAGGGTTATGTGCTATATGTTTAGGTTATTCTATATCTATATATATAACAATATTATATTGCGATGATATTATTCTAATTATTGGAGATCTATATTATTAATATTAGGTCTTCGGGTAAAGCGTTATAAATTGCGTTGCGGTAATCAACGGTTCAGACAAGTTTCTTTTTACTAAACTCTACTAAGAGTATTTTATTCAAGCTTATGGTTAATCATTGCTGATTGCCACGAAAATTGTACTCTGTACATCTTGCATGTATAAGTCAGATATGAAAGGCTGATCACCTTCATTACCAGTTGGTTCAGAAATGTTTGTTCATGTTTAACACTTGTTCAGTCAAAAGTTTGTTCGTGCTAATTCTCAACTATATTGATGATTTATAGCCAACTTATTATTCATACTCTTCAATCATGATATATCGTTATATTGTTGTATTTAAACTTGCTGGGCAACTTTCATGCTCACCCTTGCTATATCAGGAAAAAACATTGCAGATAATGCGAATGAGTTCGGATACAGGAAAAGGTTAAGGCCAAGTTCAGCTTGGGATAAAATGTGCAGCTATTTTGTAATAGTATAGTTTGATAAAGATGTTATGTGTTAGAAAAGTTATGAAATGTGTATTAAGTTAAGGTTACTCGACCTTGGGGATTATGTGTAAGTTTAATGTATAAACAATTTATGTTTATATCTTCCGCAAATAGTTATAGAAATAGTATACCGGATCCGCGGCGATTTGGGGCCTGGATTCGGGGCTATCATAAAAACCTTAAGTTATAACCTTTTGAAAAGTCAAAGAAGTACAAGAAGAAAATAACCTTATAAAAATGCATTATGATTATGTTATATATTTTTATTATTCTACTGACGTGTACTAATCAACTTAATTATTTTGTGTAGATGTTAGGAGTAAACGGAATGTATGTAGATGTTCAGGAAATTAGTGAAGAGTCGGTGAACCAAGTAGAGGTTATACCGAACCCCATAGCAGCAGATCCAAAGGTAGTGATTATTGAGTCTGGAGACTCAGATGATGCTGACTACATGTCAGTATTTGATGGGATGATAGAGGAGGAAGTGGAGACAGTGTTCTTTAATCCAGTAGCTATAGCAGCAGAGATAGCTCCTGTGGGGTCGATGATGTCTCTGTTCATGTCAGTATTAGATAGAAATATCCATTACTGTCAGGAGGTCAAGGAGTTGAGAGCAGAGCTCCAAGCTGTCGTAGGGGATAAGACTGACGTTGAGTCCGTGTGGGAGCAGAAGCATGATGAACGGATTTTGGCTAAGGATAGTCCACGAGTTAAAGCATGAGGTCTTTGAGCTTAAGGAGGAACTAAAGACCAAGATGCAGAAGATAAGGAGAATGTCCTATATTCATAGGAGTTCTCATACAGATTTCCAGCAGTAGGTAGCTGGATATCCTGTAGAGGTGGGGCAGACACGACATACTATTAGCTATGACATCATTGCCGGTCTTGCCAAGGCAGATTTCGAGAATGCCTTATGGTAGATGTAGACTAGTAGTATCTAGGGTAGTTTCAGTATGTAAATATTTTGTAATTAGTAGTGATGTAAAGCCCTCTTTGTATAGTAAAGGTAGTCTTTTGTAATTCCTAATTTTTGGAAAGCTATAGCGGGAAAGTAATGTAATCAACTTAGGCTATGTATTATAACTGATGTAGTATTATACTACAAATAATGAATATAAGTCCTTTTATGGAAAACAATGAGTAACGGATGTTGAAGTTATTGTTTAATATTAAATGATAACTAATAAGGAAATGAATAATAACAAAATGTGTTTATTGTATCAGCAAAATGCCGCTGATAAGAGTGCAACATAATCAAGGTGCTAACGTGAATCAACCGGAGGGAGGACCGGTTAATCCAATGTAGGAGTTTGTTAATTTATTAACAACTGCCTTTAATAGAACACGAGCTAATATCCCCATAAACCCTGGAGTAGCACGAGCTACTACCTTTAAGGATTTCAAGAGTGTGGGTCCGCCGGAGTTCAAAGGAACTACGGACCTTATTGAAGCCCAAACGTGGGTTAAGGAAATAGAGAAGGCATTTGTGATAACAAATGTCGACTAGGCCCAAAAGGTTGCCTTTGTAACCTATATGATGAAGGGAGAGGCCAACTTTTGGTGGGAAGCCAATCAGGCTAG
Organism: Panax japonicus; assembly: GCA_020205505.1. NCBI lineage: Eukaryota > Viridiplantae > Streptophyta > Magnoliopsida > Apiales > Araliaceae > Panax > Panax japonicus. The sequence continues at coordinate 38,749,198 of CM035092.1, forward strand.
GGCCGGGATAACAAATCTGACGTGGGAAAGGTTCAAGGAGATATTCTTCGAGAACTACTTTCCCACGAGTATGCAGGGAAGGATGGAGATGCGGTTTCTGGAGTTGAAACAAGGGGACATGACGATTCCCCAATACGCCGCCAAGTTTAATGAACTGGAAAGGTTCGCTCCACATCAAGTGGATTCCGAGGTTAGGAAGGCTCGACGATTCGAGCAGGGATTGAAACCCTGGCTCTATAACCGTATTTTGGTGTTCCAAAGTACTTCTTTTGGAACCATTTTATAGAAGGCGATAATCGCCGAGGGTGATTGTGAGGCTCTGAGTCAATACCACAAGGACAAGAAGAGCAAGGGGAAAGTGGATGGGGGAGTAAAGATCGAAGGAGCCAGCGGTAGTGGCGAGGGATAGAAGAGAAAGGTATTTAGCTCTGGGAATACTGGAGTGAAGCAAGGAGACCCAAAGAGGAGAATGGAGGCCTGTAAGACCTGTGGGAAGACTCACTTAGGCGTCTGTCTCAAGGGGAAGGCCATCTGTTACAATTATGGATAGGAGGGGCACATTGCGCCTAACTATCCGAGTCCGAAGAAGAATCACGGATGCTTTGTGTGTGGGTCAACCGACAACATGGCAAAGAACTTCCCAAAAAAGGGGATAGACGGGAACCTGGGCACTAATAGCTGTAAGTTAGCTATTAGTGGTCCAACACAGCTGGGTAGGACGATGGGCCGTACCTTTAACATGACAGTCCAAGATACAGTTGCATCAGGGGACGTCATCGCATGTATTATTCTGATCAACGACATACATGCTTACGTCCTGTTTGATACGGGTGCTACTTGTTCGTTTATAACATGCAATTTTGCTAGATGATTAGGATTACTTCCCAAAAAGTTGCCTATACCATTAAATATTAAGGTAGCAAATGAAGAAATAATTCCTGTTAAAGATGTTCATAGGAGTTGTTGCGTAAATATACAGGGTTGTAAATTATCGGTAGATTTGTTACCGTTAAAGTTAGGAGAATTCGACATAATTCTCGGAATGGATTGGTTAGTTAACCATGGGGCAATTATAGATTGTCAAAAGAAATGTGTGAACATTAAAACGTTAAGACAACCTCAGGTAGTGTTTTACGGGAATAGATCATTGGGACATTCGTGTTGTCTAACCATGACACAAACTAGGAAATTATTGAGGAAGGGATGTGTAGGTTATCTGTGTCATGTTGTTGATACCAAGAGAGTGGTAGCAACCATGGAACAAATACCTATAGTGAGAGAATTTGCCGATGTATTTCCAAGTGAATTTTCGGGTCTTCCGCCGGATAGGGAGACAGAGTTTGAAATAGACATCGTGCTAGGAGCGGCACCAGTTTCCAGGGCACCGTATCGTATGGCATCAGTGGAAATGAAGGAGTTGATGGTGCAGTTGCAAGAACTGTTGGGCAGGAAGTACATTCAACGGAGTGTTTCGCCATGGGGAGCACTTTTTGTCAAGAAGAAGGACAAATCGTTGAGACTTTGTATCGACTACCGAGAGTTGAACAAGTTAACGATAAAGAATAAATACCCATTGCCCAAGATCAATGATCTTTTTGATCAGTTGAAATGGGCTAAGTATTTTTCTAAAATAGATTTAAGAATGGGGTATCACCATTTGAAGGTTCGGAAGGAGGATGTACCAAAGACAACATTCAGGACTCGTTATGGTCATTACGAGTTTCTGGTGATGTCATTTGGGTTGACAAATGCACCAGCTGCATTTATGGATATAATGAATAGAGTGTTCAAATAATATTTGGACAAGTTTGTTGTGTTATTTATTGATGATATTCTAGTCTATTCTAAGACGCTAGAAGATCATGCTGAACACCTAAGATTAGTGTTGGAGACACTAAGAAAGGAGAATTTGTATGCGAAATTGACTAAGTGTGAATTTTTGTTGGAGAAGATACAATTTTTAGGTCATGTCATTGACCATGAGGGAATTTCAATAGATCCAGCGAAGGTGGAAGCCAAGATGAATTGGGAACAACCGAAAATGCCAATTGAGGTGCGGAGTTTCCTAGGATTATCAGGTTACTATCAGAGATTCATTTAGGATTTTTTGAAGATAGCTACTCTGTTGACTAACTTGACAAGGAAGATGGTGAAATACGCTTGGACTGACAAGTGTGAGGATAATTTTCAAGAACTGAAGAAGAGGTTGAGTGAAACGCATATTTTGTCATTGCCTGATGACACAGGAAATTGTGTAGTTTATAGCGATGCTTCGCATAGAGAACTTGGTTGCGTGCTCATGCATCATGGCAAGGTCATTGCGTATGCATCTAGGCAATTGAAGGATTATGAGAAAGTTTACCCTACTCGTGATCTGGAACTGGCCGTAGTAGTTTTTGCTCTAAAGATATGGAGACATTATCTTTATGGAGAAAAATGTGAGATATACACGGACCATAAGAGTCTAAAATATATCTTCACATAGAAGGAGTTGAATATGAGGTAGAGGAGATGGCTGGAGTTGATAAAGGATTACGACTTTGAAATCCTGTATCACCCTGGAAAAACCAATGTAGTTACCGACACCTTAAGTAGGAAGGGTCGGGAAAAGTTGTCTTTGTTAATAGCTCAAACTGAGTTAATAACAGAGATGGCTAGGATGGAGTTGGAAGTGAAGCTGCCAAGTGAAGCTGGACAAATTCTGTTTGCGACGGAGATGAAATCTACCATCGTAGAGAGAGTTAAAGAGGTACAACTCAAAACTAATGAGTGTGACCAGATGAAGGAGCGGCTGGCCAATGAAAAAGATATTAAGTATAGTCTTGATAATGAGGGAGTATTAAGAGTTGAAGGTAGAATTTGGGTTCCAAATGAGACGGAATTAAAGGAGCAGGTATTACAAGAGGCTCATAGTTCGAGGTTTTCGATTCATCCTGGTAGCACTAAGATGTATCAAGACCTTCGACAGAGTTTTTGGTGGCCGAACATAAAGAGAGAGATAGCAGAGTACGTGAGTAGGTGCTTGATTTGCCAGAAAGTTAAGGCCGAACATCAACGACCAAGTTGCTTGTTACAGTCATTGGAAATTCCAGAGTGGAAGTGGGAGAATATCACGATGGATTTTGTGGTGGGACTTCCGACTATAATAAATGGGTATCATGCGATTTGGGTAATAGTGGATCGATTGACGAAATTGGCTCACTTTTTGCCAATTAGGGTCAAATATAACTTAGATCAGTTAGCTAGACTCTATATTAAGGAAATAATTTCCAGACATGGAGTACCAGTATCGATTGTGTCAGATCGTGATCTATGATTCACATCGAACTTTTGGAGGAGTCTACAAGAGCAGTTGTGAACACAGTTGAAGCTGACTACGTCTTATCATCCACAAACGGATGGACAGAGCGAGAGAATAATTCAGACGTTAGAAGATATGCTAAGATCTTGCGTCATGGATTTTAAGGGTAGCTGGGATGATCATCTACCATTAGTAGAGTTTGCATATAACAATAGTTATCATGCAAGCATAGGTATACCGCCTTACGAAGCTTTGTATGGGAGAAAATGCAGAACACCACTGTATTGAGGTAGGAGAACGCTGAATGCTAGGACCAGAACTGGTACAGCAAACAATAGACATTGTCAAGATGATTCAAATGCGTCTTCTAGCAGCTCAAAACAGACAGAAGAAGTTTACGGATTAGCATAGAGAGAATAGAGAATTTGAAGTAGGTTCGTACGTATTTCTAAAAGTATCTCCCTTGAAAGAAAAGATACATTTTGGAAAGAAGGGAAAGTTAAGTCCGAGGTTTATAGGACCTTTTGAGGTATTAAAACGGGTAGGTGAGGTAGCTTATATGATAGCATTAACTCCAAACCTAGAACGAATACATAATGCATTTTATGTATCAGTGTTATGTCCCTATAAGCTAGATTATAAGCACGTGATAGAACATGAGCCTATTCATGTCGAGAAATACTTAACGTATGAAGAAACACAGATTTAAATTATCGATAGAAAAGAACAAGTTCTGCGGAATAAAGTCATACCTTCCGTGAAGGTGATATGGAAGAACCACGATGCAGAAGAAGCAACGTGGGAGTTAGAAGAAATGGTGAAAAAGAATTACCCTCATTTATTTATATAATTTTTTTATATAGCAAGATTCTGGGGACAGAATCCTTATAAGGGGGAGAGAGTGTAATGCCCCGGAAAATCGAACATTTTGTAAATACTTTTAATAATGAATAAAATAATATTATTTATTATTATTACGTGTTGATAAGATTAATGTCGTTCTATAACCTAGAAATGTCAGAATGTCGTGGTATTTTAACTACGTGAATGAATTAAAGTGTATGAATTTCTAAGACAAAAATAAAAGCTTTCTGAGAAATTTTCTGAAAAATACTATTCATCGATTTCCACTCGGGAATTATTTTTGAACTTCGGAGAAATACGTAACGTTATAATATCAATGTGAGGAGGATTATATAATAATAATCTAAGTATGGAAAACGTAATATTTTGCATACGGACTTAATTTGAGAACGTTAGAAATATTATGCATTCAGAAAAGAAGTATTAATCGTATGATGCGTATGCATTGTGAGAGGTATTGAACATAAGTATAATACGACGTATTATACAATTATGTATGGAGAATGGAATATCATATATTATAATTTAGTGTACGAGCTAGCATACAAGAATTATACGTATAGTATATATGTTAAGGTGTTTAATTAAATGGAATGGACTTATAGGATTATTAACATATTGGTAGAAGTCCAATAGTAAGTGATATGCAAGCCCAAGTGTTTATAAATCATGAGTCCAAACTATAGTAATATAAGCCCAATAAGAATTATCTAAATTAATTAAGCAAGCCCAATGTATTAATTAGGCCATGATCCATGGAGCAAACCAAGAGAAATGTGGGTAGTCTTGATGGGCAAGCACTTTAAGTGGTGAGCAAGTGTTGTAATGGCTAAGTAATAGAAGTGGCTAATAAGTAGACTTGGCTGATAAGCTATGAATAGTAAGGAGGTGGAATTAAGGAGGTTAGTTGAGGAGGTGAAATGTTTAAAAGACCATTATGCCCTAACTTTGAGAGCTCTATAAATAGAGAGCTCTGAATTCATTTGATTGCTTGATTAAAATTCCTCTCAACTCCTCTCAAGTTAAGTGCTTAAGTTTTAGAGAGAATAAACTCACATAAGTCAAGAATAAGTCAAAAGTTCTTTGCTAGTTTTCAAAGAGAAGAGAAGTACAAGTGCTTCTAGGGTAAGAATCTTGTCTAATATATATTCATTTCTATCATTGTAGTGTGATAAGAGAAGTATGATTATATGCTAAGAACAAAAAGAGTAAGTAATGAATGAACTTAAGTCGAATAAGTTGAATAAGCAACTTGAACTTGAATTTGAATAAGTTGATAAACTTGTGAAGAACTTATCATATGATGTTAGTATGTTCAATATGGCATGAAAACATTGATTGATGGACTTAAGTCCATAGTAAGTCTTAAGCAAGGAAAGTTGTAGTTAATAAGTTGATTAATTCATTAACTTATGAGTATAAGTCAAAACCTACTTTGATAATAAGTTGGTGTAATAAGTAACTTGAAATGTTCATATGTTGATTAAAATCCATTTAGAATGATTAGTAATGAGGTTTCGCCAGAATTCACACGATATGACGATAATCGTCGAATTCATGAAATTCTCGGAATGGAATTCGTATTTTGTGTTTGAAGTTGTAAACCTTGGTTTTCGATGGAGACAGGTCATATTTGGCATTATAGAGTTGCGGACTTAAAAATGATTGAATTCCGACTTAGAATGAAGAAACGAGCATTGAACGTTCACGAACATTTATCGTTTTCGTTAAAAATGAACTAATAGGTGAAATTTTAGCAAATGAAGTCAAATAGATAAAATTCTTGCATGAACGCATAGAGTATGGAATTTGTGAACCGTAGGCTTTTGAACGAGCCAATTCGGACTTATAACAAGAAGTTATGTATCCGAAAGTTTCATAAAATTTTCAAAATCTGCAAATTATCTGAGGCACAGAGTCCGTGCCACAACGCGACTCACAACCTTTAAGCCCGCACAGCAGCGCGAGGCTGAAACCGAGCACACTGCTAACTGGCGTCGCAGCGCAACATGAAGAGTAAGGGCTCGCGCCGCAGCTCCGAGTCCAGTCTGTGCATACTGCTAACTCGAGTCGCAGCGCGACTTACAGAGCAAAGGGTGGCGCCGCAGCGCCAACCCTAGGATGTTGAACAGTAATGAATATTTATAAGTATAACATAAATAGTAACTCGGTAATAATAAACGGAGGAACTTAATAAGGTATGATAAGGTATTGTTGAACCTTATTTATGTTGTCTAAAGGTTGAAAATAAGTAATCAATCATGAACGTAATGAGAACGACGTAATGAAAAGCCAGAACCAATAATAACAAATTTAAGTCAGGATTTATATTGAAATAAAGGGTAAGATATAAAAGTATACATACTTGATTATATGTGACCTAATATGGTACGTTGTATGATCATGTATTGTAGAGACTTAGAGACTTAAAGTGTATGTGTGATAATCAGTAAGCAAACGCTAAAGGCAAGTATTCTTACCCTTGTTCCAGTTCAGTCTGGACAAGCTTTGTAATTCATGTATTCTTTCGTATGAAGTCTTGAATGATGAAGTCAAAGCCAATTCTTTCGGCTAGACTTATATTATGAATCTATCAAGCATGATTAATGTTTACCGAGTTATATTGGTGTGGTTTTCAAACGAAGACTGAGTATGCTAAAATGTTTTTGTCGTTTAACGATAAGAACGTGAGGTTGCCACAACTTAAACGTATACACGTTTAAGGAATGTAGTGTTGATCAACATAGAGTACTATAGGCTGATCACCTAGACGTGCTCGTAAGTAATGTCGGACTTACGGACTTAGTGCCAGGATGTCCTTTTCAAAAGAACTTATGAAATGCTCAAGGTCTTGGACCGGAATTGATGTTTTACTGAATATCGTTGTTGTAAAACATTTTGAGTGAGAAGAAGTGCTATTTTGAATTATCGATAGTAGTTCGTAAGTATTGTTCAGTTACTGAAGATATACGAGTTCTATGTTTTAAGCATGTTGTTTATTAAGAATTGTAGTACTTGCTGAGCTAGTCATGCTCACTCTTGTTTGAACCATATGAACACAGCTAAGATCGAGCGGACCGAAGGCTCCGGCAAGGATAAGGACAAGGACAAGATGAAGATGAACCCTTAGATTATTGATGTAATAGTATATGTGAATGTTTGTAATATATTGAATATAATGACAAGAATGAATGAATGGGTTATAAAGAACCTGGGGAAATGTAATATTATTTCGAATAAATAGAAGACATATTTGTTCTTTTGAGACATTTTAATTGAATGTATGTATGAATGGTAGTACCGTGTAGCACCATCTGTCGGGTTGGAAGATACCCAGATTTGGGGGTGTCACAGCTTTAGGGCACTAGGTGTTAAGACACCCCTTTGGGTTTACTGGCTCGAGTAATAAAGGCCACACTTCGAGATAAATTAGGTGATCACTCTATTCACTTGGTTACTTGAGTTTAACAGGTCCGTTTTCTTAGGTTCTAAGTCACCCATGTAGGGAGCATTGGGCCAGTGACTCCCAAACCAGATGGCTTTAGGACACTAGGTTTAAAGATACCCCTCAGGCTTAATTACTTGAATAACCTAGGCCACGATTTAGATCTGCTTAGGTTTTGCCTCTATTTTTTTAATGCTCATTTTCTTAGGCGCTAAGTTACCCAATATAATGAGTGTTGAAATTTGAATAGGTACACTTAGAAGGGGGGGTTGAATAAGTGTAGGAACCAACTATGTCCAATTTTTTTTTCTTATAAAAATTACTTTGGATATTTAATGTAGCAAGCTGGATTATGAAATCAGGACATTATTTAAGTTAACCAATTTACTAATATAAGTGGATATAGAATGCAGGCTACTGGATATATAATAGAATAATAAAGTACAGAATGTAATCACACAAACACCATAATTTTTATGTGGTTCAACTACTACCCTCTAGAATAGTAGCCTAATCCACGTCCAATACCAACTAGTATTGGAGACTCACTTTTATTAAACTTTTTCAATCAAGTTCTAGCAAATTGAACACCTTTGTTCCATGTACACCTATGAACTCTTAAGCACCTATGCATTTCACAAACTTAACTGTAACGAGTTATCAATTCAAACAGAATTAAACACAGTATTGATTGAGATATGAAAATATAAGATACACACTAGAGGTCTAATGATCAAGCAATATATCACTTACCAAATTATGACTTTAGTATGAAATGATATGCAAGGAAAATATTACCAGAGTATGTTCTATATGATCTTCTTAATGGAGGCTCTTTGCTTAATGCAATCAGTATTGATCAAAGAGAAAAACAACATTTTTAACTTGTATGCTTTGTGAATATTGTATATGTTTTTCGCGTGTTTTTCGTTTTACAAGATCAGTTCAATTATAGGCTTTTTTTAGTGTAGTACCATTGTTGTTAATGTGAGATATTAATCGATAGAGATAGCATACGCAAATCACGTAATACATAGACTGTCATCCGGATACCATGCCAATGATCAAGATATCCTATATATATATATATGTCATGATTGAGTGAACAATATAAGCGTATAAGAGTAATGACTGAGGGAATCTTGCTTAATAGATAGTCTATCACGTTTAGTCTATATCTTTTCTGATTATTTGCCATCTTATAATATGTCAGCTTTCTTTTTGGCCATTATTATCATGGAGCATACTTCCTTTATCATTCTAGAAATGTTCCTTGATCTTAACTTTTACATTACGCACGAGATTAGCTGGTTGCCTTAATTGATTTCTCAGAATTAAGTTCCTTGATTCACGAAACATTATTTATAATGTATGATCTATGATGTCTTGTTTTGTGCTTACCATAAAGTGTTTGCTAGCCGGTGTCCACAATTATTACCATATATTGGACCGGTGGAGACACCCAATTAGATTCCATGAATCGTGGGACAATATAATGGTGCATGTCTCCTGCTATTTACCTTAATCGTGAACTAAGGTTGATGCATAACTTATGATAATTTAATTCAATCAATCTTCTTGCTCTACCGTACAAGATTTGATTCCTTGGTTTATGTTGAGCAATATTGACCATGCATATTATGAGCTAGTTAATTAACATGTGACAACAATTATGAATATGGGCATATATGCAATGCACATGTCCTAGAGCCTTATTTTGAAAAGTAATAGATGCTAAGATCTTACATATATTCCTAGGACTCAAATTTGTTTTTCTTTCTTCAAGGATGTCTTGGCTTTGTAATTTCCTCCTTATTGTTTTCTGAAATTTCATGTCTTTCCCTGAAATGTAATATAACATGATTAGAGGAATAATAAAGTCATCATCAAAATATGGAGTGTGACATAAGTCAACATTCTCCTCCTTTTTGATGATGACAACAAAATAATTACGGCTCCCCCTAAAACCATGCACTTCAAGAGAGTTATAGCTCCCTCTTAATTTATGCATGCCCATTAACTATTGACTGCACATATGCAGTGTTTTAGTAACCCTACAGTTTCTGGTTAGTCCACAACATGTTTAGCAAAGGAATATAATAGACATCCAGAAACTTTTAAGCAAAAACAAATATAACGACCATTTAAACCACAGTATTTGAATCAGCAGTCATCATGCATGAAAAATAAAAATTAAAAAGATTGTCTGAAGAGCAAGCATAATAGCATAATTCATCTCCCCCTTTGGCATCGATCAAAAAGAGGGGAAGAAAATCAAAAGGGGGCGTGGAATCAGTTAGTTGGTTGGAGCCCTCATTATCGAGTGGAATTTGAAAGCGAGTAAATAATTTAGTGAGGAAGCAACTGTAAGGCAATCACTTTTATGAATGTTTGATATAGTTAACCATGTGTTTGAGCATCATGAGAGAGAAATTGAATGGTTTGCATGTCATTATCATGGCTATCAAAACCAAATCCTGGTAAGTGAAGTCGGTTCCACCACCGAGATGAGGGAGAAGGTTGTACCTTAGCAGTTTGTGAAGAACTATTGCAATAGGAGATACTTCGGTGGTTTTTAGAAGGGTGACCGTGGAGATGGTGGGGTCATCCATGACAGTGTGAAGCTGGACAATAGGAGACAAAGGGGTATAAACTGGTTCCTTAAGTGTGCAGGGACAGTCCCCTGTGTATGGAATAGAGAGTATGCTCCCTAGATTCGGAGCAGTGAAAAACAGAGATTTACCTTTAACAAAAGATGTATAACAGTCCCCATTATTTTCTAGATTAGTATAAAATTGTTGAACCAATTTTGGATATGCCACATAGGGAGGTGCACTTAAGGAAGCTAAACCACGTGACTCAAGGAGGTTTTGAAGAGGTGAGTTTTGGTAGTAAAACATGTCAACTGATTTTTCATAAACAAAGGTTTTGTGACATATAGATGACTTAAAGCGAAGTTTGAAGTTGTGACCCCTAAAGAAATCATCAGGAACATCATGCAAGGAAACAGATAGAGGGTTTACCGTCATTGGAGGAGAACTAGATGAGGATTCCTTGACTGCTCTCCGTTTAGTGATCGTCGATGTTCCAATCGATGGAGGAAAGGGTAAACTAGCTTCAAATTCGACTGGAGAGGAGTCGCTGGAGATGGTTTGGACGAAGGGTTTCTTCCGTTTTAGACGTCGAGTAGCAGTAGGAGGATGAGGTGGCGAGGGTAGTGATATCTCATCGTCCAATTCATCACGTATTTATTTGGACCGCCGTGTTTTCATCTTCACGATTGGGGTTTGAGAGATGTGTAGAGGCGCAGAGAGGGTTGAAGTATGAAGAAGATAGAGAGAGAGCTTGGATTAGTAAAGTAGAGTCTGTATTTTAAAGATTATGTGGTACCGAGATTTGGAAAGACGTGTCGCTGTATTTGGGAATGAATATCTTGAGCAGATACAATGAGCGTCATTATAGCACCTAGATATGCCGCTACTATTTAATTTCCTTAGAGCATGCAGATAATATTTATATCAGATACATCCCTAGTTCTCTTCTTAAGGTACATAATTGGTCTTCCCCTAAGGGTTTTGTAAATATATCTGCTAATTGATGCTCAGTGGGGATGAATATCAATCTTATTAGTCCTTTGGATACATTGTCTCTAAGAAAATGGTGGCGATCTTCTATGTGTTTTGTGCGAGAATGGAGCACTGGATTTTTAGAGATGTCTATAGTGCTTGTATTATCGCAGTATATGGGCACATTTTCACACATAATATCAAAGTCGTATAGTGTTTGTCGCATCCACAAAATTTGAGAGCAGCAACTTCCTGCTGCTAAATATTCACCCTCAGTAGTGGATAGGGCAACTGACGTTTGCTTCTTGCTATGCCATAAAACAAGACTTTGTCCCAAAAATGTACAAGCACTGCTTGTGCTTTTTCTATCTATTTGACAACCTGCATAGTCAGCATCTGAATAACCCATTAGGTCAAAATTGTCACATTTTGGATAAAATAATCCTAAGTTAGTAGTACCACTCAAGTATTTAAATAATCGTTTAACATCCTGTAAATGGGATTTTTTGGGTTTGGCCTGAAATCGAGCACATAGACACACACTGTACATTATATCAGGTCTAGAAGAAGTTAGATATAGTAGGGATCCAATCATACCTCTGTATTTTGTCACCTCTACATCCAGACCTTTTTCATCTGCTGTGAGTTTTATGGATTTACTCATTGGTGTGGTCTTTAAATTTGAATTATCAAAGCCGAATCTCTTAAGTAGCTCTTTTGTATACTTGGTTTGATGAATGAATATACCTTCATGATTTTGTTTAATTTGAAGGTCCAGAAAGTAGTTGAGTTCACCCATCAAGCTCATGTCAAACTCCTTGTGCATGCATTTGGAAAACCACTCACAAAGAAAGTTATTAGTAGCACCAAATATGATATCGTCTACGTATATTTGTATAATAATAATGTCTTTATTTTGACGTTTAATAAACAACGTAGAGTCGATTTTACCTCGTATGAACCCATTTGATAGGAGGTACTTACTTAATCTCTCGTACCAAGCCCTTGGGGCTTGTTTGAGTCCATAGAGTGCCTTCTTAAGTTTGTATACGTAATGAGGAAACTTGTCATGCTCGAATCCAGGTGGTTGTTTTATGTAGACTTCTTCATTTACGTATCCATTGAGAAAGGCGCTTTTGACGTCCATTTGGTATAGCTTGAACTTTCTGAAACAGGCAAATGCTAGTAATATACGAATGGATTCCGAACGAGCTACTGGGGAAAATGTTTCTTCAAAGTCTATTCCTTCTTGCTGGTTATACCCTTGAGCTACTAGTCTAGCTTTGTTTCTCATAATTGTTTCGTACTCGTCAAGCTTGTTTTTAAAGACCCATTTAGTTCCAATAATGGACACATCTTTTGGGGAGGAATTAACTCCCACACTTGACATCTTTCAAATTGTTGTAGCTCCTCCTGCATCACTAGAAGCCAATTTTCATCAAGTATGGCTTCTTTGGCATTCTTTGGTTCAATTTGGGATAGAAATGCTGAGAAAACACACATATTTTGTGTTTTTCTTCTTGTAATAACTTTGTTGTTTATGTTCCCAATGATGTTCTCAGGAGGATGATTTTTGATGTACCTTGCTGATTTTGGTAGTTGAATATCATGTATTACTTCTTCAGTAGTTTTTGATTTGTGGTCTTGTTATTCATCCGTTTCAACTTGCTGGATATATTCCTGATTTTCGTATTCAGCTTGCTGGATAGGGTCTTGATCCTGCTGCTCTTCTAATCCATCTTGCTGGATTGGTTCCATGATCTTGCTGTTTTGCTTTATCTGGTAGGCTAGATTTGCAGCAGTCTCTAAATTTCCTGCATCATCTTCTCTTTTTTTTGGAATATCATGGTTAGATTTATTAAATTTGACATGTATAGATTCTTCGATACACATCTTTTGCAAATTATACATGCTATATGCTCTATTGTTTTGTGAATAGCCAATAAATATTCCTTCATATGATCTAGCATCAAACTTGCCCAGATTTCCATTAGTGTTAAGAATAAAACATTTAGACCCAAATACTTTAAAATAGCTTATGTTAGGAAGACGATTATTCAATAATTCATATGGTGTTTTCAAAATGATTGGACGAATCAACATTCTATTTAGAACATAACATGCTATGTTTACAGCTTCTGCCCAAAATTTCTTAGGGAGTTTACTTTCTTGAATTAGAGTTCTAGTTGTTTCTTGTAATGTTCGATTTTTCCTTTCTACCACTCAATTTTGTTGTGGAGTTCTAGGTGCTGAAAATTCATGAGTGATTCCTTTTTTATTACAAAATATAATAAAATCCTTTTGAAATTCTGTACCATGGTCACTTCTGATTTTTATAAGATTAAGACTATATTTAGTCTCCAAATTTTTAATCATTTTTTCAAATTCTTTAAATGCCTCATCTTTTGTTCTAAGAAAGAGTACCCATGTATATCTAGAGAAGTCATCGACTATCACAAAAGCATAGAATTTACCATTTAGACTAGCATGCCTTTCAGGTCTAAATAAATCAAGATGCAGCAATTGTAAGGGAGAGGAGTTGATACCATGTTTTTGGATGTGAATGATGTTCTTACTTGTTTTCCAAGTTGACAAGGTTTGCATATACCTTTCTTTTCAAAATTCATTTTGGGTAGTCCTCTTACTTAGTTCTTTGATGACAGCTTTTTGATGAGGTCCATATGAACATGTCCCATCCTGTTATGCCATAGATTCGCTTCATCTTGAATGGTTGTGAGACATAATTCTTCCTCCTGTTGCTCAAAGTCAAGAGTATATATATTTCCTTCTCTTTGGGCAACTAAAGCAACATTGTTAGTACCATGTGAAATTGTGCATTTATCTTTTTCAAAATTTAGTTGATGTCCATTATCCATTAACTGAATTGAACTCTAGACCGTTAACAAGATGAACATTATTAATGTTAACCTTACTGTTACCGATTTTACCTTTCCCGATTATTTCGCATGATTGATTATCACCGAATATGACAGTTCCATGTTTTTTTTGACATTTAGTTCCACGAACTTAGATTTGTCACCCGTCATGTCACGTGAACACCCGCTGTCAAGAATCCACTTTTGAGAGGATACTTTGGCTTTGAAACACACCTGTATAAGAGAGATACAATTTATCTTTTTGGTACCCATAACTTTTTGGGTCCACTTGTGTTAGTTGAAATCAGATCACTTTTCTTTACCCATGCAGCTTTACTTTGATTTTTCTTTCTTGAGTAGTTTATCTCTAGTTGTCCTTTAATGCCACAATTTTTACAAGTAATAAAAGGCATGCAATAATTTAATTTAAATGATGATTTTGATTTGAGCATTTCAACTTCCTTTCTGTATGTTGGGTTGTAACCTATGCCTTGTTTATCATAACTGGGTCTTTGTTTTCTTAACATGACATTTAGATTTTCTTACCCATGAACAAATTTAGCTAAGGAGGTTTTTAAGGACTCTATTTCCTTTTGTAGTTCATTAGTTGGAGGTGTTATATTAATCGATTCATCGCCAAATGCATCAATGCACACATCTCTCATCTTTATCTCATTTGTTAATTTTTCAACTTCATTATTTAGCTATTTTACCTTGCTGAATAATATTTTATTGTAATTATCTAAATAATCATTTTTAGCTGCTAGTTCTTTTTCCTCATTTGTGTGTGTTACTTTTTCTAATTCTTTCTTTTCATCTATCAGTGCTTCCACTTTGCCCATTAGAGTGTTTACTAAATCTTTTAAGTACATATTTTTTTCTTTTAATTTTTCATTTTCGTGTTTCAAAGTAATAACATCAGGAAGAGGTACCTCACTGGATTCACCTTCAAGTCCCATAAAGTATATTTGAGCCAGTTCATCGTTTGCATCTATTTCCACTTCGGATTCTTCATCATCACTCCATGTTAAGAATGCTTTATGCTTTTTGAACTCCTTATTGCATTGTTTTCCTTTGTTTTTGAGTGGAAGCAATCCTTTTTAAAATGACATGGTCGTCCACATTCGAAACAAGTTTCTTCAGTTGGCTTGGCTTTGTGTTTCACTACTACAAAACAGTAAATAGACAACGCAGAAAAAACGTTGTAGTTTCAGTCAGAAAAACGTCGTGGTTAAGGGTGTTGTCTATTTAACACCCTTACACAACGTTTTTAAAACGTTGTAGTTAAGCATAATACACAACGTTTTTTAGGAAAAAACGTTGTAGATTTTTTTCCAAAAATTAGCAAATGCTTAAAAACGTTGTAAAAGGTATGATTCCACAACGTTTTTTGGATAAAAATGTTGTTGTTTAGTATATCAGACAACGTTTTGGCACATTTACACAACATTTTTAAAATGTTGTAGATAAAGAAAAAAAAAAGAAAAAAAAGGTTGTGGTTCACCTATATTACTAATGCACCTGCAATATGCTAATGCCATTATATAGCTAAAAGGTTTAAATTCTCATTTAAATTTAAAGCCAAAATGTATCAACCATTCAAAATACATCCCAGTAATACCATTCGTTTACAATTTCAAATTACTACATTCACAAAATATATACCAATAAATGAATATGATTTTAACATCTCCTAAGCCTGTACAAATTTCACTCTTTTAGTAGTAATTAGGAGATAACTTATGTCCCAGAGTTAACAGACAGACCATCACTTGGTGGCTGATCCATTTGGAAAATTACACATATAAAAAGCCCAGAGCTTGAGTTCAAAGGGAAGTCCTTACCTAGCCTGCAATTCGAATTAAACTAAAGTTAGGAACACATCAAAGGAGATTACAACAATTACTTAGGATGTCAGCTTCCATAGCCAAGGTCTGCTCAAAATTTAAGACAACAGACAACCCTTGAACAATCCAAGTTTGTGCTTCAATTAACGAGTCCCTACATCCCATTACATTGAACACTGTGAATTACTTATTCACAGCAGAGAAGCCATCAGTTTCCAAACAAAAGTGTCTGAAAGATCAGGTATCGGGAGTGAGGCATCTGCTCCCAGTTTTCTGCACCAACTCTCGCCAGATTGCTCGTTGATTCCAAATACGCACATTGCCATATTAAACATATTAGAATTTAGCCAACAGTTTTCAAAGACAAGATCCATATACGCACATTGCCATATTAAACAAATTCTGTTTAGTATATCTTGTTAAAGGCCCTAATTGAAAATAATTAGCATACCTCCTCACTAGAGAAAAGGCACATTCTCTTGTAGTACAAAGCACGCCTTGGCCCTGCAGGTGATAAAATAATTTGCTGAATTTAGTAAAATATGAACTCCATAAATCAATTACTTTGATGAATGCAGTGATGTAAATTGCAATACAAGATACATATGTGTCTTTGTCTAATACAAAGATTTGCTAGGTACTTGGGTCAACCATCAATATTGATGAGCAATCTAAAGAAATTTTTACATTAAATTAACATATGAATTCTAAATACTATAAAATATAGTCAAGAAAAATTATCAGAAAAGGTCTGAGAAGATAGTAGCAGCCTAGAGTCTCTCGAACTTGGCCAGTGAACAAGCAGGCTCCGCCTTCCAAATGCATTTTTCCCAAACCAAATGGTCTTTGAACTCTCATGTGCACTCTCTCATGTGTTTTTTGTTGTCCCCAAGGTATTATAAAATATCTGACAAAATACCCTGCTGCTGTAAAATACTAGAAGAGTTTTAACTTTCAAGTATCAAGTATAGTGCGATTGTGAGGGATTGGCTATTTACAGGTTTCCAGCAATTGTCATATGTATTACATAAAGCCCTGCTATTGATATCAAGCAGAAATTCATTACTTAGCCACCATTTACACAATAATACACCAAAGCCTAGAATACAATCAATCTTTACAAATAGTTGTAAGGGAGGCTAAATAGTTGTATAAAAGAAAAAGGAGCCCTCCCTATCCCTTCACCCCAAAAAAAATAAAAAGCACTTGTTCCTAAATGCCAGCATTTCAATGTACATAATCCCACCAATCCTGGAGACGTTGACGTGAAAATTAGGTACAACAATGAAGAATACTAATAGCAAAAATAAGAACTGCAGCTATCATACATATGAAAGTTGAAAACATGGTAGATATGAACAATTGCAAAAAATTATTATTATCAAAAACATGGCACATATGAAAAATTACAAAAAATGGCAGATAGGATCCTATGATATTATCAAAAACAAACAATCAACACATTCAAAGCTGATTTAATCTTCAAAAAGTCCTTCCTTAACTGTTATGAACAATTGCAAAAAAAAAACAAATGCTCAAATTTGATCAATAAATATGCATTTGCCGGAAAGTGTCATCGATGATACCTGAAAGTCCGAAGTAAGTTGAAGTTTTGGGTTCTCAAAATAATACTTTTTGAATTAATCTTCAAACCCTAGGGTTTGGTGTATATGATAAGCTCTATATAATGGAGTCAAATCAAATTCATCAGCAATTCCTGCGAATCCTTCGTCATCTTCTTCTTCTAAAGCATGAATACAGTCTCGTAAACTTAGTCGACTCTATTCTTCGGCTTGCCTTTGCTTCATACACATCTCCCCTTCTCTCTGCCGCGACGCCGAGGCTTGTCCGATCGCTAGTCTCCGAACTCTTTGTTGATTCATCGCTCGATGTGCGACTGGATCGCCGGGATTTGTTTCTCGAGCATCCGTTGAAAGTTACAGGAAATCTAGGCAAACCCTAGCTTTTGTTTTTCAGATGGAACGAGAAGAGGCTAAACAGAGAGAGATGAGAGACGAAGACTCAGTGAGAAAGGAAATAGAGAACTTCCTCTTTCTCTGCGAAAGAGAGCAGATTTTAAGTTTTCATTTAACCGCCTATATTTTAACTCCGTGTTTTTCTTAATAGATAACGAGTTATCAATTCAAACAGAATTAAGCACAGTATTGATTGAGATATGAAAATATAAGATACACACTAGAGGTCTAATGATCAAGCAATATATCACTTACCAACTTAAGGCTCTAGTATGAAATGATATGCAAGAAGAATATTACCAGAGTATGTTCTATATGATCTTCTTAATGGAGGCTCTTTGCTTAATGCAATCAGTATTGATCAAAGAGAAAAACAACATTTTTGACTTTTATGCTTTGTGAATACTGTATATGTTTTTCGTGTGTTTTTCGTTTTACAAGATTAGTTCAATTATAGGCTTTTTTCAGTGTAGTACCGTTGTTGTCTATGTGAGATATTAATCGATAAAGACAGCATACGCAAATCACGTAATACATAGACTGTCATCCGGATACCATGCCAATGATCAAGATATCCTATATATATATATATATGTCATGATTGAGTGAACAATATAGGCATATAAGAGTAATGACTGAGGGAATCTTGCTTAATAGATAGTCCATCACGTTTAGTCTATATCTTTTCTGATTATTTGCCATCTTATCATATGTCAGCTTTCTTTTTGGCCATTATTATCACGGAGCAGACTTCCTTTATCATTCTAGAAATGTTCCTTGATCTTAGCTTTTACATTACGCACGAAATTAGCTGGTTGCCTTAATTGATTTCTCAGAATTAAGTTCCTTGATTCACGAAACATTATTTATAATGTATGATCTATGATGTGTTGTTTTGTGCTTAACAAAAAGTGTTTGCTAGCTGGTGTCCATAATTATTACCATATATTGGACCGGTGGAGACACCCAATTAGATTCCATGAATCGTGGGACAATATAATGGTGCATGTCTCCTGCTATTTGCCTTAACCGTGAACTAAGGTTGATGCATAACTTATGGTAATTTAATTCAATCAATCTTCTTGCTCTACCGTACATGATTTGATTCCTTGGTTTATGTTGAGCAATATTGACCATGCATATTATGAGCTAGTTAATTAACATGTGACAACAATTATGAATATGGGCGTATATGCAATGCACATGTCCTAGAGCCTTATTTTGGAAAGTAATAGATGTTAAGATCCTATATATATTCCTAGGACTCAAATTTTCTTTTCTTTCTTCAAGGATGTCTTAGCTTTGTAATTTCTTCCTTGTTATTTTCTGAAATTTCATGTCTTTCCCTGAATGTAATATAGTATGATTAGAGGAATAATAAAGTCATCATCAATACATGGAGTGTGACATAAGTCAACAAGTGTTGGGCTGATGACTCTCAAACTAGATGGCTTTAGGGCACCAGGTGTAAAGACACCCCTCAGGCTTAATAACTCGAGCAACATAAGCCACGATTTGAGACATTAGGTTGGCGAATTAACTTTTATCTTCTAATTATTTGCCATTATTTTTTCCATAGATTTATATCCCACAACTAAGAGTCAGGGCAATCGCAAAGTGCAGACATGCATATAAGGTCATGTCTGTTCTAAAAAGCGTTTTGAACTAGGATGTTGTGCCTAATTAAAATGTTGAATAGTCTTAATTCTCTAAACATTCCCGTGATTCTAGCCCCATGGATGTTTATCAAAATTAATCCCATTCATAACAAGTTAAGATAAAACCTCTTTTTTAACATGTATATTACCGCTAATATATGCAAATAGAGACTGAAAGCTCATAAAGCACTGAAAGAGTCATACCTCAGATGTGGATTATTCATCTTGAGAATAGTATGATTAGAAAAGACCAAATGATCATACCGAATTGCCAGTGAGATGATGTGAGGGAAGCTCCAATGATGATGTAATATGCTGATGGTATTAACTGGTGCATTTTCCTCTTTAGGATGGTTGACAAATGCTCTAGTGTTGAGTTATTGCTATTTTCAAGATTTCCTCATTCTTATTGTAAGGGTTCCAATATCGGGTTGTTGCCAATTTTGAAATTTCCCCAGCCTTGCTTTTTGTCTGGGATAGTTGCTTTGAAAGATGGTCTGATAAGATGTCGAGATCGCAAGAGGCTTTTACCTCTGTACCATATGGTGAACAGGTAGTGGATTTGGGCTTTGATGCCCTCAATCATTGTTCTTGAAATATTTATTCAATCAACCTTGATGATTTTCTTTTGATTTGATGAAGACTTGTGATTGAGGGCTTCAGCTCTTTAAAGGTCCTCGCTGCTGGTTGTCTTTGTATATCGTTGTTTTTTCCTTTCTAGGACTTGTACCAGAATTGATGGAATGATATTGAAGTGTTATTGAGTCTTCTCATCATGGGTTGCTGACTTGGAGGGTTGTTCTTTGATGTCTTAGGATTGATGTTTGGGTTTGGATGTTTCTTTTGAGGGTCAAAATGCACCACTAATGGCTGCCTACGTATTCCTGTGTATATGGGAGATCAGGTCTGCGTAGTTCCTGCTTGATAAGCTGAATGGTTTGATAAGTGTTTGTTTAGGTTTTTTGGATTTTTGTTTATTTTTACCGCACCATAAATGGCTGCCTACGTACTCCAATTGATGAGGGGAGATCAGGTCTTTCATAGTTTAGGTTTCATGAGCTGAGACCTAATTGGCTTGATTTTTTTGATTTGTTTTGATTTTTTGATTTTTTTTCAATATTTACATGCATTGAAAATAAAAGGCATACTGCGAAGAAAGTGATACCATCCCAATCTCTCCTGGAACTACCAACTTTATCCTTTGGATCTACATCTTCTTGGCCAACTGAGGCCTGATAGTCCAGTCGTCAGTGGTTATGTTGCCTTAAAGGCTCGCGATACAGGTTACCTCTTTGTTCTGAATATCTTCACTTAAGGCCATAACTTGATCGTCTCCTGATTTAGTACATTCCTCAAGGATGCTTGAACTGGACCCATCGCAAAAAGAGATAAACTCTTGATTCTTCAATGGGTTGGCTTCTTCGACAACCTCACCATCTTTTCCTTCATATGATCCTTCACATTTTTCTTGGGCTTGAGAGGATTCGACAATGAAATCTCCCTCAAACTGTTGTTGCATTTCTTGTAAGGAACTTTCCTTTTTGGCTTTTTCTTCCATGGAAAGGATTAGTATTTCCTCCTCATCATCCAAGATGATGAAATTAAAAATGTGGTTGCTATCTTTGGACCACAAGATGTTTGATGTTGGCGGAGGAATCTCCTTTGTCATTCCTTGTATTAGGATCACTCCACCTTGTGTTCTGTCAGCATTAGCGCTCATAGCCTTCACCTCCTTTGAACTGTCGGTCTCGAGTGAGATCTTAAGCTTTTTATTTCCTTTTCACCTTTTCTAATCATGAGGAATTCAATCACCAGCTCTTCATTTTCAATGAGATCCTGAATTTTATGTCCCAAATACCAGTATTACTCAGTCGCATGCCAGGTGAGTTAGAATGGTAGAGATATATCTTGGTGGAATCATAACTCTTTATCTTGGGATTTATAGGAGGCAGCAACTCGGTAATCATTCCTTCACTTATTAGAAAGTGTAGCATTTCTTCATTTGATTTGCTCAGAGGGGTGAATTTTTGGCCTCTTGTGGAGGTTGTTTGATCTTTCTTCTTTGAGAATTTGCTTTCCCATGGGTGATTTTTCCACTGGCGAGATCTTCTAGCTATTTTATCAATCCCCTTTTCTTGCCCTTTCAGCCTGATTTGATCTTCTTCATTTAGCTGGCTCATCCTAGAGAGATATGGGCTTGCATTAGGGTTAACCTCTTTTTCCTCTTGGCTTTTTGATAGTTAAGTGAAAAACTGCCTTGTTTCCTGATGTTGGCGCACTATCAGCTTAACTAGTAGATTTAATTTATTTTGGATCGTCTCTAACTTTGGCATTACTGTCATACCCTCCTTCGAGTTTTCCCACTCCAGGACATTTGTTGTGTGCCTTTGGGGGTATTCCTCCATCTTTCGTATGTACTTATGATTTGGATACATTTCAGCGCTTCCTGACCTGATCATGTTTACTTTCTCCATATCATGTTGTAAAGGAAGGTTGGTGTTAACATTTTGTTGGTCGGGTCGTTGGACCACAATACTACCACTTTTGATCAGATGTTGAATTTTATGCTTTAGGGACCAACAATCTTGTGTGTTGTGTCCTGGAGACCTGGAGTGGTAAGCACATCTTTGGCATGGATTGTATCTTTTGCTCCCTGGTTCTAGAGAGCCAGTTCGGTAACTTTCTTGTGATCCATTAATATCGCCAATATATTTTCAAGGGAATTGCCTAGTGGAGTGAACACCCGATTTTTAATTCTTTCAAATTTTCTTTTTCTATCCTAGCATTGGTTGAATGCAGCCTGTGGTTGAAATGGCAGATTATCTTGCTTTTTCCAAATGGGGGGACTATAGGTTGGTCTACTAGCTTGCCCCTATGAAATGAGGGATACATCTTCATTGCCTTTATCGGGTACCCTCTTGGGATCGCTCGTGTGACAACCCGAGAAATTAGACAATTTATGAAAATCATAATTGATTGATTTAAGGTTCAATATTAGGACCTAGACAGGAAATAAGTGTATGAAATTGGCAGTTATGTAATGAAATTCCAAGAATTTCAAAAGTTTTGGACAAGACTTGAATTATGTGATAGACTGTAAGTGATAGTCTAGTAATGAGGTATAAGATTATGGTAGATTTAAAATTCTTTTGAAAAATTATCAAGGATAAGTATCGAAGTGAATAGTAGTGGGTATATTTGGTTACATATGGGAACCATACTGATTTGAGATCAAGGATTGATCAGATAAGTTAAAACTTTAGAAAACCCTAAAGTTATGTTAATCATATGTTTATTAAGTTAGAAAAATCTAACGTTCTGTTAGAAAACCCTAGCAATGGATAAGAAATCGTAGAAATCGGTTCTGGAAACTTTAAGTTTAGTTCCGGGAATCCGAAACCCTAAATTCATGATATGAATACGGTGATTAAGTTAGAAAACCCTAACGATATATTCAGAAACTCTAATTTCAGCT
This sequence comes from Panax japonicus, assembly GCA_020205505.1. Taxonomy (NCBI): domain Eukaryota; kingdom Viridiplantae; phylum Streptophyta; class Magnoliopsida; order Apiales; family Araliaceae; genus Panax; species Panax japonicus. The sequence continues at coordinate 38,772,206 of CM035092.1, forward strand.
TCGAGAATTTAAAAGCTAAGTGTTAAAAGCTTAAGTGTTAATATGTGGAAGAATAATAGTATTTAATTATATACTAATTTTAATAGATTTATTTTATATATATCTCAAATGATTAATTTTATAACGTAATTATAGCAAGTCTAATTGGGTTAAGGAAATAAGTGTGTATGAGTAAGGATTTGTGTTATAATTGAGGAAGTAAAAACCCTAAGTAAATGATTTGGGTTGGATAAGAATTTAAGGTATTGGACTATGTATATTTTATAGCTCAAGAGTTGACCCAATTTATTTGGTGGAGGAGTCCAAGTTATTAGCTAATTAATTTCAAGCTCAAAAGATGGAAGTGGTAGCCCAACTTTTAGCCAATTGTGGAGGGACACTTTAGACTTTTGGTACATTAGATATTACATTAAAAAGTAAAGAAAGACTTGGAGCATTCTAAGGCCATATGGCTGGTCATTGGATGAGGAAATAAGAGGGGATGAATGTAAGGATTACCTACTTTAGTTGGTGGACTACTCCCACCTACTTCTCCTTGGTGTCACTTAGATATTTGACCAACACTTAGGCTTATTCTTGCAAGCAACCACTTGGAAATTTCTAAGGGGAAAGAAAGAGAGAATAGGTGGAGACTTGTAGAGAAAGAAGGAGCATGACCGGGTTATGTGCAAGAGAAAAGGAGAGTGGGTTGGACATTTAATATACACCGCACTTAATATCTATCTTATTTTTCTTTCACCTCTTTTATTCTTCCAAGTTACAAAGAACTAAAGATAGAGAGAGAGGGAGGAGTTCGACAGCCCTAGGGTGAGAAGAGAGGGAGATTTTGGTTTTCATACAATCAAGATCTAACTATATCTTTGAAGGGAGAAAGGAAATCAAGCTAAGGTATAGAAAAAAATTTCTACTTATGTAGTCTATTTCCTTTGTGTTTTGATTTGATTTTTGACAACTTGAAGTTTTGATCTTGAGGCTTAAAACCTTAGATCTATGTATATATAAGTGTTTAATATGTAGATCCAACTCTTTTGTAGATCAAAAGTTAGATCTAAAGTGTGGAATGGAAGCTAGGTTTTTCAAAAGATAGAAAACATGATTTTTTCTCTTAGCTTTGATTTTGTATGATGCTTGTTTGAGGAAATAAGAAACTTTGTTTATAAACTCAAAATCCATGTATATACATGTTAACGAGTGTTTTGTGTTTGGTATTACCCATATTGGGTGTTGATTTTGGTTGGAATCAAAGGAAGAGAAAAATGGAATTTTTCCGGAAAAGTTTAAACTTTTAAAGTGTGAGTTAGGTTTTGATTTTTCTTGAAATCTATGATGGATATATATGATTTATGTTCTTGGGATGCTAGATATATGTTTTAAGGGTAAATTCCCTTTGGAATTACTCAAATAGGTTGAATAATGAGCAAGTTATGGGATTTCTCCCAAACTACACAAAGATAAGAAAACTGTTTAAAGGACAGTTTTGTAACAGCCACTTCCGGGCTAAATTCCGGGAGCTTAACATGTCCAAATATGGATTGTGATAGATGAAAACTGTAGTTCAGAAAGATATGAATCCAACAAAATTGACAGATCATTAATCGGAGTTACAGATTTCATTTTATTTAAGTTTTGGTGAAGGACTCCGAAACTGCAAAACGTCAAAAAGTTTCTGCCCAAAATTCCGGGGGCTGTTTTGGACATTTATTTAATGAGAAAAATTCTAGGCTTTTGGAAAATGAAAATATATAGTATTGTGTAGCTCGTGTCCAAAAATGAGCTGATTCCAAGTTAAAGCGACCAAGTTATGACCGTTCTAATTTTTGTGATTTTCCGACGGAAATCGCTATAACCGGAGTTCTACAACTCCGATTGCCACGAGATTTAAAATGGAGCATCACGTTAACATATATAAGGTTATGCCAAGAGATGGGTATTACTGAAGTTAAGCACGAGGTAGCTAATTTCTTAAGCTACGCACTAGAAATTAATTTTTGAAAAATACCAAAGGAAGTTGGAAAATTATGGAAAAATAATTTTTATGCATGAAATACATGTATATATGTTTGACCAAAGGATAGGAGAATAATTCACTGATTTGGTATTTTCGTGATACGGATATAAAAAACAGTTTGCTGAATTGAAAATGTGTTGAATCCGGTTTGCTGGATTGAGGTTTAAATTGATGGATTTGGAATTCAAGTTGTTGAATTATAAATTTGGTTGTTAGATATAGAATCCAAGGTGCTGGATTAGTGTTTTCCTTATTGCATGTTAATGAATAGTTTATGAAATGAAAAGCGAGTGTTAAATCATAAGGGATATGATATAGTGATTGAATAATTATCAAAGGATGATAATAATATTGATGTGTTAAGTTGTTATCTAATATTTGATTAAGTATTAGATAGTATTATGGAATAAAGTATGTTATACTGATTAAAAGATCAATCTTATAACTGATAGGTCTTTCGTGAGAGATTAAATTAAATTGCGTTGCGGTAATCAACGGTTCAGGCAAGTTTTCTTTTACTTAACTCTAATAAGAGTAGTTTCTTCAAGCTTATGGTTAATTATTGCTGATTTCTATGAAAATTGTATTATGTACATCTTGCATGTATAAGTCAGGTATGAAAGGCTGATCACCTTCATTATCAGTTGGTTCAGAAATGTTTGTTCATGTAAAATACTTGTTCAGTCAAAATTTTGTTCCTGCTAGTTCACAATTATATTGTTGAATTATAGCCAGCCAATTATTCATACTCTTCAATCATGATATATCGTTATATTATTGTATATAAACTTGCTGGGCAACTTTCATGCTCACCCTTGCTATATCATGATAAACCATTGCAGATAAGGCGAATGCGTTCGGATACAGGAAAAGAATAAAGCCATGTTTTACTTGGGATAAAATGTGCGACTAGTTTGTAATAAAATATTGTAATAAATATTGTTGTGTAATAGATATTTTATGAAATGTGTTTTAAGTTAAGGTTACTCGACCTTGGGATAATGTGTAAAGTGTAATGTATAAACAATTTATGTTTATATCTTCCGCAAATAGTGATAGAAATAGTATACCGCATCTGAGGGGATTTGGGACCTGGATTCGGGGCTATTACAGCTCGCATACTTGCCAGTTTGTATGTGCTTTGCAACCACTTCCAAGGCAGTGAATTCTTTAATCTTGCCTGCCTTTAGGCTCATCTCTGCCATTTCGCCGTGTTTGATTATCTATGAGAATGGCTTTCCTATGCCTGCTAGGATTCTCTCATAGTAAGGCGCCTCTTGGATATCAATAAATGTCATTACCATCTCAGTTTCTGTCATTGATGGAATGACTTGCGCTGCCAGACATCTCCACCTTTGGGCATATTCACGATAAGACTTAGTACTTTACTTTTTGACTTTAGTCACTTGGTATAGATCCGATGCCATTTGTAACTGAAAACTGTACTGATTGAGAAATGTGTGGGCCAATTCTTCCCAGTTATGGATTTTGCCATTGTCAAGTCGGGCATACCTGGCTTTAGCCTTTCCAGTGAGACTCTTTCGAAAAAGTTACATTCTGAGGCTTTCATCTTCAGCATAAGACTTTAGCTCGCCAATTTATACTTTTAGGTGCGTATAGGGATCGCCTTCCCCATTATACTTTTCAAACTCTAGGATTTTAAATTTTTTAGGATATTTACCCCCTAGGAATATGAAGAGATCGGAATAGGTGACACTTCCATAATTTCCAGTCCCTTTGATTGATCGGATGGATTCCTCCATTTGTTGAACTTTCTTTCTTATATCCCCAGTTTCTCGATCATCCTTGATTTTTGTGATTTTAGGAGTTTTGTTGGTTCCTTTATTGGAATGAGGTTCAGGTATTTGGGTTTCCATCTTTTTTCCAATACCCTGACTACCCCTGGAGTGAATGACTCTGGTTGAGTAGGCATTGTCTGGTCCAGAGTGTTTTTACTTTGTTCTTTTAGAAAGAAAACCAATTCTGATATCTGATTCCTTAATCCTTCAAACTCTTCTCGAGAGACAGGAGTAGGATCAGGTTGGCCAAATGAAGCCGTGCTTGGTTGTAGGCTTGTTGCCTTTTTGGACTTTAAACGGATAACATGCCCAATTGTTTCCCTAAAAAAAGACTTATTTACTTTAGTCTTAGGGAATGTAGAAAGGTTACATGCTATGTAATGTGTCCATTTTAGAAGTATTATCCTACAAAACGGATGTCAGTTGTTTATATGACAAAGTAGCATGACAGGTTTTGATATGAAAGGGAATGCATATAAACATATTCCTTTATGCTTTCCATTACATTGAGATTGAAATGGAAATGAAATTACAAGTAATTGAAATGGGAAGGTATGAAGAGACTTCCCTCCGCGTTTGGTTTATCAGAGGCTGACCTATCTTAGGTTACTCTCACTGCTTTTTGGCATGATGGTTCCCAGATCATCGCAATTTACTCGACGAAAAGTTAATTCGGTCTTTCAACTGGAGCGAATCTGGGTGGTGCCTTTCCTGAGTCTCGTTGGAATTAGTCTCCCTACGAGTCCAGTGATCAAACACCGATAGGATAACCTCCTGGTGGAGGGACCACACAATATACATTCACATACAACGTGTCTCACCATATGGAAATGATGACATGTGCTAAGCACTTATATCACAAGTAGATACAGTGCGAAACACTAAGTGTGGTAAGAAAATAAATTTGTACACATCCATCTAAATGTAAATGCAACATTCACACACAAGCATATAACAATTTTAAAAAGCTTGTAATAGCGGCTTAAGCCCTCCTACTGGATGTCCCCAGTAGAGTCGCCACCTGTCGACGTCGGGATTTTTATCGTCCCTTTTCTATTCTTGTCTTTTGGTGTTCTCATGTTAGGTGAGATTTGTTTGAAAAAACAAGTTCAGAAAAGGTCCGACATTTATATGTCGACGAATGGACTGTAAGAGTCGTCAATTGTTATTTTTAAATGGTTGCACTAACTCAACCGAGAAAAGGTTTCCACATTGACCTAGTGATGTAACACTACTTAACTGGTTTATGAAACGGAGATTCGTTAAGGTTCGAGGGCTTGATTATGAGTAGGAAAGGTGTTAAGCACCCCCCAACATTCGTGTTATCGCCACTTTCAAATTAAATTGTTATATGAATGTGTGTGTGTGTGGGTCAATGTGCAATTATCTAGAAGTAGTGGTATGATTCGTTTGCGCCTATATACAAAGGGTTTAAATTTTGTATAAAAGTTCAGTTTAAGAAGATATAGCAGTGATGATTTGTAAAAGAGGTTTTTCAGAGCCTTATTCTCAATAGTAATTGAGGCCTTTGATACTTCCATTTTATTATGTGTTCGGCTTGATTGTTATTATTTTCGAGATGTGAGGCATCTCCGAGAAAATAATATTCATAGCAATGCCGAACTCCTTGTGGGCATTAGAGCCATCTAAGAAAATTCAAATACCGTGAATAATTTACAAGATGGTTACTATCGAAAATGTCCATCACGGGAACCGAATCTAGATTCAGGAAACTGAATCTATGATCACATGATTCCTATGCTCACATGATGTTGCAGTTTTTATGAAAGCTATAAGCAGTTAAATATATATAAAAGATATAAATATATATATATATATATATATATATATATATATATATATATATATATATATATATAATAGCGGTAAACGCACCAGATATTATATCTAGGCTCAATCAAACAGAGTTTGATGGTAATAATATATATGTATTTATATATATATAAGCAGTAAACGCACCGGATATTATATCCAGGCTCAATCAAACAGAGTTTGATGGTAATAATATATATATAAGTATTTATATATATAAAAGCAATAAACGCTCCAGATATAAATCCAGGCTCACCGAACAGAGTTCGATGTATATAAAAGCAATAAATGCTCCGGATGTGAATCCAGGCTCAATCGAGGCATAAATCGGTGATGTTAGTACAAATATATATATATATATATATATATATATATAAGAAATAAAAAGCCACGGACCGAAGTCCGGGCATACGAACACAACACGACTCTCAACGTGAATAACTGTGTGTGCAAAAAGTTGAGAAAGGTTTTAAGAAATGTAAGAAGTCTTACAGTGGGCTACCAAGAAGACGTCAAATGGATTTAATGGAATGAACACTTGGTTTCCACCGATAAAATATAGCAAAGTACAAGCTTTCAAGTGATTAAAATGAGAAAGCACTCAGTTTATAGTGTGTAAGAGCAAAATGGACAGGGCTTCCTCACTTTTTCTCTTCTTAAAATGGCCACCCCAATCCCTCTATTTATAGAGGGGGGGTGCCTCTGGTTTACCAATGGTTGCCCATCATCTCGAAGTACGTGCACTCGGATAATGCGTTATTCACTCGAACCTTCATAACTTAAAAAACGGGAAGCCGATAGAAGCTTGTCATACCATTCCAGAAAGCTCTTTCCGAGAGCTATGCAATGACATAGGATTTCCCCTTTTTTGACTCTTGATGGATGGGTCCATGACCGAAAGGGTATTTCTGGATTTCTGTCAGGCAGTTCGTTGAGCTGTTTTGCGTTGTTTGCGCTAGAAAGTTAAGATATGTGTGACGCCCCCAAAATAGGTATACATCACCCATTTTGAGTCACCAAATACATGGTACATAATACAAATACAAACTTAATTATACAACCGTCGTGTAATATACGATAAAACATAGCTGAGAGTTTAAACAGGAATATTGCCTTCTAGACAATATCCACTCTCAAATAGAGTCCTCATTACATTTATTGTCACACTATTTTATAGAATAATGAGGACTACTAATACACCATCTCGGACCATCACTCCGTTCCCCAACTAGTCCCAGCTACCTTCTCATTTCCTGAAGAGAACAATGAAAGCAAAACGGTGAGCTCAACTAGCCCAGTAAGAAATATTATGACTAAGATAATGCAGAATAAATTATCATTAGTCTTCAACAATGTTAAACTGATAAAATACAATATACATCATGTTTAACTGCAGCGGAATAAGCAATCCATTAGAAGAGTCAAGTAGAGCATGATATCTACTATCTTCTATGATTTAAAATGTTTTCATCAATTTTTATCACTGAGACTCAGCTTAATAATTAAACCACCATGCATTACGGGCCAAGGATATTCATTAAATCATCAATGGTCATGACTATACCGAATATTCCCTGGTAATAATCATACCAAAAATTATCCATCAATGCACTACAGGCCACTGAGGACTTTTACCACATCATTTGTAACATTACAGGTCATGATTATACCGAATGATCTCTGGTCATAATCATACTGAGTCCATCTATGCACGTAAGCCAAAGATGACTTTCATCACAATATAAACAGGAGGATGATGACTATGACATAATAATTCAATAAAATAAGTTCAAGAATAAATTTTAAATATTTATAAGTTAATTTATTCTGAAATCAATAACGTCCCAATTTGTCAATGTGATACTGCTTTATGGAGTAAAATTTAAGAATGCTCAGAAGAATATTTCCATGAAAAGATACTGGATGAAGCGCAAATATCCAGGATATTCTACTAATTTCATGGAGTATAGAAGTAAAAAATTTAACCAACTGAGTATAATAGAATATATGAAACTACAAATGGATTTTCGCCCGTCATGCGGTAATCCACGTAGACAGATCATTTCCGCAATTTAATAAGGAATGAATACGAAGGATCATTCACCATGCATGTGATAATCTACGTAGACAGGTTATTCCAACAGAATAATAAAGAATGGAATAATAGAAGAATTCACCAGGCATGTGATAGACGGCACAGACAGGTTATTCCCAATTGAATAATAAAGAATGGAACCAGGTCACGCGTAATCTGTACAGACACGATATTCCAACAGAATAATAAAGAATGGAACCAGGTCATGTGTAATCCGCACAGACAGGACATTCTAACAAAATAATAAAGAATGGAATAACAATTGAATTCACCATGCAATTGATAGACAGCACAGATAGGTTATTCCAATAGAATAAAAAAGAATGGAATAACAGAAGAACTTCACCATGTATGCGGTACTTCGCATAGACATGTTATTCCAACATAATAATAAAGAATGGAATAACTCTCTTCATGAATACGAAAGAATAATACCCCTTACCTTAGAAGAATCTTTATATTGGAATAGTGAGGTAGCAGACTTCTCTTCTTTTTTCTCTCTATAATAATTGCTCTAAAGCTTTAGTGAATTAGTGAGAAATGAAAGAATAATGAGCTTCTATTTATAGGAAAATATAGTTTCGATAATTACACGTTTTGGGGAACGAAATATTACAGTACAATACCTTCAACTTTTCTTTAATTTTTAATTTAGCCCTACAAGTATTATCAAACTTGCACCATCTCCCCTAATAGTAAATCATGTGAATTAATAGTTCGTTCATGTGACTCAATAGTATAATCATGTGAAAAAAAACTAATTACAATATATTACCTTCAACTACACCTCCATCTTTAATTTAGTAATGCAAGTATTATTAATCTTGCACCAACTCCCCCTAATAGTACATGAATGTGAATCAATAGTACACACATGTGAACAAATAGTTATATGCATGTGAATTAATAGCAATTAATTGTTCATTTATCCGATTAATTACCCGATAACTTCCAGACATCAATTATTATCGAAATAAATGCCGATTTCCACTAACACTAATAATTCCCACACAATAGAACTATCAATTTCATCTTTAATGAACACAAACTTATTCATCATTAATATTATAATTCACAATATTTAACAACTAGGTCATTCCCAGGAAAGAGGGGGCTTTCCAATAAGGATTTCTCCCTATTGGTGCACAATTAGGTGACCACACCTCTCCTTGACAGAACTTCTAGACATTGTCAATATTGCAAATAATAATATGAATAACTTTGTTATCTCAATTATTGATTTAATAATATATCATATTATGCAGATGATACTGTGACAATAATTGAATCAATAATATGAGAGATATGATGTATCAATTACTGTAGCAATAATAGAGTATAACTGAGTGACTTCTCACGTAAGAATCAATAATCAATACCGTGTGCTACTATGCAACCACGCGTAACCAGGTAGTTCAACAGTTTAACGGTAAAACTTCCGCCATTATTTTTATAAAAAGATAATTATGTCATTTTCTAACTACGACAATACTTCCGTTGTGGAGTCCACCAATGATTGTGCCATCGTACGAATATTCCCTGTTAAAACGAATATTCCCCGACCAATCAAATATTATATAACCACTTGCTTACTTTGCAAAAATTATAAATATTACCCACAACTATAACATTATATTATATCCACACCATAATATTCAAAAATATATTTCGAGAGAAATTAATCTTTATTCATAAAAGTTGGGGTCCTACAACCTCCCCTTCTTATGGAATTTTGTCCTCAAAATTAGGGTGTGTACCTGGTATGTCAAAGAGGTGAGGTTACCTTGATTTCATTTCAGATTCTAACTCCCAGGTCATTTCCTCAACATCGTGGTTTCTCCACAAAACTTTAACTTGAGGTATAACTTTAGAACGTAAAATAAGATCCTTCTTATCCAAGATTTTAACAGGTACCTTTTCATACATTAAATCCTCCGCTATCTCATCCGGTTTTAATTCAATAATGTGGTTCGGGTCTTTCACATATTTACATAACATAGATATGTGAAAAACATTATAAACACAGACATACTTGGGGGTAAGGCGAGTCTATAGGCCACATTTATTACTCGATCGAGGATTAAAAATGGGCCAATGAATTGAGGATTGAGCTTTCCTCTCTTTCCAAATGTTGTAACTCCTTTCCATGGAGCAACATGTAACAACACATGATCTCCAATATTGAATTCCACATCTTTTCGATGAAGATCAGCATATCTCTTTTGTCGATCTTGTGAGATTTATATACGTTGTCGGATCCTTTGAATCTTTTCCGTAGTCATATGTACCAACTCTGATCCCAACAACGTTGCTTCACCCACCTCATCCCAGCATACTGGAGAACGACACTTTCTTCCATACAACGCCTCAAATGGAGCCATGCCAATACTTGCTTGATAACTGTTGTTGTAGGAAAACTTCACCAATGGTAAGAACTTGTCCCAACTTCCCTTGAAGTCAAGGACATAGAGTCTTAATAAATCTTCAAGAGTTTGAATAGTCCTTTCTGACTGCCCATCCGTTTGAGGATGATATGCCAAACTAAATCGTAAATCCGTGCCCATAGCTTTTTGCAAACTAACCCAAAATCTTGAAGTGAATCTTGGGTCTCGATCAGAAACTATTGATACTGGCATACCATGCAATCTCATAATATTATTTATATACATACTAGCAAGACGTTCAAGTGTATAAGTTTCTTGTATCAGTAAGAAATGAGCAGACTTGGTCAATCTATCAACAATAACCCAAATCGCATCTATGCCTTGAGAAACCTTGGGAAGACCAGTAACAAAATCCATGGTAATGTTCTCCCACATCCATTCTGGAATTTCAAGTGGTTGCAATGGACCTTCTAGCACTTGATGCTCCACCTTGACTCATTGACAAGTTAGACACCTTGAGATAAACCCTGCTATCTCTCTCTTCATATTCCTCCACGAAAATGTATGTTAAAGATCACGATACATTTTGGTACTCCCAGGATGGATTGCAAACGGTGTGTTGTGCGCCTCCATCATGATTTTATACTTCAAGTCGAAATCGTTAGGAACATAAATTCTGGAGTTGACTCAAAGTATTCCTTCTTCATCGATTCTTGGTTCCTGAATAGCACCTTCTTGCACTTTCTTCTTTATACGCATCAGCTCCAGGTCTGTAGTTTGAGTAGATTTAACTTTATCGATTAAAGTCGGTTCTACTCATATATTCTCCATTATCACATGGGTCCCTAGAGTCTTTAACTCTATCTCCATCCTTCATAAGTCATACAAAATGGTTCTTTGCGTTGACAATATTGTAATCGTACCCGCATATGATCTTTTACTCAATACTTCAGCTACTACATTCACTTTTCCAAGATGGTATTGGATGGTATGATCATAATCTTTCAACAGCTCAAGCCATCGTCGCTGCCACATGTTGAGTTCCTTTTGAGTGAAGAAATATTTGAGGCTTTTATGATCCGTATAGATCTCCACCTTCTCTCCATACAGGTAATGCCTCTAAATCTTAAGCGTAAAAACGAATGCTGCCAACTCTATATCATGAGTAGGATAATTCCTCTCATATTCTTTGAGTTGTTGAGAGGCGTAGGCTATGACTTTCCCATGTTTCATGAGAACACATCCCTCCGAGCCCTCCGAGCCAGATGGTATTTTCAAAACAGGTGCTGAAATGAGTCTTCTCTTGAGTTCTTGAAAACTCTTCTCACATTCCTCGCTCTAACCGAATATTATATCTTTTCAAGTCAGCTGCATTAATGGGGTAGCGATTCGAGAAAATCCTTCTACGAATCTCCGATAATAACCAGCTAAGCAGAGAAAGCTACGTACTTCGGTCACTGACTTAGGTTGCTCCCAACTTTGAATTGCTTCAATATTTGTTGGGTCAATAGATATTCCATGATTTGATATCACGTGCCCAAGTAATGCAACTTCCTCAAGCCATAACTCACATTTCTTCAACTTGGCATATAGATTGTTTTCACGAAGATTTTGGAGTATCAGCCACACGTGTTGCTCATGGTCTTCATGGGTATTGGAGTATATGAGGATGTCATCAATAAAGACGACCACAAAGTGATCCAAATATTCCTCGAATACTCGGTTCATCATATCCATGAAGGCAGCAGGAGCATTAGTCAATCCAAAAGACAAGACTAAGAATTCATAATCCCAGTACCGAGTTCTGAAAGTAGTCTTTGGAATGTCATAAGTTTTAATCTTCAACTGATGATATCCAGAACGAAGATCAATCTTTGAAAAGAATTTAGCTCCTTGCAAGTGGTCAAACAGGTCATCAATGCGAGGCAACGGGTACCTATTTTTGATGGTGACATGATTCAACTCCCGATAATCAATACAAAGTCGCATACTTCCATCTTTCTTCTTCACGAATAGAACATGAGCACCCCAAGGAGACATACTAGGACGAATGAAACCGATGTCTAACAATTCCTATAGTTGGGTTTTTAACCCCTGAAGTTCAATAGGAGCCATTCGATATGGGACTTTGGAAATGGGTTTTGTACCGGATTCAAGGTCGATACAAAATTCAATTTCACGCTCTGGGGTAGGCCAGGAAGTTCTTTAGGGAATACGTCAGGATATTTATTAACAATAGCAATATCATTCAAATCTGACGTATTTTTATTTAAATCCGTGACATGGGCTAAGAAAGCTTGACATCCATTTTTCAATAAATGAATAGCTTTATGGCTTAATATGACAATGATTGATTTTAGTGGTTTGGTTTCTTGAATTCACATAATAGGTTGGTTAGGAATATGAAAGCTAACAACCTTACGAAAATAATCTATTTTAGCATGATGAGTAGTTAACCAATCAATCCCTAAAATCACATCAAATGCAAGTATTTTCAAAGAAATAAGATCGACAGGTAACGTGATGTTACTGATTTGAATCAAACAAGACTTATAAACCGTGGATGTAATGTAGGTTTCTCCCAACGGAGTTTCAATAGATAAGTAATTTCTCTGGAGTCAAATTTAAACATTGAGCGCAAGTAGGAGAAATAAAGGAATGAGTAGAACCGGTATCAAATAAAGTATAAACTTCACTAGAGTTTATAATTAGCTTACCCGTGATCACCTCGTTCAAATTCCTCACTTTTTGGGAGGTTACAACAAACGTTCTCCCTTGAACTACCAATTTTATCTTGTCTAGGACACCCTTTGATGCCTCCATCCCAGCTAGACTTGACTTTGGTGCACGATAAAATCGGGCTAGGTGACTTTCTTTTTCATAATTGTAACATACTTTGGACTGCATCGTGTAGTTTGGACTTATGTGTCCTTCCCCTCCACATTTGTAACATACGACTGGTGGTCGTTCTCCTTCCTTAACAACAGGTGTTGGTGCTGACGTCTTTCTATCATTATTGAATATCCTCTTTTTGAAATATCCACTCTTATTGTCATGGCAATGATTACCACTGAAGTGATTACCATTTCTAGCATGTTGATTCCCTCCATATTTGTTGTTACCGCTTCGATGACTGCTACCACTGGTATTATCGACTTGCTGGCTGCTCTCTCTTGGTTGGGTTGACTCATTATCGCGCTCTAATAATTGAGCCCTATTCACAACATCTGAATACAAACACAGTTTATGAGAGATAAGGTTTTAACGTATCTCGGGTTTCAAACCTCTTAAAAACATCCGCGTCATTCTCTCCTCATTATCAACTAAGTGGGACACAAACCGAGACAACTCGGCAAACTTAGCTTCATACTGCGCCATGATCATATTATTTTGCTCAAGCTTGATGAAATCTACCTCCATCATGTGACGAATACTTTCAGGAAAGTACTTGTTGTTGAACAACTTTTGGAACTTCTCCCAAGACATTTTAAGTGTGGCAGGTTGAGTACGCTTTATAGATTCCCACCAGTAATCTGCCTCTGCTCGCAACATGAAGGTAGCAAAGGGAACCTTTTGCTTCTCGGAGCATCCTAAGACATCAAATATCTTGTTGATCTACTTTGTCCACGTCTCCGCCTTAAGTGGTTTTGGCTCTCCAAAAAACTCTAGTGGTCCCAGCTCCTTGACCTGCTTAGCGGTGACCATCCGAGAGTTTTCAGTGTTTCCATCTGCATTTTTGACAGGAGCCGCCCTCGCCTAATGTTGTATGAATTGCATAAAACATCTAAACATCTCGTCGTTCATCATTTGATCGTTGTTATTTACCTAAGGATTATTGTCTTCTTGTTGCACATTATCCTGGGTATTAATCTGTGGTGACTCAATGGTCTCATGTGCTTCATTGCTTATCTCAACATTTTTGGATGCCATTTTCAAATACTGCCACAAAACAAGGGTTAATTAACATATCACATATTATCCATATACTTTGACCGACCATTTAAATACCAAATAAACTTAGGTAGGTCATACTAGCGAAGGAATTCTCCGTCTCTCCCCTCCTAGTTCTTGTCTCACATCTCAGCTAGGGATCATATCCCTAAGCTTTGATACCAAATGTGACACCCCCAAAATAGGTATACATCACTCATCTTGAGTCGCCAAATACATGGTACAGAATACAAATAGAAACTTAATTATACAACCATCGTGTAATATACGACATAACATAGCTGAGTGTTTCAACAGGAATATTGCCTTTTTGAAAATATCCACTCTCAAATAGAGTCCTCATTACATTTATTGTCACACTATTTTATAGAATAGTGAGGATTACTAATACACCATCTTGGACCATCACTCCGTTCCCCGAATAGTCCCAGCTACGTTCTCATTTCCTAAAGAGAACAATGAAAGCAAAAGGGTAAGCTCAATTAGCCCAGTAAGAAATATTATGACTAAGATAATGCAGAATAAATTATCATTAGTCTTCAACAATGTTAAACTGATAAAATACATTATACATCAAATTTAACTGCAGTGGAATAAGTAATCCATTATAAGAGTCAAGAAGAGCATGATATCTACTATATTCTATGATTTAAAATGTTTTCATCAATTTTTATCGCTGAAACTCAGCTTAATAATTAAACCACATCATCGAATCATCCCTGCATTACGGGCTAAGGATATTCATTAAATCATCAATGGTCATGACTATACCGAATAATCCCTGGTCATAATCATACCAAAAATTGTCCATCAATGCACTACAGGCCACTGAGGACTTTTACCACATCATTTATAACATTACATGTCATGATTATACCGAATGATCCCTGGTCATAATCATACCGAGTCCATCTATGCACATAAGCCAAAGATGACTTTCATCACAATATAAGCATGAGGATGATGACAATGACATAATAATTCAATAAAACAAGTTCAAGAATAAATTTTAAAGATTTATAAGTTAATTTATCCTGAAATCATTAACGTCCTAATATGTCAACATGATACTACTTTGTGGAGTAAAATTCAAGAATGCTCAGAAGAATATTTCCATGAAAAGATACTGGATGAAGGACAAATATCCAGGATATTCGACAAATTTCATGGAGTATAGAAGTCAAAACCTTACCAAACTGAGTATAATAGAATATATGAAACTGCAAATGGATTTTCGCCCGCCATGCGGTAATCCACATAGACAAATCATTTCCACAATTTAATAAGGAATGAATACGAAGGATTATTCACCATACATGTGTTAATCCACATAGACAGGTTATTCCAATAGAATAATAAAGAATGGAATAACAGAAGAATTCACCAGGCATGCGATAGACCACACAGACAGGTTATTCCCAACCGAATAATAAAGAATGGAACCAGGTCATGTGTAATCCGCACAGACAGGATATTCCAACAGAATAATAAAGAATGGAACCAGGTCATGTGTAATCCGCACAGACAGGACATTCTAACAAAATAATAAAGAATCGAATAACAACAGAATTCACCAAGCATGCGATAGACCACACAGACAGGTTATTCCAACAGAATAAAAAAGAATGGAATAACAGAAGAATTTCACCGTTTATGCGGTACTTTGCATAGACAGGTTATTCCAACATAATAATAAAGAATGGAATAACAACCCTTACGAGTATTGAAAGAAAATAACTATCTTCATGAATACGAAAGAATAATACCCCTTACCTTAGAAGAATCTTTATATTGGAATAGTGAGGTAGCAGACTTCTCTTCTTTTTTCTCTCTATAATAATTGCTCTAAAGCTTTAGTGAATTGGTGAGAAATGAAGGAAGAATGTGCTTCTATTTATAGGAAAATATAGTTTCAATAATTGCACATTTTGGGGCTCAAAATATTACAGTACAATACCTTCAACTTTTCTTTCATTTTTAATTTAGTCCTGCAAGTATTATCAAACTTGCACCACCTCCCCTAATAGTAAATCATGTGAATTAATAGTTCGTTCATGTGACTCAATAGTATAATCATGTGAAAAAAATAATTACAATATAGTACCTTCAACTATACCTCCATCTTTAATTTAGTAATGCAAGTATTATCAATCTTGCACCAACTCCCCTAATAGTACATGAATGTGAATCAATAGTACACACATGTGAACAAATAGTTATATGCATGTGAATTAATAGCAATTAATTGCTCATTTATCCGATTAATTACCCGATAACTTCCAGACATCAATTATTATCGAAATAAATGTCGATTTCCACTAACACTAATAATTCCCACACAATGGAACTATCAATTTCATCTTTAATCAACACGAACTTATTCATCATTAATATTATAATTCACAATATTTAACAACCAGGTCATTCCTAGGAAAGAGGGGGCTTTCCAATAAGGATTTCTCCCTATTGGTGCACAATTAGGTGACCAAACCTCTCCTTGACAGATCTTCTAGACATTGTCAATATTGAAAATAATAATATGAATAACTTTGTCGTCTTAATTATTGATTTAATAATATATCATATTAGGCAGATGATACTGTGACAATAACTGAATCAATAATATGAGAGATATGATGCATCAATTACTGTAGCAATAATTAAGTATAACTGAGTGACTTCTCACATAAACATCAATAATCAATATCGTGTGCTACTATACAACCACGCGTATTACTGTACTTTTACTACTGGGTAGTTCAACAGTTTAATGGTAAAACTTCCGCCATTATTTTTATAAAAAGATAATTATGTCGTTTTCTAACTACGATAATACTTCCGTTGTGGAGTCCACCAATAATTGTGCCATCGTACGAATATTCCCTGTTAAAACGAATATTCCCCGACCAATCGAATATTATATAACCACTTGCTTACTTTGCAAAATTTTTAAATATTACCGACAACTTTAACATTATATTATATCCACACCATAATATTCAAAAATATATTTCGAGAGAAATTAATCTTTATTCATAAAAGATGGGGTCCTACAATATGGTTCTTGTGGGACTTCTTTTGAAGCAATTTGAGTTTAAATGAGTGTATTTGATTTGAGTTAAAGTTGGGTTGGCAAAATGACCATTTTGCCTCTCCTGGGTTATCTCCGATTTTGGCGCAGTTGTAGCAGTCTTTTGTCAGGGTTATCTTTGAGATTGTCATGTTATTGTCTCTGAATGTCCTCGGGGTTATCTCTGAGGTTGGGTTGACCTCCCAAGGTTGACTTTGAGCATTGTACTTGATCTCTTGGGGTTATCTTTGGGGTTAGAACTAAATTTTTTGAGGTTATCTCTGGGGTTAAAAATTGGATCTCCCAGGGTTATCTCTGGGGTTGGGATTAACTCTCTCGGGGTTGGATTTGATGTTGTGGTCTTCCAGGGTTATCTCTAGAGTGTGAAAAAGATGTTTTTGCCCTCTTATATAGTTAGTAACAGGAAAATGAAATTTTGAGTGTGTACACTAAAATTGGTGCTTGCCAGACTAAGATGTCTTTGTGGGAATAATACTTGATTTATTACTTTATTACTTGTTGACCATGTATATTTGCGTATTGTGCATAACTAAATTTTACCCAACAAGTTTTTGGCGCCATTGCTGGGGACTAATAAACTATTTTTATTACTTTCATCGTCAGTTGAAATTAGATCAGTTTTACTTCAACAAATTTTCTTTTTATTTTAATCCTTATTTCAGGTTTTCTTGAGTAGTGTATGTAAAATCGATCAAAGAAGCCAGAATTGTTGCCTTACGGGGACGACATCGAAAAAACGTTTCAGTGGTTGAGTAAGTGGATAAAGGAAACTCGAGAGACACTTGAAACACAAGATAACATGGCTGAAGAAAATTAGAAAGCACTATGGGATTATGCTACACCACAATTAATGAACTCCAATTAAGTATTATGAGGCCATCCATAGTAGCTAATTCATTTGAAATCAAATCCAGAATAATTCAGATGATTCAGAATTCTCTACAGTTTGGGGGAATGGCTAATGATGACATGAATAAACACTTTGTGAGCTTCTAGAATATTGTGGCACGTTCAAATACAGTGGGGTCACGGATGATGAAGTGAGGCTTAGGTTATTCCCATTTACATTGAGAGACAAGGTAAAGAGTTGGTTACACTCATTACCACCGAGATCCATTACTACCTGGGATAACTTGGCCTAAAAATTCTTAGCAAAGTTCTTCCCACTGGCTAAAACTGCAAAAATGAGGAATGGTATTATTTCTTTTGAGAAACAACATGGAGAATCATTGTATGAAGCATGGGAAATGTATAAAGAACTGTTGAGAAGATGTTCCTATTATGGATTACCCAAGTGGCTATAGATGAATACATTTTATAATGGGGTCGGTAATAATACTCGGTCGAGCATTGATGCAGCTGCGGGAGGAACATTTATAACCAAGAAATTTGAGGAGGCATATGAATTATTAGAAACTATGGCAACTTACAATTACTAATGGCCAACTGCAACGATGACTCAACCCAAGGTAGCTGGTGTATTGGAGTTGGATGTAGTAATTGTTAGAGTTTATGTCCTAGAGGCCAATTATTTGATGTAATTGCTTAACATTTTGATATTATATTTGATTGAATAAATGAATAATTTTTTATGGTTTTATTTACGCATCATATAAATGTTAACATAATAAAATTCCTTATAATAGTGATACAAATTATATAATTTCAAGTATGTGACTTGAACATGAGATTATATAATTACAATTAGTATCATTGCTCTTAAATTTCCCTTGTCAAGTATCATTAATGATGGGGCAACAATGATGTATTGAGACTAGTATGTGGATTGACTGATGACCAAATCTCATTGGTCATAAATATATGAGATATTGAGTCAATGCATAGGTATATGTTAGAGAACGATGTACTGGACAGACCCACCATGAGAATTCTACGTGGAGCATTATACATAGTGTCATTAGCGATTCTCATAGTGACAATGATGTAATAATCCTCCGACCTGAAATCACTATAATACTACGTGGGAATTTATATACTTTGATATCATCAAATGTCACCTTTAATAGGCTGGACTATAAAGGTGATTATTGGGTACATCATGAATCGTGTAAGGAATATGAGTGATCTAGATGGAATTTAACCCTCCTATATATTAGGGGTGATATCCATAGGCCTCTTGATTGAGTAGGATTATGAAATGCATGACCATGCTCAAATAGTTATTTGTTTCATATAGTCTACTCATTGATCAAGAAAACTCAGATAATATTATGAAGAGTATGACACATTCCATGACTCGAGTTTAATCTAGGATGTCAAGGTTAAAAGGATTAAATTATATTAAAACATTGGTCATGAAAAGGTTGCATCGAATCATCGATCTTATTATTACTTGGGTAGCAGTGATGCATTACTAGATGTCGCTCACTGTTTATAGTTTTATAATATGATTTTAAAATTATTGCCAACGTAATAATAACCTATAGGGTTACATAAAACGTAATTAAAAGGGAATTAATTTAAATTATAAATATTTAAATATGTCGATATGATTGATAGCATTTAAATTACGAATTTAAATTAATATGATAATTTATATATATGTATATTAATTAAGTAAGACTTAATTAAGATATATATAAATTCGGATTTTATTTTAATTAGATTAGGTTTTTGATTAATTCCTTTTAACTACTATATATATGATATATAATTGCCATTTAGGGATATATCTTAACCTAAGAAAACCATAGTCGCTCTTGGAGAGAGACTAGAGAGAAAAAGGTTTGGAAAAATCCTGATCCTTTGGTGGCTAGTATCGCAACTTCCTTTTATTGGAGAATCGTGCAACGATTCGCGGGCGTTTGTGTGGATACCATAGAGACGTAGTTCCGTGAGGGATTTCGTTGGAGATTTGAAGCGTTTCAGCAATTTCTATAATCGGTATAAAATCTAAACACTTAATTAATATATTTTCGTATGGATCCTGTTTTAGGGTTTTAGAATTGTCTTTAAATTTTTTAATTTTCGCTGCTTTTATGTGCCGAAATCCCAACAGTAACAACTCTTACGGCTCAGATGTCTGCATTGTCAAAGAAAATGTATGCAATTACAGGTACAAACATTCAACTTGTGGCTTTTATATATGAGTTATATGCGGGGGCACATCTAACGAAAAAGTGTGCAATCAATCCAGAGGCAGTACAGTTTGTAGGTAGTTACACTCTGCCACCAAATCCATATCAAAACACTTAAATTCGGGGGCAATGAACCATCCTAATTTTTTATTGAGCAATAATCAGAATCATCAGCAAGCTCCATGACCATCATATCCTCCCGGGTATCAGAACCAGTAACAGCTAATAGTGCAACAACCAGAAAAGAAATCAAAATTGGAAAAACTTTTAATGAAGTATATAGAAAACAATGAGGTAGCAATGAAAAGTCAAGTAACTGCGATCCAAAATCTTGTGAATCAAATATGCCAAATGGAAAATATTTTGACTAATAAACCTCAGGGAGCCCTATCGAGTAACACGTAAGTCAATCTGAAGAAGGAGGGTAAACAATAGTGTCAAGCTATGACGCTTCGTAGCGGGAAATAATTGAATGAGCAAAGTGTAAAAAATCCAACTAAGGATACAGAAATTGAGTAAAAATAGTGGGAACAATTGAGGACAAAAAGGTAGAAGAAGAGCTTGTGGTTAAAGAAAAGGCAGTAATTCCACCAGTATTTTTCCACCAGCGTCTTTTCAACAACAGATCCATTACCAAGTTTCTGGAGGTGTTCAAGAAATTATAGATCAACATTCCTTTTGTGGAAGCTTTAGAGCAGATACCTAGCTATGCCAAGTTCATGAAGGATATTTTATCCAAGAAAAATAAGCTAGGGGATTTTGAGACAATGGCTTTAATCAAAGAGTGCAACGCGTTCTTGAAAAAAAAGCTCCCTCCAAAATTAAAAGATTCGGGCAGCTTCACCATTCCATGAACTATAGGTAGCTTGTTGTTCTACAGATGTTTGTGTGATTTGGGGCAAGTATTAATATAATATCGTTGTCTGTTTACACTTAGTTGGGATTACCGGCACCGAGACCGACAAATATTTTTGTACAGCTTGTGGTCAGATCAGTGACATATCCGAGGGGAATTATTGAGGATATTCTTGTAAAAGTTGATAAATTTATATTCCTTGTGGATTTTATCATCTTGGATTACGATGACGATAAGGAAATTCCTATCATACTTGGGCGACCATTTTTGGAAACTGGTAGAACACTCATTGACATTCAGAAAGGAGAATTGACCATGAGGGTTCTAGACCATGAAATTCCTTAAGGATTATGAGGAATGCTACCACATGGATGTGATTGAGAAAGCAATGGATGAGGAGTTGGGTCGGATGTTGACTACCGATCCTTTGGAGGAGACATTGTTGGGGGATAGTGAGAGGGATGATCTACAATTGATAGAGTATCTGCATATATTGGATGCATTGCCTAGAGTGAGTAGATTCAAAATACCATTTGAGCCCTTAGAATATGTAGAAAAATCTTTAGTTCAGATGAAACCATCGCTGGAGGAGTCACCCACACTTGAACTCAAAACTTTACCTAAACACCTAAGGTATGTGTATTTGGGTAATTCATCTACTTTATATGTTATTATTGCATCTGCACTTAATGAATTTTAGGAAAGTAAGTTGTTGATGGTTCTACGTGAATACAAAATGACTATTGAATGGACCATCGCTGACATTAAGGGGATAAGCCCATCATTTTATATAGATAATTTATTATTGGAAGATGATGTGAAACCCAAAGTGGAACAACAACGGAGGCTCAATCCAATCATGGAAGAGGTGGTTAAGAAAGAGATTTTGAAATGGCTTGATGGTGTAATTATCTACCCCATATCTGATAATTCATGGGTGAGTTTGATACGGTATAACCCAAAGAAATACGGTATGATAGTAGTGGAAAATGAGAACAATGAGCTAATACCGACAATGACAATAACCGGATGAAGGGTTTGTATGGATTATCGAAAACTCAACAAAGCAACCCGGAAGGATCACTTTACTCTACCATTCATTGATAAGATGTTGGACAAATTAGCCGGGCACGAGTATTATTGTTTGCTGGATGGTTATTCGGGATATAATTAGATTGTTATCGCTTTGGAGGACTAAGAAAAGATGACATTCACATGTCCTTATGGAACTTTTGTATTTAGAAGGATGTCTTTTGATTTGTGTCATGCACCAATAATGTTTCAAAGGTATATGATAGCAATCTTCTCCAGTATGGTAGATAAGAATGTCGAGGTCTTCATGGGTGACTTTTTAGTGTTTAGGGATTCTTTTGACAGTTACTTCGAAAACCTTATCATGGTTCTAAAAAGATGTGTGGAAACCAATTTACTACTTAACTAGGAAAAATGCCATTTCATGGTACAAGAAGAGATTATTCTTGGACACAAAGTATCAGGAAAGGAGTTGGAAGTAGATAAAATGATTCTTAAAATGATAGAAAATTTGTCACCGCTAAATTTAGTGAAGGGCATTCATAGTTTCCTCGAACATGCTGGATTTTATTGCCAATTTATAAAGGACATCTCAAAAATCACGAAGCCTTTATGCAGTTTATTGGAGAAGGATGTTCTTTTTAAATTCGACGAGGAATGTTTGTCCTCCTTTGAGCAGCTAAAGAAGAAATCGATAATAGCTCCTGTGACCGTGGCACCGGATTGATCCATACCGTTTGAATTGATGTGTGATGCTAGTGACTATGCGGTAGGGACTGTTTTAGGCTAGCACAAAGATAAGATTTTTCATTCTATCTACTACGCGAGCAAAACGTTGACGGATGTTTAGCTCAATTAAATAACTACCGAGAAGGAGCTACTTGCAGTGGTGTATACATTTGACAAATTTTGTTCATACTTGATTGGAATGAAAGTAGTGGTGTTCGTAGACCATTCTGCTATACGTTACTTAATTTCCAAGAAAGATATGAAACCCAGATTAACTAGATGGATTCCACTTCTCTAGGAATTTGATTTGGAAATTCGAGATAGAAAGGGTACAAAGAATCAGGTGGTGGACCATCTTCCGAGATTAGAAAATCCAGATCAAGACAAGGAAGATAAAGTGTTGATCAACGAGTCTTTTTTGGATGAACAGCTATTTGTAGTTCACGATGAATTTACATGGTATGCTGATTTTGCCAACTATTTAGTACGTAATATCTTCATTCTGGACTTGACATGACAGCAAAAGAAGAAGTTTATACATAATATGAAAAGGTATACGTGGTATGAACCATTTTTATTTAAGCAATGTGCAGATCAGATGATCAGACAATGTATTCCATAAAGTGAAACAGAGAGTATCTTACATGATTTTCATATATTATTGTATGGGGGACATTATGGGAGCGATAGAAAAGCCACCAAAGTGTTACAAGCCAGATTTTATTGGCCCACTTTATTCAAAGATGCCCACCAATTTGTTCAAAAATGTTATAGATGCCAAATAGTGGGTAATATCTCCAAGCGTAATGGAATGCCATTAAACACGATCGTGGAAGTGGAGGTCTTTGATGTTTGGGGATAGACTTCATAGAATTGTTTCCATCATCATTCAATAATTTGTACATTCTTTTAGTGGTAGACTAAATTTCCAAATGGGTTGATGCCATTGCTTTGCTAACAAATGATGCCAAGGTAGTCTTGAAATTTCTGCAGAAAAACATCTTCACGAGATTTGGCACATCAAAAGCGATTATCAATGATGAAGGGAGCCATTTTTTCAATAAATATTTTTCCACTCTCCTAGCAAAATATAGGGTGACTCATAGAATTGCCACAATCTATCACCCCCAAACTAGTGGCTAACCAGAGGTATCCAACAGAGAAGTGAAGAGAATTTTCAAGAAAATTATGAATCCAAACCGAAAAGATTTGTCTATGAAGTTGGATGACGCTATATGGGCATATCACACAACATTCAAGACATTGATCGATATGTCTCCAAATCAGCTTGTCTGTGGCAAAACATGTGATTCCCCCAAAATATATATATATATAACCCATTCTCAGTTGCCAAATACATGATACACAATTTAAATACGAACTTAATTTATATAATTATCAACTGTCATGTAAAATACAACAAAAACATAAGCTGAGAGTTTTAACACGAATATTGTGTCGTAGACAATATCCAAACTCAAATGGAGTCATCATTACTATTATTATCACACTATTTTATAAAATAGTGAGGACTACTATATCCACCGTCTTGGACCATCACTCCATTCCCCGACTAGTCACGTCTAGATTCTCATTCCCTGAAGAAAAAATAAAAGAAAAAGGTGAGCTCAAGTAGCTCAGTAAAGAATATTATTAAGATAATGTAGAATAAATTATCCTTAGCCTTCAATAGTGTAAAAATTAATAGAATACAATAGATAACAAGTTTAACTGCAGCGAAACAAGCAATCCATTAGAAGAGTCAAGTAGAGCATGATGTCTACCATCTTCTATGATTTACAAGTTCATCATTAATATTTTATCTCTGTAACACATCTCAATAAATTATCCACATCACCGAACTATCCATGCACTACGGGCTAAGGATATTCATTAGTATCACATTCTCGAATTATCCATACATTACGGGCCAAGGTTATTCGTTAGTAGCACCAGTGGTCATGATCATGCCAAACAATTGTCCATTAATGCACTACGGGCCAATGAGAACTTTTACCACATCATTTGTAACATTATAGGTCATGATTATACCGATACATAATTCATGTTCATAATCATACCAATCAACAGTCCATCTATGCAATATGGGCCAAAGATGACTTTCATCATAATTTAAGCATGAGGATGATGACAATTATATAAGAATTCAATTAAGTGAGAGTAAGGATAAATTTTAAAGATTTATAATTCAATTTATCCAGAGTTCAAGAATGTCCAAATTGTCAACATGATAACTGCTTTGTGGAGTAAAAGTCAAGAATAATATTCATGTATCAAAACTAATTTTGACAGAAAAGAAATGAATTTTTATCGTGAATAGTACCCCGAGTGAATAGTACCTGAGTGAATAGTACTCTATGAAAAATACTTTATGAATAGTACCCCATGAATAGTACCGTATGTATGAATAGTACCGTATATATGAATAGTGTTGTATGTATGAATAGTGCCCATGAATAGTACTCCGACATGAAAAAGTTAAAATTTAACAAAAATGTTCAGAAAAATATTTTTGTGGAACGATACTAGATGAAATGTAAATTTCAAGGATATTCTACTAATTTCAAGGAGTATAGAAGCAATACTTATCAAAATAAGTGTAGAATTAGGAATATGAAACAAAATAATATTACTTACATACCACAGAGTATGGAATAAAATATTATTTCTTACGAATATTGAACAAAAATAACATCCCTTACCTTAAAAGGTGAGTACTTCTGACTGGTATAACAGAGATATTCTTGAAGAAAACTTTCACTATTTGATACA
The DNA here is from genome assembly GCA_020205505.1 of Panax japonicus. NCBI lineage: Eukaryota > Viridiplantae > Streptophyta > Magnoliopsida > Apiales > Araliaceae > Panax > Panax japonicus. Next base: position 38,797,875 of record CM035092.1, read on the forward strand.
TTCAAAGTTTTCTTAAACTCAAAAGAAATGCGCTCAATATTATAGAAGAAGAATTCTCTAATTCTAGTGTGATTTTCATTTCAAAACTAAGCATCATATTTATAGGAAAATGACATGATACTATTTTGGAAAAAAAATTCCCGAATTGCACAGTAACATTCTTCACGAGCGCCGAATTCGGCTGAAATTTCTGATTTTTAATATGCAGTACTATGCAAACACTATTCAGTACTATGCAATAATATGCAATTCGGGATTTGAGTGCCCATCAAGTAATGACAATAAATAAAGATTATCTGAAAGAAATAAATGTTTCTTTGGACGACACTTCTACAATGAAGCAATAGTTGAGAAGTAAGTTGAAATAATATTGAACTACATATCAATTCTAATTCATTTTTGAAACTACGTACTAACTATAAATAGGGAACAGTCGACAGACTATGAAACTTTGTTTTAAATTTTTGAAAAGGTTTTACAAAACTTCATCCGTAAACCGTCATGTCTTACGGATATGGAGGGTGATCAGCCCGTTATGCCCTATATTGATCAATACTATGTGTTCGAACGATATTTTCATTAATCTAGTCCGCCTTTGGAACATAAAAGTTTCTAATGTTCGGGATGTTCATAATTAGTCTGAAATCCGAACTAAAATAATTCGGTTGGATAACAATATTGTTCGATTATGGTCAACTATATTTTTAAGTCTATGTCTAGCTGAGTCAAATAGCTTAGACGATTTTTAAATAATATATATGCATACCTGAAAACTAGTAGGTATGTGTCAACATGTGATTAAATACAATCATTATCCAAGTGAGGGCACTTGTATATTCTAACTTAATTATCTATAAATAAGGTATATATTGATCATACATTACTACTGTACTGGTAAACCATGAACGAATAGAGTTTGATAACAAACATGAATAATAATGTTGAAATACATGATCAATAATAGTAGAGTTTTTAAAAAAAACTTATATAATAGTAGTATAATTCGATAACTTACTTACACAAAATTATTACATAAGTAGATACAAAGAGTAAGGATACTTGCCTTATCTGCTGCTTACACAACTTAGTTTTATCTTTTATACTGATACCTATTATTCATAAGATTATTCTTTTGATCAAAATAATATATCATAACACATAACACTGCTAGTTGCAATTATCATATAATTTAAGCACATTGTCACATAGTTATATCAATCATTGGGACATAAATAATTACTTACCAGGTTAAACTATATAGGTCTAGATCAATTTTAGAAACATTTCGATGTACCAACGGCTTTATCGGATAATTGTTGAGTTTATATTTACTTCAACTCTATTTTGTAACTTCAATATTATATTAGATAATTTAAATATTAATCATATTATTTTTTAAGGTCTTATAATAATTTTTAAATAATTATTATGATTTTTCAAACACTGAAATCATTTTTAAATAATTTAAATACAAAATAATTCCATTACCATTAATATTTAAATAATATTGAAATATTAATGAAATACTTGACAAAATATTAAAGTTATTTATAATAACTTAAAATATTTTTAAATCATTTATATAATTTTTAAATCATTAAAACCATTTTAAACCATTTATTTAATATAATTATTAAATAAACCTATTATTAGTAATACTAAATTATTAATAAAAATTACCTCAAAATATTAAAAGTCATGATTTATAACTTAAAATATTTTTAGACACATTATCATCATTTAAAACTTATAAAAATTATTTTTAACCAATTTATTTAATACAGTATTAAATAAATTTAATACCATTAATATTCAAATAAATAATAATATTAATGAACAATATGTCAATTTATCAAAAGTTAATTTTTATAACTTAAAATAATTTTTAAAACTAATTTTGTACTATTCAGAAATTAATTTCTTTTTTAATGAGTTTTTCGGAAATTAGAAAACTAAAATAATTAAATCCGTCGCTAAAGGCTTTAGCGTCGGTTTCTGTCGCTGTTGGTTTTTTTGAGCTCAAGAAACTGATAGTCAGTGCTCAAGGGTCTTACTTTAACCAATCGTAGCTCACTGATCTTATTGTTTCGGGGCATGGTATTGTAATAATCATGTAGTATTGATGTAACACTACATGAATCATCAACTAACAGAGTCAATCTACAGCATGCAAATAAGATCTGGAGGTTCAAAGTGGCTGTCAGGCCCTTCCTGGGTTTCCTGGGTTACCCAGAAACCCAGACAGTGCTTGATAGCTACTTCGTGCCTTAATTAAATCGAGTTCTGTTTTATGTTATGATGTTCTCATGGGTCAAGCTTGTAGTCTACATGACAAGGTACAAATACCATTCATCATATCAGTCAAACTACATCAGAATTTCAGAAGCTAGTATCTGGTCAAACCATGTCAGAAGCGGTGTTCTTGAGTTTTCTGGGTTACCTAGAAAACTGCAATCGTGTTCGAGAAAACTAGTTTAATTATCAATTATTTTCATTATGTTGGTTATCGATCTAAGTGATATAGGAGAATAATGTAAGACCCTGAATTTTATGAAATGAAAGTATTCAATTTTTATAATTATTATTCTATTTAATAAATGGTTAAATTGATAAAAGTTTAAAGTTAAGGGTGATATGTGAAAATTTTTCAAAGTAAGCAAGTTGTCATAAAATAACCGGTAGTAAAAGTACAGTAATACGTGTGGTTGCATAGTAAAACATATTATTAATTATTGATGCTTACATGAGAAATCACTCAGTTATACTCAATTATTGTTACAGTAATTGTTGCATCATATCTCTCATATTATTGATTCAATTGTTGTCACAATATCATCTGCATAATATGTTATATTATTAAATCAATAATTGAGACAACAAAGTTATTCATATTATTATTTGCAATATTGACAATGTCTAAAAGTTCTGTCAATGAGTGGTTTTGTAACCTAATTGCGCGCCAATAAGGAGAAATCCTTATCGGAAAGCCACCTCTTTCCTAGGAACGACCTGATTGTTAAATATTGTGCGTTATAATATTAATGATGAATAAGTTCATGTCGATTAAAGATGAAATTGATAGTTTCATTGTATTGGAATTATTAGTGTTCGTGGAAATCGGCATTTATTTCGATAATAATTTACGTCTGGAGGTTATATTGACCAATCGGGTAATTAATCGGATAAATGAGCAATTAATTGCTATTGATTCACATGCTTATAACTATGTGTTCACATGTGTGTACTATTGATTCACATGATTTACTATTAGGGGAGTTGGTGCAAGATTGATAATACTTGCATGACTAAATTAAAAATGGAGGTATAGATGAGGGTACTATACTATAATTAATTTTTTCACATGTTTAGAACTATTGAGTCACATGATTTACTATCAGGGGAGGTGGTGCAAGTTTGATAATACTTGCAGGACTAAATTAAAAATGAAAGAAAAGTTGAAGGTATTCTATTTTAATGTTTCGAGCCCCAAAATGTGCAATTATTTAAACTATATTTTCCTATAAATAGAAGCTCATTCTTCCTTCATTTCTCACCAATTCACTATGTCTCACAAGAGCAATTATAGAGATAGAAGCTATAGAGAGAAAGAAGAAGAGTAGTCTGTTACTTCACTACTCTAGTATCCATTCTTCTTTTGAGGTAAGGGTTATTATTTTTATATTCTGAAGAGATATTATTTTTCGTATTCGTATAAATATTATTATCGTTCAATATTCATTATATTCGTTTAATATTCGTAAGGAATATTATTTTCGTTCAATATTCGTAAGGAATATTATTTTCATTCAACCGTTGTAAGTAAGGGGTTTCTACCAGGGGCAGTTTCATAATTTCTTTGACCCTCAAAAATTCAGGAAAATTTTAAAATGATAATTTGATGAGTTTTCTAGATTGTGTCCAAAAATGTCGATTTTTAGATGTATAGATTAGGAGTTATGAATTTTATGGGAAAAGATTATTTTAAAAGTAAACCCTTATAACTCCTTGTGGTTAACTCCAAAATTGGTAAAATTTTTATTGGGAGTACATATATATAACAGAAGTATACTCTGTAAATTTCGAAATTTTTTGATAAAAGTACAGTTTATGATAAATATTTAAATATTCAGCAGTTTTGGCCATATGAAAAATAGTAAATGAATTTTAAAAATTCCGAGAAAAATATATGTTCAATATAGGACTATATTCTGCTAAATCCCAGAAAAGAAATATTTTTGGGACTGATTTGAAATTTTTCATAAAAATGAACTAGTTATGAGTAAATGAATTAAATACGTTATGTGAAGTAACAAAATTGGAAAATAGGATTTTATGGCTTGGAAATCCTATATAAGGTATATGCAGATTTTTGATGAGGGATTTGATCATTGGTGATGAAATCTTAGGAGTATGGCATTTCTGAATGATTAAATGCATTATTTGGTAAAGTGTAAACAATTAAAACAAATTGTTTATAAGTTTAGGAAGTGATTAAAATATTGTTATAATATTAATAATATTAGATTATGAGTTTATTAAGTGATTGATAATATTTGGATAAATTTAAAGTCTTTAATATTTATCCTTGGTTTCGTTTGATTAATGCTTATATCATTGCCATTATCCTCATGTTTATATTGTGATGAAAGTCATCTTTGGCTTACGTGCATAGATGGACTTCGTATGATTATGACCAGGGATTTTCGGTATAATCATGACCGTAATGTGACAAATGAATGTGGTGAAAGTCCTCATTGGCTTGTAGTTCATTGATGGACGGTTGTGGTATGATTATGACCAGCAATTATTCGGTATAATTATGATCATTGATGATTACATGAATATCCTTGGCCGTGGTGCAGGGATGATACGATTTTATTTATTAAGCTGAATCTCAGCGATAAAGTTGATGAAAAACTTTTTAAATCATAGAAGATAGTAGATTTTATGCTCTACTTGACTCTTCTAATGGATTGCTTATTTCCGCTGCTGTTGTTAATCTAAAACTTGTTGTCTATTGTATTCTATCAGTTATTATACTGTTGAAGGCTAAGGATAATTTATTCTACATTATCTTAGTCATAATATTTCTTACTGGGCTAGTTGAGCTCACCCTTTCTTTTATTGTTCTATTCATGAAATGAGAATATAGTTTGGACTAGTCGAGAAATGGAGTGATGGTCCAGGATAAATGGCTTTAGTAGTCCTCACTATTCTATAAAATAGTGTGACAATAAATGTAATGAGGACTCCATTGAGTGTGGATATTGTCTAGATGACAATATTCTTATTAAAACTCTCAGCTATATTTTGTCGTATTTTGCACGACAGTTGTATAATTAAGTTTTTATTTGTATTTTGTACCATGTATCTGGTGACTCAAGATGGGTGATATATACCTATTTTGGGGGCGTCACAAATAATCTATACTGTACATAATATACTATAACCTTGATACACTAACAACAGCAAATCAATAAACACAAGAAAGATTTGGGCCCTTGAACTTGTTGTCAAACACTGTTGAACAAGTTCTGGGTTACCTAGAAAATAGAAAGTCATGGTTGGTCAATGTAGCTTGACCTTCAATAACTTGAAATCTACACATGACCTAAGCATGATTTCAAGTCCAGATCAAAGTCCTTATGGCAAACTACAAGTCTAATACATAAAACACCACAAATCATTAACAAGGAATGATCTGTGGCATCTGATTTTAGCTTGTCAAATAAAAATTTAGGGTTTATGGCAATTTTGAAAAACATTGATTTTAAGGCACTTTGATGCTATAGATCTATGATATAACATCATAGATCATCATAAAACACCTTTTACCACTAGAGTAATTAAACACATAAACATAAACTTTGATTAAGCATACAAGATCAAATTTAGGCTAGGGTTTATACCTCTTCCTTAAACAAGCTTTGATTCTTGCTTTCTATTCTATTCTTGATGTTCTAAGAACTTAATTAGGGACTGATTTGCTAAAGAATTTTGTGGCTTGGAGGATGTGACGACTTGATTGTTTGAGTTGTGATTTCGGGGACAGAATCCTTGTAAGGAGGGAAGGACGAAACAATTCAAAATTTTAAGTTGTAATTTTAAATATTTATTGAATTATAAGTATTTATTTGAAGTGTGTTGAATAAATATTTTGTAGATGTAATGGTTGTTAGTAAAAATTTATGAATTTAAATTTATTAGATAATGTTCTAAATTAGTTGAATTTATAATTTAGAGAGTTGTAATATAACATGAGATATTATATTGTTGTTTTGATTTAATAATTTAAGTTGATATGTTAAATTATTAAATAAAATTATAAGGAAATTATAATTTTATGATAATTGTTTAAGTTGAAAATTTATTTAAAATATAGTATGTGATTAATTTGTTTGATTAATGTTGGATATGGAAATCCAAATAAATAATATGTGGTTATAAATTATAAACTAAATGGTTTATTAAAATAGAATTAAAGTAGTTTAAATTAGTTATGTCCAAATAAGGCTTAAATATATTAAGTTATTAAATTTTAAAGGGTTTTGCCAAACAAAGCCTTATGGCTTTTGGATTATTAATTTTTGAATTTGTAAATAATATAAATAAATTAAATAAAATATATAAAACAATTAATAAAATATAATTATAACTTATACGCTATATTTGTAACTGATTAGGCTTATTACGGCCATATCAGTTTCTTTTTACGCATTTAGTTATCGGTTGAGTTTTGGTTTACACTTTGGCTATTTGCTAAGTCTGAGAAGAAGGTTTACAGAGAATTGAGAAAAAATTGAGAGAGAATTATTGAGTTTTCCAAAACAAAATCATGTGTTTCGCAAGGTTGTGCAAGCTAATTGAAGGTAATTTTCCATAATCTCCATATTATATATATATATATATGTATAGATGAATTTACGGCATGAAGCTTCAAACTCTATGGATTCCATACTTTTTGAATTGTTGCTATATGATTGTATTATTGCATTTGTATGTAATTGTAATGCTAGAGTTTATGTTTAAACATGAATTGTATGCTAATTTTGTTGTAAAAAGGAAGAAAAGTAAATTATAGTGAATATTTTGCATATGGCTTATGTAAATACCAATTTTAGTGGTCAATTTTTATGTTAAACTATAAATTGAGTCTTGTTCATGCTAGTTCATTAAGAAACGAAGAGAACATAGTTTGAACGAAGTGATTCGGTGTAGAATTGTAATCACAATGATGATTTTTGTAAAAGATGTCAAAAATGGAATTTTCATATGAAAATATGGAATTTGAGAAATTAAACTAGTTTAAGTTGTTAAATTATTCTAATTCGTTGAATAGTTTGGCAAACATGTTTGTAATAGTTTTATACCAATTGTATGTGTTAATATTACTGTTTGGTGGGTGAAATTCGTGTTAGTTGGGCTAAAGTCGACTACTGTTCCTGTTGTCTCTGGTTTTGTCTATGCACTGGCGTAGCTGCGCCGGTGCCAAAGCCTGAAACGGTGCACCTGCGCCAGTCCCAGGCTTGTGTATGGCGCAGTTGCGCCATACCCTGTTCTGAGATGGTGAGTTCTGCTGCTGCTACAGACTTAGGATATCAACATAACTTGGTTTAGTGATATGTTAAAGTAACAAATATGTAGTAAGAAGGTTAAAACAGAACCATGATGTGTAATTAATATATTCAACGTGGTAAAGATGATTAGTAAGTTATGAACGTGATATGTTGGAACTTAGTGTACACGTTGAATGGTAACTAGGTGTTGTGAAGCTAACACTTATGAATTCTAAAATGTAAATGGTAATGTAAGACTTGTACTGAAATAACAAGTTTAACTATAAATGTATATGTTATGGTATGTTAGTATATCTAATAGGTATAGTGGTTCTAATACTATGTGTATGTGAACGTGAGTTTTAACATTATAGCTTACGCTTGAGGCAAGTTTTCTAACTCTACATTTTCGTTGAGCAGGTTTCTTGTATCTAGTTTGTTTATGATGATGCAAGTTTCTAAATCTTATCTTTTTACATTGAGCATGTCTTAATCCTAAGTTATTGGAATTCTATTCATTGTTGGTTTACTCTAACTTGTTTATAGTTAAACAAGTTTCTTTAGTTCATTCTTTTATAGTAAATGTTTCTTGAACCTTAATTCCTAGTGTTGAATTATTCAATCACTTTGCATTATTTATCATTGTAACGCCCCCAAAATAGGTCCAATCCATCCAACCTATTTTGAGTCGCTAACTTGGTACAGAAAACAACTACAACTGTATTACTACCATTGTCGTGCAAAATACAACAACACATATGTTGTGAGTTTTGATACAAATATATATACCAACTGTGACTCTTGACACTAACTTGGATAACACGTCACAATGGAACCTTACATAAAGGTATTGTCAATAACTATTTTAGAAATTAAAATCTTTGGGAAGTGCTCAAGGAAACCTTCGTACATGGGAGGCCATGCATCTAGGTTATGATAGATATCATATGCCCACAGAATTATCCTTGATTGACCCAATAGACCCCAAAGAAAAATGAGAAGATTACTATCATGTTCTTTCCAATGGTGAGTCTTCTCTTGACATATAACTATCTCCACTATCTGCAATTGAAAATTATATTTCAACCAAACTCCAATATTATATAGGTAGTGCTCGTAGATATAATCAGCAAGTGGATGTGCACAACCCTGTCTTATGATATCTCGTAGGTCATTAGACATCTTGTATGATAGTGGAAAAACACCCTTCCAAAGTTGGGTTCACCTCACCCTATTCGGTTCACCAAAATTAAATATCAAATGATGTAAACAATACGACACACTTATCTAAAGTTCTCAATAAAATTATTTTCATACTATTTAGGGAGAACCTCAACAGCTATAGACCACCGTTCTATTCCCCTGTTACCCCACTCGACCCAGCTACACTCTTGTTACCTTAAAAGAATTGTGATGCAAAAGGGTGAGCACAACTAGTCCAGTAAAGAATATCATGACTAAAGATAATTAAATTATAAATAGCCTTCATTAGTAATAAATCAGAGATTTAGAACATATGGTAGATGATAAAACTTTTCCACCATAGTTTTATCGGAACGAGCAATCCATTAAAAGAGTCAAATAGACCATAAAGTATATTATCTCCTCCAGGTTAAAAGTCCACCAACGATAGTTTAACCTTGTAACATCAGCCAACAGTTTCTATCCACAATCATGTGAATAACTCATAATTATATTTGTAATTCTAAATTCCTCTTCTTATCCAAGACGAAGATAATTTTCATCACATGTCTTTACCTGAAACACCAAAGATCATGGTTATACCAAATCACAGTTCATGTTCATAATCATACTAATAAATTCATCTTTGCACCACGGGCCAAAGATATTCATTAACAAATCATCTTTGCACTACATGCCAAAGATATTCAACAACAAGTCATCTTTGCACTACGGGCCAAAGATATTCAACAACAGGTCATCTTTGCACTACGGGCCAAAGATATTCATTAATAATTGATCTTTGCACTACAAGCTAAAGATATTCATATCTCAAAGAAACATATAATCATTTCAGAATTTATATAAACCATAATTATAATCATGTTGATCAATTCACCTTTGCACTTAAGCTAAAAATATTCAATTGTAAATTCAATGGTCATGATCATACCAGTCAACGATTCAACTTTGCACTACTGGAAAAAGAGAACTCATAGTCACGATCATACCAATAATCTACCCATATTTACACTTAAGTCAAAGAGAAATTTCATCACCGTGGTTATAAAAATGTTATATATGATAATAAAAATAATATGATCAACAACTGCATTTAATTTCAAAAGTAAGATTCATAAATCAATGATTTCATAACACCTTAATCCAAATGTTATAAATCACTTAATAATCTCATAATCTAATATTATTAATATTATCATAATATCTTAATCATTTCTTAAACTTATAAACAATTTATTTTAATTGTTTACACTTTACTAATTAATGCATTTAATCATCCTAAAATGCCAAACTCATAAGATTTCATCACCAATAACAAAAATCTTCATCAAAAGTCTGCATATACCTTATATAGGATTTTCAAGCCATAAATTCCTATTTTCCAATTTTGTTACTTCACACAACATATTTAATTCATTTACTCATAATTAGTCCATTTTCATGAAAAATATCAAATCAGTACAAACAAATTTTATTTTTTGGAATTTTGAAGAATATAGTCCCATATTGAACATATATTTTTCTCAGAATTTTTAAAATTCATTTACTATTTTTCATATGGCCAAAACTGTTGAATATTTAGACATTTATCATAAATTATACTTTTGTCCAAAACTTTTGAAATTTATAGAGTATACTTCTGTTATATACATGTACTCCCAATAAAAATTTCACCAATTTTGGAGTTAACCACAAGGAGTTATAAGAGTTTACTTTTACAATAGTATTTTTTCATAAAATTGATAACTACTGATCTATACATCCAAAAATCGCCATTTTTGGACACAATATAGAAAACTCATCAAATTATCATTTCAATTTTTTCCAGAATTTGTGAAGGTTTAGAAAAATTAAGAAACTGAAAAACATAATAACCCTTAAAATCTCCTACCTCAAAAGAGCAGTATTTCTGACTGGAATATCGGATGTAAAGCCGAAGGAACCTTGCACTGAATAGAAACTCTAAAAGTATCTACATACTCACAAAAATACGCTCGATAATATAGAGAGAAAGAAAACATGTTTCTGGTGTAATTTTAAATTCTAACTTAAGCGGCTATTTATAGGAAAATGCTAGAACGCCAAAGGAGACTAAATAATAAAATATTAACTAAAATTTTATACGCATGCCATTTTTCCAAAATGGCAGCCCATCACCTTTGAAAAACCAATTCAGTACATGCATTCAACACCAATCAAAAAGTGGGGCTCGCCTTCTAGAAATCTCCACCAAAATTATTTATAAAAATAATTTCTGAATCAGTCGTCTCTTAAAATTCATAACAAAACATACGTTAATTTGTAACGGCTCAAAATTTGTGGACATATACTCAACTTATATATCTATAACATATCCAAAAATCACAACGATCCAACGGTCGGATTAAAAATTATAACTCACGCAATATATCTCAAGAACACTGATTTTTCAGATTATTAGTCCTTCGGACCAGTTTCATTCAAAAATTCAACATGATAAATCTACAAAGGATTTTTGGGTGATTTCAATTTCTTGGGTTAGCGTACTTCCAGGGCTTTCTTTTGATATATGGCTCATCTCCTAACTCATTATACACAAAGAGTTATGGATTTTACAAAATCAAGTAATAAACTAATTTTCTGAAAATTTCTAAATTTCGTTCCTCATTTTAACAAAATACTAATAAAACACCTCAGCATTAATTCCTTCATTTATAACCATATAAAAATATATATTTCCTTATCATATAAATCAATAATTAATTATTCACAAATAATATTACAGAATCACACTAATGACAACGAGATATTTCCCCAGGAAAGAGGGGGCTTTCCGATAAGGATTTCACCTTACTGGCGCGCAATTAGGTGACAAAACCTCTCCTTAACAGAACTTTCTAGACATTGACAATACTGATATCTAAGAATATTATCCAAATAATATGAATTATTAATCTGATAATGAGAAATACTGTGTCGTGACAATTATTGAAACAACAATAATATAAAATATCAACGTAGCAATTATTGAATCAATAAAATAAAGTATTGAACATTAATTACTGTAACAATTATTGAGTAGTGCCTTCTTACGTAAGAATCAATAATTCAAAAATATTGTGCAACCACTCATATTACTGTATTTTAACCATCAGGTATTCCAACAGTGTTAACGGTAACTACTACGCCGTTATTTATAAAAACTCAAACTTGTCATTTTCTTCATCCGACAGTTATTCTGTTATGCGGCCCATAAATGACTGCGCCGTCATATGAATATTCCCCGACAACAAGAATATTCCATGACCAAACGAATATTCCCCGACAATAAAAAGTATTTTATAGTCACTTGCTTATTTTGAAAAAACAATTCATATATCACCCTCAACTTTACTCTTTATCAATTTAACCATTTACTGAATAATAATTATAAGAAAAATTGAATAATTTTATTTCATAAAATTCGGGTTCTTACAATCATCACGTGGAGCAAGCGTTGTTTCCAGCTTGCTATCAATTAGTGTATATTCAGTAATAAAATTTCTAATTTGACAAGCTCATAGACCTAGCTTATTAATGTTCAAGCAAAGGTTTATCATGTTATTCAATTTATTCATTGCTTATGCTCTCTAGTTATTTTCAAGCATGAGCTTAATTTATATAGTCAATTCACCTATGATTCTCAATTGTTCTATGTTATGTTGTTATTAAACAACTGTTGTGTTATTAAGCATTGTTGATTCAACTAGTCCCCTAGTTGATGAACGTTAAACTTTAAATTACCCTTGGAAAGCTTATCCAAACCAAACTTTCTTTGGTGCGGACTTGTACTCTAAAATTGAGAAGAACAACCATATTATAGGGGATATGCAATGCGTTAATATGTTTGTGCACAATATATGGTATGAAGGGATGATCCCCCTAAGTACGTGAAGTCCCTACAGTACAACTGTTAAGGTTAAAGTTGAAAGATTACTTGTAACCGTGGACATAGTTCTTGGTCTTATGACCCTCAAATATATTTCATATTTCGATTCCAGTTTTTGGTTATCATTGATAGAGTACTATTCAGTTTTGATGAGCCTATTCATTGGCAGTTATTATTCTCTTGTTGATTCGTTGCTATATCTAGTGAGCATTTGTTTTGCTCACTTTTGCATAAATATAATTATTGCAGCTAAAGTTGAGAAGGTAGACGAACCTACAACTAGCAAAGGAAAGGGAAAAATGTACAAGTGATGAAGACTTGTAATTTTCATTTATTGTTATGATGATAGACTTTTAATTAATGATGTGATGTAATAATTTTATTTCCTCACTTGTATGATGTTTATGGTTAGACAACCTGGGAAGATTTTTATATAATGATGTAACCCTATTTAAAGGGAGGATTTATGATTTAATTTTATCATATTTGGGTAGATAGATACGAATGAATGGAAAGTGAACACCAAATCTTGTGGGAATGAAGTACCTAGATTTGGGGGTGTCACAAGTTGGTATCAAAGCTTTAGGTTATGAACCTTAGGTGGGGAAAAGCCTTAGGAAGTAACCTTTGAAAAGATAGTGGTGATAAACTCTTATTGAGTTTTAAGGAAAAAGTAATAAACACGTATGTGCTTATGTGATTACAACCTATGTGCTCGTGAGTGACGAGAAGTAATGATTAATAATTAAAACTTAAAATTTGATTGGCAGAATGGATAACGTAGGAGAATCCAATCAGGCTAGGGAGGAAGGATCTCAGATGCCTAGAGAGGAGGAGCCTCGAGATATTTAGGTGGTTTGGGAACAACTACTGCCACGGGAAACCACTCCGTCGGTCATAGTAGTTGAGCAGGAGAGAATACATGATGAGGACGATGAGATAGAGATGGATGAGGAAGACCCTGTTGAACTCCCACGGTCAGATGAGGAGGACGAGGAGGAGGGGATTCCACTTAACTCGATAGTTGCCCGTATGTACAACGAAGTATACGATCGCAATGTAGAACTTTGGGATACTGTCGAGGAGTTGCAAGAGATAGTAGCTAAACAACAGACCTCGATGGCACAGAAGGATGACGAGATTCAGGATCGAGAGGAACGTTTGAACAATGTTGAAGAGAAGCTGGTCCACACTGAAGAAGAGAAAGAACAAATGAATGTGGAGATTGCAGAGTTGAAGAACAAGTTGAAAGAGGAATCTACTAAGAGGGAAAGAGCCGAAGACGTGTACGAGGAAGCTTATCAACGAGCCGGATTAGCAGAGAGACACACAAGCAAAGAAGATGAAGATGGAAGAAATGAATAACGTATTCAAACCCGTGATCAATCGAGCTCAAGATCGGGTCATGTGTTATCCTATTCAGTTCGAGACGCTGCCATCGTACATTTTAGATTGCCAAACAATGTTTCATATTATAGAGAAAGATCGTCGTAAGGCTATTCATCATTTTAATAGGACGTCACAAATGTAATTATTATGTGATTAGTGAGTAAATAAGGTGTAAATCTCGGGTATGATACAACCAATGGGATGTGATGATGATGTAGTGGTCCTGAAACTTTTGTAGTTCAGGAAAGTAATGTAAATAGCAGTGATGCTATTGTTTTTATGTTCCTAAAAGATTATGAATGAATAAAAGTTATTATTTTATTCAAAGTGTTATGTATTACGTGTTGATGCTAATTAAGTAGAAATACATAAAGAAATTGAGTAATAGTCTAATGGGTGTATTTTTAACAGAAAATGCCTCCAAGACGTCAACCACGACAAAGGAACCCTGAGAATAACAACAATGCTGAGGATAATCCAGTTCAGCAATTTGTAATGCTACTGACGGGAGCATTACAGAGTCAGTCACAGAATCAAGATGCGACTTTTAAGGACTTCAAGACGGTTGGGACACCAGAATGCCATGGGTCCATAAATCCAGTTGAGGCACATACCTGGATCAAGGAGATAGAGAAAGTTTTCGACGTTGCTAGGGTAGGGGATAATATGAAGACTGCTTTTGCAACATTCATGTTGAAAGCAGATGTGAGTTATTGGTGGCAAGCCAATAAAACCTGAGCAGGACAAGGGGTGATGTCATGGGATATGTTTAAGGAGATATTCTTCGAGACCTATTTCCCAGAAAGCTTAAAGAATCAGATGGAAGTGCAGTTTCTAGAGCTAAAATAGGGCACAATGACAGTGTCAGAGTATGCCGCGAAATTCAACGAGTTAGCGAGGTTTATGCCATATCAGGTAAATACAAATGAGTGCAAGGCAAGGAGATTTGAGCAGGGATTGAAGCCATAGTTTTACAGTATAGTCTCCTTGTTCCAATTAAGGACATTTGCGATGGGGCTTTAGAAGGCGATTCTCGCTGAGAGTGGAGGTGAAGTTGTAACAAAGAACAACCAAGAGCAGAGGAAGAAGAAGAATGAGGGTGAAGCTAAAAATGGTGGCGGTGGTAATGGTCGAAATGGCATCAATAATTTGAAGAGGAAATGGAATATAAATGTGGGAGCTGGAAATCAGCAAGGTAACCAGCAGAAAAAGAAAATGGACGCATGTGCTACATGTGGAAAGTTTCACATGGGTATGTGCTTAAGGGAGAAGCGGGTATGCTTTAACTGTGTCCAGGAGGGTCACATTGCCCCAAATTGCACTCAACCCAAGAAGAATGCTTGCTACACCTGCGGGTCGAATGATCATTTTGCTCGCGAGTATCCAAAGAAGAAATCTGGTGAGGCAAATGGAAGCAAGGGAAATTCTAGTGGAGGTGCACTGACTATTGCAGGACCACCGTCAACAAATAAGCCCACACCAAGAACCTTCAACATGACGGTGCAGGACGCAGTGCAATCAAAAGATGTCGTGTCAGGTATTATCCCAATCAATGATATAAATGCATATGTATTATTTGATTCGGGAGCTACTTGCTCGTATATATTTGATGAATTTGCTAAGAAGTTAGAAATACCCAGTGAAGAGTTGAATTTACCTTTAATCATAGAAATTGTGAATAGGGGGTAATTCCTGTTAGATTAATATAAAAGAATTGTAGGGTGAACATTAAGGGAAATGTCATGAAAGTAGATTTAATCCTGATAAAACTTGGAGAGTTTGACATTATATTGGGAATGGATTGGTTATTCAATTATGGAGCGATAATTAATTGCCAAAAGAAGTGGGTAAACCTTATGACTCCGTCAAAGGTAGTTTTTCACGGTAGCAAATCACCTAGACAAATGAGGTGTCTGACGGTTATGCAGGTCAAGAAGTTGTTGAGTCAGGGTTGTGTAGGCTACTTAGCCTACATAGTCGATACTCAAAAGAAGAAGGGTGTAAAACCAGAGGAGATCTCAGTGGTTAGGGAATTCATAGACGTGTTTGCAGAAGATTTGCCAGGACTTTCGCCTGATCGAGAGATTGAATTCGTGATCGACTTAGAGCTAGTAACCGGTCCAATATCGAAGGCTCCATACAGAATGGCTCCGGTAAAGATGAAGGAATTGATGGTCCAACTGCAAGAACTACTAAATAAGAAGTACATTCAGCCGAGTGTGTCATCGTGGGGAGCACCGGTGTTATTCGTGAAGTAGAAGGATGGGTTAATGCGTCTTTGCATTGATTATAGAGAATTAAACAAAGTCACTATTAAAAACAAATATTCAATGCCAAGAATAGATGACTTGTTTGATCAATTGAAGGGTGCTAGATATTTCTCGAAAATAGATTTGAGAAGTGGGTATCACTAACTGAAAGTAAGGAAGGAGGATGTATCGAAGACGGCATTCCGAACCCGGTATGGATATTACGAATTTTTGGTGATGTCTTTTGGTTTGACAAATGCCCCTGCAGCGTTCATGGATTTGTTGAACAGGGTGTTTAAACAATTTTTGGACAAGTTTGTGGTGGTATTTATCGATGATATTCTGGTGTGCTCTAAATCTCAAGAAGAACACGCAGAACACTTACGTCTAACGCTGGAGACGCTAAGAAAAGAAAAGTTGTACGCGAAATTCTCTAAATGTGAATTTTGGTTGGAACGTGTACAATTTCTTGGGCATGTAATTGATAAGGATGGGATTTCAGTGGATCCATCAAAAGTCGAAGCCGTGATAAATTGGGAACAACCAAGAAATCCATCAGAAGTGAGAAGTTTCTTGGGATTGACAGGTTATTACAGACGATTTATCCAGGATCTTTCTAAGATTGCCACTTCATTGACAAATTTGATGAGAAAATCTATAAAATTTGTTTGGACGGAGAAGTGTGAAGAGAGTTTTAAAGAATTGAAGAAGAGGGTTAGTGTGGCACTGGTGTTTTCATTACCAGATAATGCAGGAAACTTTGTGGTGTATAGTGATGCTTCACACAAAGGATTGGGTTGTGTCCTTATGCAAATTGGCAAATTCATTGCGTATGCATCAAGGTAATTGAAAGACTACGAGAAAGGGTATCCGACTCATGATTTAGAGTTGGCGGTAGTAGTATTTGCTTTGAAGATATGGAGACACTATCTCTATGGAAAAAAATGTGAGATCTACACAAACCATAAGAGTCTGAAGTATATTTTCACACAAAAGGGCCTGAACATGCGTCAAAGGAGATAGATGGAATTAATAAAAGATTATGATTGCAAAATCTTTTATCATTCGGACAAAGCTAATGTGGTTGCAGATGCCTTGAGTAGGAAAGGCAATGAAAAGTTGATGTTGTTAACCGATAAGGAGGAGCTCATTTCAGCAATGGCAAGGCTAGATTTAGAAATCAAATTTTCGAAAGAATTTTATGAAAAATTATATTAGATAAAAGCTAGTCCAATTTTGGTGGATAAGGTGAAAAACGCTCAACTACAAGATAAAGAATGCAGAAAAATAAAGGAAAGTGTGGTTGAGGGTAAAGAAGTGAAGTATAAGCTTGATACTGAGGGAATGCTAAGATTCGAGGGATGAATTTGGGTTCCAGCAGTACAGGATGTTAAACAAGAAATCTTGACAGAGGCTCATAGTTTAAAATATTTGATTCATCCGGGAAGTACAAATATGTATCAAGATTTGCGGCGACATTTTTTGTGGCCAAATATAAAAAGAGACATTGCAGAATGCGTTGCAAAGTGCTTGACATGTCAGAGAGTGAAGGCAGAACATCAAAGGCCAAGCGGATTATTTCAACCGTTGGAAATACCGAAATGGAAATGGGAGCATATCACAATGGATTTTGTGGTAGGTCTTCCAACAACTCAGAAAGGATATGATGCAATATGGGTGATAGTGGACAGACTGACAAAATCTGCACACTTTTTGCCAATAAAGATTAGATTTAATCTTGATCAACTGACGAAGCTATACATTAAGGAGATCATCTCAAGACATGGAGTTCCAGTGTCAATTGTGTCAGACAGAGATCCGAGATTCACATCAAATTTCTGGAAGAGATTACAAGAATGCATGGGAACGCAACTGAAGATGAATACAGTATATCATCCGCAAACCGATGGGCAAAGCGAACGAACAATCCAAATGTTAGAAGATATGCTTAGAGCGTGCATAATGGATTTCAAAGGAAACTAGGATGATCATCTACCATTGGTGGAGTTTGCATACAACAATAGTTACCACACAAGTATTGGCATGCCGCCATACGAGGCATTATACGACAGAAAATGCAGAACTCCACTATGCTGGGATGAAGTTGGTGAACGTCAATTGTTAGGACCAGAACTGGTACAGCAGACCACTGAAATTATTAAACTCATCAGAGTAAGACTAGTAGCTGCTCAAGATCGACAGAAGAAGTATGCTGATCAACACAGACAAGATCGTAAATTCGACGTAGGAAATTTTGTTTTCCTGAAAGTTTCTCATTGGAAGGGGAAAATTCTTTTTGGCAAGAAAGGCAAGCTAAGACCAAGGTTTATTGGACCTTTCGAGATACTACGAAGAGTGGGAAAAGTGGCTTATGAGTTAGCTTTACCTCCATAATTAGAACATGTGCGCAACATTTTTCATGTGTCGGTGTTGCGACCATATAAACCCGATTACAAGCATGTCACTGAAAATAAATTGTTTCAGTTAAGTAAAGATTTGTCTTATGAAGAGATTCCTATTAAGATAGTCGACAGGAAAGAACAAGTGCTCAGGAATAAAGTGATACATTCTGTGAAGGTGATATGGAGGAACCACAATGTCGAAGAGGCTACGTGGGAACTCGAAACAGAAATGATGAAGAATTATACTGAGTTATTTGTTTAGTCTATGTCTTCGATTCTGGGGAAAGAATCTTTGTAAGGAGGGAAGAATGTGACGACTTGATTGTTTGAGTTGTGATTCTTGGGACAGAGTCCTTATAAAGAGGGAAAGATGTAACAATCCAGAATTTGAAGTTATAATTTTAAATATTTATTGAATTATAAATATTTATTTGAGGTGTTTATTATTGAATAAATGTTTTGTAGATGTGATGGTTGTTAGTAAAAATTTATTAATTTAAATTTATTAGATAATATTCTAAATTAGTTGAATTTATAATTTAGAGAGTTGTAATATAATATGAGATGTTATATTGTTGTTTTGATTTAATAATTTAAGTTGATATGTTAAATTATTAAATAAAATTATAAGGAAATTATGATTTTGTGATAATTGTTTAAGTGGAAAATTTATTTAAAATATATTATGTGATTAATTTGTTTGATTAATGTTGGATATGGAAATCCAAATAAATAATATGTGGTTATAAATTATAAACTAAATGGTTTATTAAAATAGAATTAAAGGAGTTTAAATTAGTTATGACTAAACAAGGCTTAAATATATTAAGTTATTAAATTTTAAAGAGTTTTGCCAAACAAAGCCTTATGGCTTTTGGATTATTAATTTTTGAATTTGTAAATAATATAAATAAATTAAATTAAATTAATTAAATAATAAATAAAATATAATTATAACTTATACGTTATATTTGTAACTGATTAGGCTTATTATGGCCATATCCGTTTCTTTTTACGCATTTGGTGATCAGTTGGGTTTTGGTTTACGCTTTAGCTATTTACTAAGTCTGAGAAGAAGGTTTACAGAGAATTGAGAGAAAATTGAGAGAGAATTCTTGAGTTTTCCAAAACAAAATCCAGTGTTTAGCAAGGTTGTATGTATAATCTCCATATTATATATGTATGTATATGTATAGATGAAATTACGGCATGAATCTTCAAACTCTATGAATTCCATACTTTTTGGATTGTTGCAATATGACTGTATTATCGCATTTATATGTGATTGTAATGCTAGAGTTTATGTTTAAACATGAATTGTATGCTAATTTCGTTGTAAAAAGGAAGGAAAGTAAATTACAGTGAATATTTTGCATATGACTTATGTAAGTTCCAATTTTAGTGGCCAATTTGTATGTTAAATTATAAATTGAGTCTTGTTTATACTAGTTCATTAAGAAACGAAGAGAACGTAGTTTGAACGAAGTGATTCGGTGTAGAATTGTAATCAAAGTGATGATTTTTGTAAAAGATGTCAAAAATGGAGTTTTCATATAAAAATATAGAATTTGAGAAATTAAACTAGTTTATATTGTTGTTAAATTGTTCTAATTGGTTGAATAGGTTGGCAAACTTGTTTGTAATAGTTTTATACCAATTATATGTGTTAATATTACTGTTTGGTGGGTGAAATTCATGTTAGTTGGGCTAAAGTCAGCTACTGTTCATGCTGTCTCTAGTTCTGTCTGTGCACTGGCGCAGCTGCGCCGGTGCCAAGGCTAGAAACGGTGTAGGCTTGTATATGGCGTAGCTGCGCTATACCCTGTTCTGAGATGGTGAATTCTGCTGCTGCTGCAGACCTAGGATATCAACATAACTTGGTTTATTGATATATTAAAGTAACAAATATGTAGTAAGGAGGTTAAAACAGAACCGTGATGTGTAATTGATATATTCAAAGTGGTAAATATGATTAGTAAGTTATGAACGTGATATGTTGGAATTTAGTGTACACATTGAATGGTAACTAGGTGTTGTGAAACTAACACTTATGAATTCTGAAATGTAAATGGTAACGTAAGACTTGTACTGAAATAACAAGTTTAGCTAGAAATGTATATGTTATGGTATGTTAGTATATCTAATAGGTATTGTGGTTCTAATACTATGTGAAGGTGAACGTGAGTTTTAATATTATAGCTTACGCTTTAGGCAAGTTTTCTAACTCTATATTTTCCTTGAGCAAGTTTCTTGTATCTAGTTTGTTTATGATGATGCAAGTTTCTAAATCTTATCTTTTTACATTGAGCATATCTTAATCCTAAGCTATTGGAATTCTATTCATTGTTGGTTTACTCTAACTTGTTTATAGTTAAACAAGTTTCTTTAGTTCATTCTTTTATAGTAAATGTTTCTTGAACTTTAATTCCTAGTGTTAAATTATTCAATCACTTTGCATAATTTATCATCATGTGGAGCAAGTGTTGTTTCCAGCTTGCTATCAATTAGTGTATATTCAGTAATCAAATTTCTAATTTGACAAGCTCATAAACCTAGCTTATTAGTGTTCAAGCAAAGGTTTATCATGTTATTCAATTTATTCAATGCTTATGCTCTCTAAATATTTTCAAGCATGAGCTTAATATATATAGTCAATTCACCTATGATTCTCAATTGTTCTATGTTATGTTGTTATTAAACAACTGTTGTGTTATTAAGCATTGTTGATTCAACTAGTCCCCTAGTTGATGAACATTAAACTTTAAAATACCCTTGGAAAGCCTATCCAAATCAAACTTTCTTTAGTGCGGACTAGTACTCTAAAATTGAGAAGAACAACCATATTATAGGGGATACACAATACGTTAAGATGTTTGTTCACAATACATGGTACGAAGGGCTGATCCCCCTAAGTACGTGAA
The DNA here is from genome assembly GCA_020205505.1 of Panax japonicus. Lineage (NCBI taxonomy): Eukaryota > Viridiplantae > Streptophyta > Magnoliopsida > Apiales > Araliaceae > Panax > Panax japonicus. The sequence goes on from CM035092.1 coordinate 38,819,502, forward strand.
GTCCCTACAGTACAACTATTAAGGTTAAAGTTGAAAGATTACTTGTAACTTTGGACATAGTTCGTGGTCATATGACCCTCAGATATATTTCTTATTTTGATTCCAGATTTTAGTTATCATTGATAGAGTACTATTCAGTTTTGATGAGCCTATTAATTGACAGTTATTATTCTCTTGTTGATTCGTTGTTATATCTAGTGAGCATTTGTTTTGCTCACTCTTGCATAAATATAATTATTGCAGCTAAAGTTGAGAAGGTAGACGAACCTACAACTAGCAAAGGAAAGGAAAAAAATGTACAAATGATGAAGACTTGTAATTTTCATTATTGTTATGATGATAGACTTTTAATTACTGATGTGATGTAATAATTCTATTTCTGCACTTGTATGATGTTTAAGGTTATACAACTTGGGAAGATTTTTATTTAATGATGTAACCCTATTTAAAGGGAGGATTTATGATTTAATTGTATCATATTTGGGTAGATAGATATGAATGAATGAAAAGTGATCACCAAATCTTATGGGAATGAAGTACCTATATTTGGGGGTGTCACAGAGGATGAGAGAGTTTGGCTTGGTGTTAAAACTCAAATGAGCCAATCTTTGATATTTCACATACTTTAATCTTCCACTCTTTACTCTTGTGGTTAAAATTGTTGTTATATGGCTTAAATTGGCTGATGAAAGGTGTTTGGTAGTAGCTCAAGAGATGTGGCATAATTTTTGGCCATAACCATTTTAACTTAAAAGTTAAGTAAAGGGTAATTTGGTTATTTTGCACACTAAAGGGTATTTTGGTCTTTTCCTTCTAAATTTTAAGGGTAGTTTGGTAATTTCATATATTTTCCATATATTTTAATTCTTAGGATTTGCTAATCACCATTAGGGCTTGCTAATCACTAATTATGGTTTAGGGTTTCCCAGAGATCAAATTAGGGTCTTTTTAACTTAGTAATTAGGGTTTCAAAATAATTTTTAGGGTTTTCCCTAATTAGAAATTAATTGCTATTAGTTCATATGCATATAACTATTGATTCATATGCATGTACTATTAGGGGAGGTGGTGCAAGTTTGATAATACTTATCGAACTAGATTAAAAATGGAGAAAAAGATGAAGGTACTATACTGTAATAATCCGAGCCCCAAAATATGCAATTATCGAAACTATGTTTTCCTATAAATAGAAGCTCATTCTTCTTTCATTCTCACCAATTCACTATGACTCACAAGAGCAATTATAGATAGAGAAGCTATTGAGAGAAAGAAAAAGAGTATTCTGCTATTTCACTATTGTAGTATCCAACCTTCTACTAAGGTAAGGGGTATTATTTATTTCGTCTTCGTAAGAGATATTATTTTTGTTCAATATTCGTATGAAATAATATTTTCTTTCATACTCTGTAAGTAATATTATTTCATATCATTTCCCTAATTTTATACTCATTTTGTTGAAGTATTTCTTCTATACTCCGTGAAATTAGTAGAATATCTTTAAAATTTGCGCTTCATCTAGTATCGTTTCATAATGATACTATTCATGAGTACTATTCATTTATATGATACTATTCATACGTACAATACTATTCATAGAGTACTATTCATGGGCACTATTCATAAATAAAGTAATATTCATAAATACGGTACTATTCATAAAGTACTATTCACAAAATACTATTCATGAAGTACTATTCATAAAGTACTATTTACGGGGTACTATTCACGAAGTACTATTCCTGAGGTACTATTCATAAAGTATTATTATCGAAGTACTATTGATGAGGTACTATTCACTCGGGTACTATTCACCTAGAGTACTATTCATGAAAAAATTGATTTCTTTTTGCTCCAAATCATTTTTGATACAATATTATTCTTGAATTTTACTCCACAAAGCAGCATCATGTTGACAATTTGGATATTATTGACTTCTGGATAAATTAAATTATAAATCTTTAAAACTTATTCTTGCTTTTATTAAATTGAATTCTTATATCATTGTCATCATCCTCATGCTTATATTGTGATGAAAGTCATATGTGGCTTACGTGCATAGATGGACTGTTGATTGGTATGATTATGACTAGGGATTATTCGGTATAATCATGAGCGTAATGTTACAAATAATGTGGTAAAAGTCCTCATTAGCTCGTAGTGCATTGATGGACAGATGTTGGTATGATCATAACCATTCGTTCTCTTCGGCCAAGGGTGCAAAGATGAATTTTTGTTTGGCACGATCATGACCATTGATGAAAACACAAATATCCTTGCCCCGTAGTGCATGGATAATTCGTGGTCGTGATACTAATGAATAGCCTTGGCCCGTAGTGCATGGATAATTCAGTGATGTGGATTATTTATTAAGCTGAGTCTCATCATTAAAATTGATGGTAAGCTTTTAAATCATAGAAGATAGTAGATATCATGCTCTACTTGACTCTTCTAATGGATTTCTTATTCCGCTACAGTTGTTGATCTAAAACTTATTGTCTATTATATTCTATCAGTTGTTATACTGTTGAAGGCTAAGGATAATTTATTCTGCATTATCTTAGTCATAATATTTCTTACTAGGTTAGTTGAGCTCGCCTTTTTCTTTCATTGTTCTCTTTCGAAAATGAGAATATAGCTGGGATGAGTCGGGGAATGGAGTGATGGTCCTGGATAAGTGGTTATAATAGTCCTCACTAATTTATGAAATAGTGTGATAATAATTGTAATGAGGACTCCATTGAGTGTGGATATTGTCTAGAAGATAATATTCATGTTAAAACTCTCAGCTTATGTTTTGTTGTATTGTACACGACAGTTGTATAATTAAGTTGTATTTGTATTCTGTACCAAGTATTTGGCGACTCAGAATGGGTGATGTATACCTATTTTGGGGGCGTCACACGTTAATTTTTTGTAACTGATATAATTAAGTATGCGTATTATGGCCCTATTAGTTTATTATCTTTACGCTGAAGGGTTAGTTGGTTTTACGTGAATTGGCTTATACTGAGAAAGAGAGAAGAAAGTTACAGAGAAATTTGAGAGAGTTTAGGAGTGTTTGAGAGAAAATTTTGTGATTCCAAAACAATTTCTGGGTTTTAGCAAGATTGTTCAAGCAAGTGAAGGTATTCTTCCAACACTTTAATATTATATACATGATGTTCTATGTTCACGAGTTTTATAGTCTCTGTGAATTTAATTTTCTTGATATGTTATTATACAACTGATTACTTGTGATTGTATATATTTGTGATGTTAGAACTTGTGGTTAGACAAGAATTAGTATGCTAATTACATTTAAAAGAAAGAAAATTGTTTTCAGTGTATGTTTTTATATATGGCTTGTGAAAGTACCAAATTTGGTGGTTAATTTGTAAACCAATCTGTAAATTGAGCCTTGAATATGTTAGTTCATTAAGAAATGAAGAGAACCTAGTTATAATGAGTTAATTTGGACAAGAATTGTGATCACAATGATAACTTTTGTGAAGGATTTCAAAAATGAAGTTTTTGGTATAAAACATGGAATTTAAAGAATTTAAATTGGTTGTGGTATTATTTAATTGTTCTAAGTTGGTAAATATTTGAGGAATCATGTTTATATGAGTTCTATGTCAATTGGATATGTTAAATTTACTATTTTGTGGATGAAATTCGTGTAAGTTGGGCTAAACAGAGTATTGTTAAAAGACTACATAGTTTTTGTCTATGCACCAGCGCAGCTGCGCTGGTGTCAAGGCCAGAAACGGCGCAGCTGCGCCGGTCCTAGGCTTATGTATGGCGCAGCTGAGCCATACCCTGATCTGAGGCAGTGATGCCTGTTATTCATACGAACCTTGGAGACCTATTATAACTTAGTATAATGATGTGTTAATGTGACAAACACGTAATGAAAAGGTTAAGACAGATTTGTGTCATGTGATTAGTAATTCTAAAATTATAAAAAGATTAGTAAGTTATGAAAGTGATATGTCATGATTTAAGGTACACAATGAATAGTGAATAAGTGTTATGAGGTTTACACTTGAGATTTCTGATATACATATGGTGTAAAGTAAAACTTGTACTAAAGTAACAAGTTTATCTAAAAGAGAGTTTTATTTTGGAACAATGGATATTAGTTTATCTAATAGATATTGTGATTCTAATACTATGTGTAGGTGAACGCGAGTTGTAATTTATAGCTTACGCACGAGGAAATTTCCTTACTCTAAACTTTTATTGAGCAAGTTCTTTTATCGTTAAACTTTATTTGAGCAAGCTTTAATCCTAACTTTATTCGAGCAAGTTTTGAATTCTAATCATTGTTGAATTATTCTAACTTGTTTATAGTTAAACAAATTTCTCTAGTTTCATTCTTTTATAGTGAATGCAACTTCTTGAACTCTAATTTCTAATATTGAGACACCATATTTCATTTACTTTGCACATGTTATTATCATGTTGAGCAAGCTTTGTTTCCAGCTTGTTATCGATTAATGTATGTTTAGTAATTTAATTCTTTATTTGACAAGATCATAGCCTTAGCTTACTATTGTCCAAGAAAGGTTCATTGTTCTATTCAATGCTTATGTTTTTTAGTTATTTCTAAGCATGAGTTTAATGTATAGTTGGTTCACCTATGATTCTTAATCATTTTACATTAAATTATTATTGATCACTCGTAGTGCTGTTAAGACTTGTTGATTCAACTAATCCGTTAGTTGATGATCGTGAAACTCCAAATTACCCTTGAAGCTTATCCAAACCAAACCTTCTTTGGTGTAGATGTGACGGCCCCAAAATAGGTATACATCACCCATTTTGAGTCGCCAAATATATGGTACAGAAAACAACTACAACTTTATTATTACAATTATCGTGCAAAATACGACAACACATACAGTGCGTTTAAATACAAGTGTTGTCTTCTAGACAATATCCACACCCAAATAAAGTCCTCATTACAATTATTGATGCACTATTTTACAAAAATAGTGAGGACTGCTAAAACAACTGTCTAGGACCATCACTTTATACCTCGACTGGTTCTAGTAATGTTCTCGCTTCCGGAGAAGAAAAATGGAACAAAAAGCTAAAGGGTTAGCTCAACTAGCCCAGTAAAGAATATTATGACTAAGATAATAAACAACAAATTATCCTTAGTCTTCAGCAGGGGAAAAATCTAATAGAATATAATCGACAACAAGTTTTAGATCAACAACTGCAGCGGAAATATCAATTCATTAGAAGAGTTAAGTAAAGAATGAAATCTATTATCATCTATGAATTTAGAAGTCCATCATCAATATTTTATCCCTGTAATATCAATCAATATACACCTTGCATCAAATATTCATCTTTGCACTACGGGTCAAAGATATTCATTTGTATCACCAGTTGGTCATGTTCATCTCAACATCTGTTCATCTTTGCACTACGGACCAAAGATATTCATCAGGTAATCATACATCTTTGCACTACAGGCCAAAGATATTCATCAAGTATCACCATTAAGGACTGAGGATGATGAAAAATATTTTAGAGAAAGAATCCAGTGAAATAAAAGGATAAATATTAGGGATTCGTATTTCGGTTTATCCAAATTCAATAATACTCCATAATAACCAATAGTGAAGTAGAATTCAAAAATAAAGATCAAAACATGGATACAATCAAAGAAAGTAGCCATAATAGACATCTGAGATAAAGAAGAGAAAATTTTATTTTTTGGTGAATAGTGCCGTATTTGTGAACAGTACCGTATACATGAATAGTGTTATATACGTGAATAGTAACCCCGACATAAAAGGTAGAAATTCCATAATAAAATTCATAACAATATCTCAGCATAATGATATTGAAGAAAATAATATCATTTAAGAAGATAATAACATCCCTTACCTCAGAGAAACAGTACTTCGGAATGAAAGGTCGGATGTGATGCTGAATGAAACTTGTACTGAATAACAACTCTCAAAGTATCTAAATACTCACAAAATACGCTCGATAATATAGAGAGAGAAAGAGAGAAAGCTTATTTTTCTGGTGTGATTTTTAATTCTAACCTAAGCACCTATTTATAGGAAAATGCAAACACGCCGAAATAGACTGGACCTGCTACCTGATGGCTTTACCTGCTACAATTGCCACCCACCACATTTGAAATAAAATTCAACACATTTCTTTACCAACCACAAGTGGGGCCCACTCAATTCTAGAATTTCCACCAAAATCATTATAAACCTAATTTTCGAATCAGTCACCTCTTAAAATTCATAACAAATCATACGTTCATTTTTAACGGTTCAAATTTTGTGGACATATAGTCAACTTATATATGTATAACATATCCAAAAATCAAAACGATCCAACGGTCAGATTAAAAATTATAACTCACACAATATATCTTAAGAACAATGATTTAAATTTTAATACCTCCATTCTGATAAAAACACCTTAACATTAATTCCTTCAATTATATCCACATAAAATTAATATATTCATCAATTATATCCACATAAAATAAATATTTTCTTATCATATAAATCAATAATTAATTATTCATAAATAATATTACAGAATCACAATCATGACAACCAGGCCGTTCCCAGGAAAGAGGGGGCTTTCCGATAAGGATTTCTCCTTATTGGCGCGCAATTAGGTGACCAAACCTCTCCTTAGACAGAAATTTCTAGACATTACCAATAATGCTATCTAATAATATTATTCAAATAATATGAATTATTGATCTGATAATGGGGAATATTGTGCAGTGACAATTATTGAAACCACAATAATATAAAATATCAACGCAACAATTATTGAATCAATAAAATAAATTATTGAACAGTAATTACTGTAACAATTATTGAGTAGTTCCCTCTTACGTAAGAATCAATAATTTAAAATTACTGTGCAATACCGTGTGCTACTGTGCAACCACGCGTATTACTGTATTTTAACCACCGGGTATTCCAACAGTGTTAACGGTTACAATTACGCCATTATTTATAAAAGCTCAAACTTGTCGTTTTCTTCATCCGACAGTTATTCTTTTCTGAGGCCCACAAATGGCTGTGTCGTCGTACGAATATTCCCCGACAACAAGAATATTCACCGACAACAAGAATATTCCACGACCAAACAAATATTCCCCTACAAAATGAATATTTTATAACCACTTGCTTATTTTACAAAATTTGCACATTTCACCCATAACTAGAGCATTATATCAAATTAACACCTTATTAATTTAGAATAATGAATAGAGAAAATTTAATTTTATTTATAATAAGTTGGGGTCTTACAACCTCCCCTCCTTATAAAATTTCGTCCTCGAAACTGACGTAGGTACCTGGTGTTTCGAACAAGTGAGGGTACCTCGCTTTCATTTCCAATTCCAACTCCCATGTCATTTCCTCAATACCATGGTTCCTCCATAAAACCTTAACTTGTGGTATAACCTTAGTGCGTAGTACATGCTCTTTTCTATCCAAGATCTTAACAGGTACCTCCTCGTACGTTAAATTTTCGGCTATCTCTTCTGGTTCTAACACAATAATGTGGTTCGAGTCTTTCACATATTTACGAAGTATAGATATATAAAAAACATTATGAACACGAGACATGCTTGGAGGTAATGCGAGTCTATAGGCCACATTTCCTATTCGGTCAAGAATCTCAAATGGACCAACAAATCAGGGATTGAGCTTTTCTCTCTTCCCAAATCTTGTAACTCCCTTCCATGGAGCAATACGTAACAGTACATGATCTCCAATATTAAATTACACATCCTTTCGATGAAGATCAGCATAACTCTTTTGTCGATCCTGTGAGGTTTAAATACGTTGTCGAATAATTTGGATCTTTTTTGTAGTCATGCGTACCAATTTCGGTCCCAACAAAGTTGCTTCACCCACCTCGTCCCAGCATACTAGAGAATGACACTTTCGTCCATACAACGCCTCGAATGGAGCCATGCCTATACTTGTTTGATAACTGTTGTTGTAGGAGAATTCCACCAGTGGCAAGTACTTATCCCAACTTCCTTTGAAATCTAGGACACATAGTCTTAATAGATCTTCAAGAGTTTGAATAGTCCTTTCTGATTGCCCGTCTGTTTGAGGATGGTATGCTGAACTGAATCGTAAATCCGTGCCCATAGCTTTCTACAAGCTAACCCAAAATCGTGAAGTGAATCTTGGGTCACGATCCGAAACTATGGATACTGGTATGCTATGCAATCTCACAATCTCACAATCTCATTCAATTACATACGAGCAAGACGTTCAAGAGAATAAGTCTCACGTATAGGCAAGAAATGAGCAGACTTGGTTAATCTATCAAAAATAACTCAAATCGCATCTATACCTTGATAAACATTGGGAAGACCCATAACAAAATCCATAGTAATGTGTTTCCACTTCCATTCCGGAATCTCAAGTGGTTGCAATGGACCCTTTGGCACTTAATGCTTCGCCTTTACTCGTTGACAAGTTAAACACCACGAGGTAAACTCTGCGATCTCTCTATTCATATTGTTCCACCAAAATGTGTGTCTAATATCATGATACATTTTGGTACTCACAAGATGGATTGCAAACGGTGTGTTGTGTGCCTCCATCATGATTCTATGCTTCAAGTCAAAATCGTTAGGAACACAAAGTTTGGAGTTGACTCTAAGTATTCCTTCTTCAACAATTCTCGCCTCTGGAATAGCACCTTCTTGCACTTTTGTCTTCATACGTATCATCTCTAGGTCTGTGGCTTGAGCAACTTTAACTTTATTGATTAAAGTCAGTTCTACTCGTATATTTGCCATCATCAAGTGGGTCCCTGGAGTTTTTAACTCTATCTCCATCCTTTGAAAGTCGTACAAAATGGGTCTTTGTGTTAACAACATAGCACTCGTACCCGCATACGATCTTCTACTCAATACGTCAGCTACAACGTTTGCTTTTCCAGGATGATATTAAATGCTATGGTCGTAATCTTTCAACAACTCGAGCCAACATCGTTGCCGCATGTTGAGTTCCCTTTGGGTGAAGAAATATTTGAGACCTTTATGATTCGTATAAATCTCCACTTTCTCCCAATACAGGTAGTGTCTCCAGATTTTTAACGCAAAAATAACTATTGCCAACTCCAGATCATGAGTAGGATAATTCGTCTCATATTCTTTGAGTTGTCGCGAGGCATAGGCTATGACTTTCCCATGTTGCATGAAAACACATCCTAACCCTTTTCCTGAAGCATTGATGTAGATAACAAATCCATCCGAACCAGATGGTATTGTCAGAACAGGTGCCGAAATGAGTCTCCTCTTGATCTCTTGGAAACTCTTCTCTCATTCCTCGCTCCATACAAATTTTTCATCTTTCCGAGTCAGCTGAGTTAATAGAGTAGCGATTCGAGAAAATCCTTCCACGAATCTCCGATAATAACCAGCTAAGCCCAGAAAGCTACGCACTTCGGTCACCGACTTCGGCTGCTCCCAACTTTGGATTGCTTCAATCAAAGGTTGTTCCACAGTCTCATAGACTCCATTGTTAACGTTCTCAGCTGCCATTCTTAAAAACTACCATAAAATAAGGGTTAATTAAACAAATTAACATATAACATAATATCCCTATATTATGACCGACCAACAAATAAGCTTAGGTAGAACACACTAGCGAAGGATTTACTCGTCTCCCCCCTCCTAGTTCTATTCCCCGATCTCCGCCAGAGACCATATCCCTAAGCTTTGATACCAACTATGACGCCCCCAAAATAGGTATACATCACCCATTCCGAGTCGCCAAATACATGGTACAAAAAATAACTTCAACTTTATTATTACAATTGTCGTGCAAAATACAACAACACATACTGTGCGTTTAAATACAAATATTGTCTTCTAGACAATATCCACACCCAAATAAAGTCCTCATTACAATTATTGATGCACTATTTTACAAAAATAGTGAGGACTGCTAAAACAACTGTCTAGGACCATCACTCTATACCCCGACTGGTTCCTGCTATGTTCTCGCTTCCTGAGAAGAAAAATGGAGCAAAAAGGAAAAGGGTGAGCTCAACTAGCCCAATAAAGAATATTATGACTAAGATAATATACAACAAATTATCCTTAGTCTTCAACAGGGAAAAAATCTAATAGAATATAATCGACAACAAGTTTTAGATCAACAACTGCAGTAGAAACATTAATTCATTAGAAGAGTTAAGTAGAGAATGAAATCTACTATCATTTATGAATTTAGAAGTCCATCATCAATATTTTATTCCTGTAACATCAATCAATATACATCTTGCATCAAATATTCATCTTTGCACTACGGGCCAAAGATATTCATTTGTATCACCAGTTGGTCATGTTCATCTCAACACCTGTTCATCTTTGCACTACGGACCAAAGATATTCATCAGGTAATCATACATCTTTGCACTACAGGCCAAAGATATTCATCAAGTATCACCATTAAGGGCTGAAGATGATGAAAAACATTTTAGAGAACGAATCTAGTGAAACAAAAGGATAAATATTAAGGATTCGTATTTCGGTTTTTCCAAATTCAATAATACTCCATAATAACCAATTGTGAAGTAGAATTCAAAAATAAAGATCAAAACATGGATACAATCAAAGAAAGTAACCATAAAAGACATCTGAGATACAGAAGAGAAAATTTCATTTTTCGGTGAATAGTGTCGTATACGTGAATAGTGTCGTATACGTGAATAGTAATCCCGACACAAAGGTAGAAATTTCACAATAAAATTCATAACAATATCTCAGCATAATGATATTGAAGAAAATAATATCATTTAAGAAGAAAATAACATTCCTTACCTAAGAGAAACAGTACTTCGGAATGAAAGGTCGGATGTGGTGCTGAATGAAACTTGTACTGAATAGCAACTCTCAAAGTATCTAAATACTCACAAAATACGCTCGATAATAGAGAGAGAGAAAGAGAGAAAGCTTATGTTTCTGGTGTGATTTTCAATTCTAACCTAAGCACCTATTTATAGGAAAATGCTAGCACGGCGAAACAGACTTGATCTGCTACCTAATGGCTTTACCTGCTACTATTACCACCCACCACATTTGAAATAAAATTCAACACATTTCTTCACCAACCACAAGTGGGGTCCACTCAATTCTAGAATTTTACACCAAAATCATTTATAAACCTAATTTTCGAATCAGTCACCTCTTAAAATTCATAACAAATCATACGTTCATTTTTAACGGTTCAAAATTTGTGGACATATAGTCAACTTATATATGTATAACATATCCAAAAAATCACAACGATCCAACGGTCAGATTAAAAATTATAACTCACGCAATATATCTTAAGAACAGTGATTTAATTTTTAATACCTCCATTCCAACAAAAACACCTCAACATTAATTCCTTCAATTATATCCACATAAAATAAATTTTTTCTTATCATATAAATCAATAATTAATTATTCACAAATAATATTACAGAATCACAATTATGACAACCAGGCCGTTCCTAGGAAAGAGGGGGCTTTCCGATAAGGATTTCTCCTTACTGGCACCCAATTAGGTGACCAAACCTCTCCTTAGACAAAACTTTCTAGACATTGCCAATAATTCTATCTAATAATATTATTCAAATAATATGAATTATTGATCTGGTAATGGGGAATACTGTGCAGTGACAATTATTGAAACCACAATAATATAAAATATCAACGCAACAATTATTAAATCAATAAAATAATATATTGAACAGTAATTACTGTAAAAATTATTGAGTAGTTCCCTCTTATGTAATAATCAATAATTTAAAAATACTGTGCAATATCGTGAGCTATTGTGCAACCACGCATATTACTGTATTTTAACCAACGGGTATTCCAACAGTGTTAACGGTAACAACTACATCGTTATTTATAAAAGCTCAAACTTGTCGTTTTCTTCATCCGATAGTTATTCTGTTATGAGGCCCACGAATGGCTGCGCCGTCGTACGAATATTCACCGACAACAAGAATATTCCACGACCAAACGAATATTCCCCGACAAAATGAATATTTTATAACCACTTGCTTATTTTATAAAATTTGCACATTTCAGCCATAACCAGAGCATTATATCAAATTAACACCTTATTAATTTAGAATAATGAATAGAGAAAATTCAATTTTATTTATAATAAGTTGGGGTCTTACTGCAGACTTGTACTTTAAAACTGAGATGAACAACCCTATAACAGGAGATTATTTTAGAGCTATTCAATGACGTTAAAATGTTTGCACAATACATAGTACAAAGGGCTGATCACCTAGAGTACGAGATTATGGTCCATATAGTCGTTTAGACTGTTAAAGGTTATAGTAGAAACATATGTTAACCTAGGACATAGACAATGATTATGGTCTTTTAGACTGTTAAAGGTTAAAGTAGAAATACTTGTCAACCTAGAGCATAGTTTGTGGTCTTGTGACCCTCAGTTACATTTTGTATGATGATTCCAGTTTTTGGTTATTATTGAAAGAGTATTATTAAACTCTGATGAGCTTATTAGTTGGCATTTATTATGCTATTGTTATTTATTGTTGTTTCCAGTGAGCATTTGTTTGCTCACTCTTGCATATATATAGTCATTGCAGCTAAAGTTGAGAAGGTTGATGAACCTACCACTAGCAAAGGAAAAGGGAAAATGAACAAGTGATGAAGACTTGTAATTTATTTATTGTCATGACGATAGACTTTATATTTAATGACGTGATGTAATTTTTTTTGCATCTGATTTATATTAAAGGTTAGATAACCTGGGAGACTTTTGAATTGATGATGTAACCCTTTTAATGGGAGGATTTATGGTTTAATTTTTATTATAATTGGGTAGTTAGATATGAATAAATGGAAAGTGAACACCAAATCTTGTGGGAAAGAAGTACCCAGATTTGGGGGTGTCACAGGTTGGTATCAAAGCTTTAGGTTATGAACGTTAGGTGGGGAAAAAGCCTTAGGAAGTAACCTTATAGAAGATTGAAAAGATAATAGTGATAACCTCTTATCGAGTTATAAGAAAGTAGTAATAAAACACTTTATGTGCTTATGTGACTATAACCTATGTGCTCGTGAGTGTCGAGTAATAATGATTAGTAATTAAAACTTAAAATTTTATTATCAGGATGGCTAATGTAGGAGAATCCAGTTAGGCTACGGAGGAAGGACCCTAGATGCCTTGGGAGGCGGAGCTTGGAGATATTCAGATGGTTTGGGAACAACTACTGCCACGGGAGTCATCTCTGTTGGTCACAGAAGTTGACCAAGAAGGCTTACCTGATGAGGATGATGAGTTAGAGACGGATGAGGAGGATCCCGTTGAGATATCACAGTCGGATGGGAAGGAGGATGACGAGGAGGAATTATTTTCACCAAACTCGATCGCTGCCCGTATGTACGATGAAGTACACGACTGCAATATAGAATTGCAAGATAGAGTCGAGGAGTTGGAAGAGATAGTATCTGAACAGCAGACCTCGATGGCGCAGAAGGACGACGAGATCCGAGATTTAGATGGACGCTTAAGTATTGTGGAATTGAAGTTGATTCACATTGAAATGGAGAATGAGCAAATGACAGAGGAGATCATAGAGCTGAAGAATAAGTTGAAAGAAGAGTCTACTAAGAGGGCAAGAGCCGAAGACGCGTACGATGAAGCTTTTCAACGAGCCATGGTAGCAGAGAGATGAACAAGTAAAGAAGATCAAGATGGAGAAAATGAATAGTGTTTTCAAAAACATTATAAACCGATCTCAAGACCGAATTATATATTATCTAATTCAGTTCGAAACGTTGCAATGGTACATACTAGATCGTCAAACAATGTTTTGTATTATGGAAGAGGAGCGTCGTAAGGCTATGCATCATTTTAATAGGAAGTCGTAAGAAATGTAATTATTGTGTGATTAATGAGTAAATAAGATGTAAATCTCGAGTATTATATAACCAACGGGATATGATGATGATGTTATCCTGAAACTTTAGTAGTTCAGGAAAGTAATGTAGATAGCAGGGATGTTATCATGGCTATGTTTTTTTAAAAAGAAATGATGAATAAATAAAAGTTATTATTTATTCAAGATATTGTGTGCTATGTGGTAAATTTATTTTGTTTGTGATGTGCAAGTTGTATATATAATATTTAAAAGATTGAATAATAATCTAATGAGAATATTTTATCAGAAAATGCTTCCAAGACATCAACCACGGCAAAGGACCCCTGAGGGATCTACCAATAACAACAATGATGAGGCTAATCTAGTTCAGCAATTAGTAACGTTACTAACAGGAGCTTTGCAAAATTAACCGCAGAATTAAGTTGTGACCTTTAAGGATTTCAAGGAAGTTGGGCCACCAAAATTTAGTGGGTCCATGAATCCGGTTGAGGCACAAACCTGGATCATGGAGATAGAGAAAGTTTTTGATGTGACTAGAGTAGGTGATCGAGAACCAAAAAACTACTGTTGTAACATTTATGTTGAAAGTAGAGGTGAGTTATTAGTGGCAAGCTAATAAAACTCGAGGAGGTCAAGGGGTAATGACTTGGAATAGGTTTAAGGATATATTTTTCAAGACTTATTTCCTAGAGAGTTTGAAAAATCAGATGGAGGTGCAGTTTTTAGAATTGAAGCAGGGATCAATGACGGTGGCGGAGTATGTCGCTAAATTTAATAAGTTGGTGAGGTCCGCGCCATATCAAGCCAACAAAAATGAGCGCAAGGCTAGGAGTTTTGAACAAGGATTGAAGCCCTTGTTGTACAACAAAGTTTCCATGTTTCAACTGAAGAAATTTACAGCGGTACTAAAGAAGGAAATTCTTGTTGAGGGTAGAGGCGAGACTGTAACAAAGTACAATCAAGATCAGAGAAAGAAGAAGAGTGAGGGCGAAGCTAAGAATGGTAGTGGTAGTGGTGAAAATGGTAAGAATAAATTGAAAAGGAGGTGGAATGCAAATGTGGGAGATAGGAACTAGCAGGGTAACCAGCAGAAGAAAAAGTTTAAAGAATGTACTACATGTGGGAAGTTTCACATGGGTATGTGCTTAATGGGGAAACGAGTATGTTTTAACCGCGGACAGGAGGGTCAAATTTCCCCAAATTGTAATCAACCCAAGAAGAATGCTTGCTCCACCTGCGGGTCAAAGGATCATTTTGCTCGTGAGTGTCCTAAGAAGAAATCTGGTGAGACAAATGGAAGCAAAGGAGGTAGCAGTGGAGGTACATTGAATATTACGGGACCAACATCATCAAATAAGCCCATAGATAGAACCTTCAACATGACGGTGCAAGACACAGTGCAATTAAAAGATGTTGTGTCAGGTATTATCCCAATCAATGACACAAATGCATATGTATTATTTGATTTGGGTGTTACTTGCTCATTTATAATGAGGAATTTTTTAAAAGGTTAGAATTAACTAGTGAAGAGTTAAATTTCCCTTTACACGTAGAAATTGCGAATGGGGAGGTAATTCCTGTTAAGTTCGTATACAAGAATTATAGGGTGAATATTAAGGGGAATGTTATGATAGTAGATTTAATCCCGATAAAACTTGGGGAGTTTGATGTTATATTGGGAATGGATTGGCTATTCAATTATGGGGAGCAATAATTGATTGCCAAAAGAAATCTGTAAACCTTATAACTCCGTCAAAGGTAGTTTTGTATGGTAGCAAATCGCCTAGACAAACGAGATGTTTGACGATTATACAGGTCAAGAAGTTATTGAGTCAAGGCTGTGTAGGATACTTAGCTTATATAGTTGCTACTCAGAAGAAGAAGGGTGTAAAACTGGAGGAGATAACAGTGGTTAGGGATTTTGTGGATGTATTTTCGGAAGATTTGCCAGGACTTTCGCCTGATAGAGAGATCAAGTTCGTGATCAACTTAGCGCTAGGAAATGCTCCAATATCGAAGGCCCCGTATAGAATGGCTCCATTAGAGATGAAGGAACTGTTGGTGCAATTGCAAGAACTGTTAGACAAGAAATATATTCAGCCTAGTGTATCACCATGGGGAGCGTTGGTGTTATTCGTGAAAAAGAAAGATGTGTTAATGCGTCTTTGCATTGATTATAGGGAATTAAACAAAGTCACTATTAAGAATAAATATCTATTGCTGAGAAAAGATGACTTGTTTGATCAGTTGATGGGTGCTAGATATTTCTCGAAAATAATTTTGAGAAGTGGATATCACCAATTAAAAGTAAGGAAGGAAGATGTACTGAAAATGGCATTCTGAACTCAGTATGGACATTACGAATTTTTGGTTATGTCTTTTGGTTTGACAAACGCCCCTGCTGCATTCATGGATTTGATGAACATGGTGTTTAAACCATTTTTAGCCAAGTTTGTGGTGGTATTTATTGATGATATTTTAGTGTACTCCGAATCTCAAGAAGAACACATGGAACACTTACGTATGATGCTGGAGATGCTAAGAAAAGAAAAGTTATACGCGAAATTTTCTAAATGCGAATTTTAGCTGGAATGTGTAAAATTTCTTGGGCATGTAATTGACAAAGATGGAATTTCAGTGGATCCATCAAAAGTGGAAGCTATGATAAATTCGGAACAACCAAGAACTCTATCTGAAGTGAGAAGTTTCTTATGATTGGAAGGTTATTATAGATGGTTTAATCAGGATTTTTCCAAGATTGTCACTCCGTTGACAAATTTGACGAGAAAATCTGTAAAATTTCTTTGGATGGAAAAGTGTGAAGAGAGTTTTACAGAATTAAAGAAGAGGCTTAGTGTGGTACCTGTGTTGTCATTACCAGATAATACAAGAAACTTTGTGGTGTATAATGATGCCTCACATAAAGGATTGGGTTGTATCCTTATGCAGAACGACAAAGTCATTGCGTATGCATCAAGGCAATTGAAAGATTACGAGAAAGAATATCTGACTCATGACTTAGAGTTGGCGGCAGTGGTATTTGCTCTGAAGATATGGAGACATTATCTCTATGGAAAGGAGTGTGAGATCTACACAGACCATAAGAGTTTGAAGTATATTTTAACACAGAAGGACCTGAACATGCATCGAAGGAGATAGTTGGAATTAATAAAAGATTATGACTACGAGATCTTTTATCATCCGGGAAAATCAAATGTGGTTGCAGGTGCCTTGAATAGGAAGGGTAGTGAAAAGTTGATGTTGTTAACCAACCAGGAGGAGCTCGTTTCAGCAATGGTAAGGCTAGAGTTGGAAATCAAATTTCCATAAGAAGCTGATGAAAGATTGTATCAAATGGAAGCCAGTTTAACTTTGGTGGACAAGATAAAGAATGCTCAACTACAGGATGAAGAATGTAGAAAAATAAAGGAAAATATGGTTGAGGGTAAGGATGTGAAGTACAATGTTGATACTGAAGGAGTGCTATGATTCGAGGGACGAATTTGGGTTCCAGCAGTACCAGAAATTAAAGAAGAAATCTTGACAAAAGCTCATAGCTCAAGATATTCGATTCATCTGGGAAGTAAGAAAATGTATCAAGATTTGCGGCGACATTTTTGGTGGCCAAATATGAAAAGAGACATTGCAGAATGTGTTGCGAAGTGCTTGACATGTCAGAGAGTGAAGGCCGAGCATCAAAGACCAAGCAAATTACTTCAACCGTTGGACATACCAAAATGGAAGTGGTAGCATACCACAATGGAATTTGTGGTAGGTCTTTCAACGACTCAAAAAGGATACGATGCGATATGGGTCATAGTGGATAGACTAACAAAATCAGCACACTTTTTTCCAATAAAGATTAGATTTAATCTTGATTAGCTAGCAAAACTGTACCTCAAAGAGATAGTTTCAAGACATGGAGTTCAAGTGTCAATAGTATCAGATAGAGATCCGAGATTCACATCAAATTTATGGAAGAGACAGCAAGAATGCATAGGAACACAACTAAAGATGAGTACAACATATCATCCGCAAACCGATAGTCAAAGAAAATGAACAATCTAGACGTTAGAAGATGTGCTTAGAGAATGTATCATGGACTTCAAAGGAAATTGGGACGATCATCTATCGTTGGCAGAATTTGCCTAAAATAATAGTTACCACGTAAGTATTGGCATGCCGCCATACGAGGCATTATATGGCAGGAAATGCAGAACTCCACTCTATTGGGATGAAGTTGGGGAAAGTCAACTGTTAGGACCAGAACTGGTACAACAGACCGCTGAAGTTATCAAACTCATCAAAGCAAGACTGGTAGCTACTCAAGATAGATAGAAGAAGTATGTTGATCAACACAGGCAAAATCGCGAATTTAACGTGGGAGATTTTGTTTTCCTGAAAATTTCTCCTTGGAAGGGGAAAATTCGTTTTGACAAGAAAGGAAAGTTAAGCCTGAGGTTCATTAGAACCTTTGAAGTACTACGGAGAGTGGGAGAAGTAGCTTACGAGGTGGCTTTACCTCCAGAGTTAGAACATGTTCATAACATTTTTCATGTGTCGGTGTTGCGACCGTACAAACCCGATTACAAACATATGATCGAGTATGAACTGTTACAGTTCAATAAGGATTTATCTTATGAAGAGGTTCCTATCTAGATAGTCGACAGGAAAGAACAAGTGCTCAGGAATAAGGTGATACCTTCTGTGAAGGTCATATGGAGAAACCACAATGTCGAAGAGGCTACGTGGGAACTCGAAGCTGAAATGATGAAAAATTACCATGAGTTATTTGTTTAATTCGTGTCTTCGATTCTGGGAACAAAATCTTTGTAAGGAGGGAAGAATGTGACGAATGAGTTGTTTGAGTTGTGATTCTGGGGATAGAATTCTTGTAAGGAGGGAAGGATGTAACAATCCAAGATTTTATTTGTAATTTAAAATATTTATTAAATTAAATAAATATTTTATTCAATATTTTATTGATGTATTGGTTTTTCGTAGATAATTGTGAATTAAATTTATTAGATACTACTCTAATTTAATTTAATAGGTAAAGAGTTTTTAAAAATAACATGTAGTGCTATATTGCTATTTTAATTTAATAATTTAAAATGACATATTATTATTAAATAAAATTATAATAAGATTATAATTTTGTGATATTTGGATTAAGTGGAAAATTTATTTAGTATGTTGTAATTAGTTTATTTAACTAATGTTTGATATGGAAATCTAAATAAATAATATGAGATTATAAACTATAGTGTAAAGGATTTATTAAAATAAATTAAAGTAGTTTTAAATTGATTTAACAAAACAAGGCTTAAATACATTATGTCTTTATTTTAAAAGTATATTTGCCAAATAAAGCCTAATGGCTTTTGAATTTTGAAATATAATGAATAATATAAATAAAATAAATCAAAATATAAAATATATTTTATAATTGATGTACGTTAAGTTTTTGTAACTGATATAATTAAGTATGCGTATTATAGCCCTATCAGTTTATTATCTTTACGCTTAATGGTTAATTGATTTTGCGTGAATTGGCTTATAATGAGAAAGAGAGAAGAAAGTTACAGAAATATTTGAGAGAGTTTGGTAGAGTTTGAGAGAAAAGTCTGTGATTCCAAAACAATTTCTGGATTTTAGCAAGATTATTCAAGCAAGTGAAGGTATTCTTCCAACACTTTAATATTATATACATGATGTTCTATGTTCACGAGTTTTATAGTCTATGTGAATTCAATTTTCTTGAAGTGTTGTTATACAACTGATTACTTGTGATTGTATATATTTGTGATGTTAGAACTAGTGTTTAGAAAATAATTATTTTGCTAATTACGTTAAAAAGAAAGAAAACTATTTTCAGTGTATGTTTTTATATATGGCTTGTGAAAGCACCAAATTTGGTTGTTAATTTGTAAACCAATCTTTAAATTGAGCCTTGAATATGTTAGTTCATTAAGAAACGAAGAGAACGTAGTTTGAATGAGTTAATTTGGACAAGAATTGTGATCACAGTGATAATTTTTGTGAAGGATGTTAAAAATGGAGTTTTTGGTATAAAACATGGAATTTAAAGAATTTAAATTGGTTGTGGTATTGTTTAATTGTTCTAAGTTGGTAAATATGTGAGGAGTCAGGTTTTTATGAGTTCTATGTCAATTGGATATGTTAAATTTACTATTTTGGGGATGAAATTCGTCTAAGTTGGGCTAAACAGAGTACTATTAAAAAGGCTGCGTAGTTTCTGTCTATGCACAAGCGCAGTTGTGCTTGTGTCAAGGCCAAAAACGAAGCAGCTGCACCGGTCCCAGGCTTATGTATGGCGCAGCTGCGACATACCCTGATCTGAAGCAGTGATGCTTGTTATTTATAGAAACCTTGGAGGCCTATTATAACTTAGTATAATGATGTGTTAATGTGACAAACACGTAATGAAAAGGTTAAAAAAGATTTGTGTCATGTGATTAGTAATTCTAAAGTTATAAATAGATTAGTAAGTTGTGAAAGCGATATGTCATGATTAAAAGTACACAATGAATAGTGAATAAGTGTTATGAGGTTAACACTTGAGATTTCTGATATACGTATGGTGTAAAGTAAAACTTGTACTAAAGTAACAAGTTTATCTAAAAGAGAGTTTTATTTTAGGAAAGTGGATATTAGTTTATCTAATAGATATTGTGATTCTAATACTATGTGTAGGTGAATGCGAGTTGTAATTTATAGCTTACGCACAAGGCAAGTTCCTTACTCAAAACTTTTATTGAGCAAGTTCTTTTATCGTTAAACTTTATTTGAGCAAGCTTTAATCCTAACTTTATTCGAGCAAGTTTTGAATTCTAATCATTGTTGAATTATTCTAACTTGTTTATAGTTAAACAAGTTTCTCTAGTTTCATTCTTTTATAATGAATGCAAATTCTTGAACTCTAATTACTAATATTGAGCTACCATATTTCATTTACTTTGCATATGTTATTATCATGTTGAGCAAGCTTTGTTTCCAGCTTGTTATTAGTTAATGTATGTTCAGTAATTCTATCGATGATATTCTGGTGTACTCTAGAACTCAAGAAGAACATATGGAACACTTACGTCTGACACTGGAGACGCTAAGAAAAGAAAAGTTGTACGCGAAATTCTCTAAATATGAATTTTGGCTAGAACGTGTACAATTTCTTGGGCACACAATTGACAATGATGGAATTTCAGTGGATCCATCAAAGGTCGAAGCTGTGATAAATTGGGAACAACCAAGAACTCCATCAGAAGTAAGAAGTTTTTTGGGATTGGCAGGTTATTATAGACAGTTTATCCAGGATTTTTCCAAGATTGCCACTCCGTTAACAAATTTGACAAGAAAATCTGTAAAATTTGTTTGGACGGAGAACTGTGAGGAAAGTTTTGCGGAATTGAAGAAGAAGCTCAGTGTGGCACCTGTGTTGTCATTACCAGATAATACAGGAAATTTTGTGGTGTATAGATGCTTCACACAAGGGCTTAGGATGTGTTCTAATGTAAAACGGCAAAGTCATTGCGTATGCATCAAGGTAATTGAAAGACTACGAGAAAGGGTATCCGACTCGTGATTTAGAGTTGGCGGCAGTAGTGTTTGCTCTGAAGATATAGAGGCACTATCTCTATGGAGAGAAGTGTGAGATCTACACAAACCATAAGAGTCTGAAGTATATTTTCACACAGAAGGATTAGAACATGCGTTAAAGGAGATGGATGGAATTGATAAAACATTACGATTGTGAGATCTTTTATCACCCGGGCAAAGCTAATGTGGTTGCAGATGCCTTGAGTAGGAAAGGCAGAGAAAAATTGTTGTTGTTAACCGATAAGGAAGAGCCCATTTCAGCAATGGCAAGGCTAGAGTTGGAAATCAAATTTCCAAAAGAATCCGATGAAAAATTGTACCAGATGGAACCAGTCAAACTTTAGTAGACAAAGTGAAGAACGCTCAATTACAGGATGACGAATGCAGAAAAATAAAGGAAAGTGTGGTCGAAGAAAAAGAAGTGAAGTTCAGTGTTGATACTGAGGGAATGCTGAGATTCAAGGGACGAATTTGGGTTCCAGTAGTACAGGATATTAAAGAAGACATCTTAACAGAAGCTCATAGCTCAAGATACTCGATTCATCCGGGAAGTACAAAGATGTATCAAGAGTTGCAGTGACATTTTTGGTTGCCAAATATGAAAAGAGACGTTACAGAATGCATTGCAAAGTGTTTAACATGTCAGAGAGTGAATGCTAAACATCAAAGACCAAGCGGATTACTTCAATCGTTCGAAATACCGGAATGGAAATGGGAGCATATCATAATGGATTTTGTGGTAGGCCTACCAACGACTCGGAAAGGATACTTTTGATATGGGTGATAGTGGACAGACTTACAAAATCTATACACTTTTTGCCAATAAAAATTAGATTTAATCTTGATCAGCTGGAAAAATTATATATTAATGAGATCGTGTCGAGGCATGGAGTTCCAGTATCTATTGTGTCAGATCAAGACCTGAGGTTCACATCAAATTTCTAAAAGAGACTACAAGAATGCATGGGAACATAATTGAAGATGAGCATAGCATATCATCAACAAACGAATGGGCAAAGCGAACGAACAATCCAGACGTTAGAAGATATGTTTAGAGCGTGCATCATGGATTTCAAAGGAAACTGGGATGATCATCTACCGTTGGTGGAATTTGCATACAACAACAGTTGCCATGCAAGCATTGGTATGCCGCCATACGAGGCGTTATACGGCTGGAAATGCAGAAATCCACTATGCTGGGATGAAGTTGGTGAACATCAATGGTTAGGCCCAGAACTGGTACAACAGATCGCTAAAGTTATCAAACTCATCAGAACAAGACTAGTAGCTGCTCAAGATCGACAGAAAAAGTATGCTGATCAACACAAGCAGAATCGTGAATTTGAAGTAGGAAATTTCGTGTTCCTGAAAGTTTCTCCTTGTAAGGGGAAAATTTGTTTTGGCAAGAAAGAAAAGTTCAGCCCAAGGTTTATTGGACCTTTTGAAATTCTACACGGAGTGGGAGAAGTGGCTTACGAGGTAGTTTTACCACCAGAATTAGAACATGAGCACAACGTTTTTCATGTGTCGGTGCTGCAACCGTATAAACCTGATTACAAGCATGTGATGGAGTATGAACCGTTGCAGTTCAGTAAATATTTGTCTTATGAAGAGATTCCTATCTAGATAGTCGACAGGAAAGAACAAGTGCTCAGGAATAAAGTGATACCTTATGTGAAGGTGATATGGAGGAACCACAACGTCGAAGAGGCTACGTGGGAACTCGAAGCGAAAATGATGAAAAATTATCCTGAGTTATATGTTTAGTCTGTGTCTTCGATTCTGGGGACAGAATCTTTGTAAGTAGTGGAGAATGTGACGATTTGATTGTTTGAATTGTGATTCTGGGGACAGAATCCTTATAAGGAGGGAAGGATGTAACAATCCAAAATTTCAAATTATAATTTAAATATTTATTGGATTATATAAATATTTATTTGAGGTGTTATTGTGGATTAAATATTTATTAATGTGATGGTTGTTAATAAATATTTATGAATCTAAATTTATTAGATAGTGTCTAAATTAAAGAGTTGTAACATGATGTGAGATGTTATATTTTTGTGTTGATTTAATAATTTAAATGGTATATTAAATTATTAAATAAAGTTATAATGAAAATTATAATTTGGTGTTATTTGTTTAAATGGTAAATTTATTTAAAAATATAGTATGTGATTGATTTATTTGATTAATGTAATTATAAACTAAAGTGTTTATTAAAATAAATTAAAAAGGGTTTAATTTAGTTTTTGCCAAACAAGGTTTAAAATATTAAGTCTTTAAATTTAAAAGATTTTGCCAAACAAAGCCTTATGGCTTTTGAATTATTTTTGATTTTTGAATTTAAATAAAATAAATTTAAAATAATAAATATAATATATTTATAATATATACGTTATATGTTGTAACTGATGAGGCCTATTATGGCCATATCAGTTTTGTATCTTTGTTATTACGCATACTAGTTGGTCAGTTGGATATTGACTAAGTCTAAGTTCAGAGAGAATTGAGAGAGAGTTGAGAGGAAACCTGAGGATTTCATAGTGATTATTAGTGGTGATAGCAAGGATTTCAAGCAAATTAAAGGTATTTTTCATAACCTTAGTATTGTAAATATATGTGTGTGTGTGTGTGTGTTTTTATGTGTATCACGGCAAAGTTTTGCTATGCTTTGTGAATTCTATTTCTTCCAAATTGTTGTTATGTAACTAAGTTATGGTGGTTATATGTGATATAATGCTAGAGTTTATGTTTAAACAAGGAAGTTGCATGCTAATTCTGGTTAACAGTAGGAAATTTTTGGAAGTATATGTATTTTTCATATGGCTTATGTAAGTATTAATTTTGATGATCAATTCGTATGTTAAACTGCATATATAGGCTTGTTTATGTTAGTTCCTTAAGAAACAAGCATAACGTAATTTGAACGAAGCAATTTAAGTAAGAATTGAAATCACAGTGTTGATTTTTGGGATGAATGTCAAGAAAATTGAGTTTTGTTTAAAAATGTGAAATTTGAAGAATTTAACTAGTATACTTGATGATAAATTATTCTAATTGCTTGAAAATGTTAACAAACATGTTTACAATAGTATTTAATCAATTGTACATGTTGATATTACTGTCTAGTGGGTGAAATTCATGTTTGTTGGGCTAAAGTCGGCTACTGTTCATCAGCCGTCTTTGCCTCTGTCTGTGCACCGGCGCAGCTACGCCGGTGCCAAGGCAAAAAAACTGCGCAGCTGTGCTGGTCTCGAGCCGTGTATGGTGCAGCTGCGCCATACCCTGTTCTGAGACAGTTTGTTCTGTTGTTTCTTCAGACCTTGGAATACCTTACCACTTGGTTTAAGGTTATGTTAATGTGTCAAACATGTAACAACAAGGCTAAAACAGAGTTATGATTATGTGGTTAGTGAATTCAAAGTGGTAAAAATGATTAGTAAATTATGAACGCGTTATGTGATAACTTAGTATACACAATAAATGTTAGATAAGTGTTGTGAGGTTAAAACTTAGGAATTCTGAAATACATATGGTAGCATAAGACTTGTGCTAAAATGATAAGTTTAGTTAGAAATGTACATGTTATGGTATGTTAGCATATCTAATAGGTATTGATATATCTAGTGATCATTTATTTTGCTCACTCTTGCATATTTATACACTCATTGCAGCTAAAGTTGAGAAGGTAGAGAACCTTCAACTAGCCTAGGAAAGGGAAAAATGTACAAGTGATGCAGACTTGTAATTTTTATTTATTGTGATGGTCATAAACTTTTATATAATGATGTGATGTAATAATTTTATTTCCGCACTTGGATGTTGTTTAAAGGTTAGACAACCTGGGAAGATTTTATTTAATGATGTAACCCTATTTAAAGGGAGGATTTATGCTTAAATGTTATTTTATTTGGGTAGATAGATATGAATGTTTGGATAGTGACCACCAAATCTTATGGGAATGAAGTACTTGGATTTGGGGGTGTCACATCAGTTCCCATTTTGTATATACCTTCGCTCTCTGAAGGAATTGTTTAGCCTAGCTCCCATATGTCAACCATCAAAGGTTACGATTGCACCACAACCTAACTTATCTTAACTTATCCGAACTGTTAAACTATAATGTTTGTTAAGTCAATTTCTTATTCCTTATGGCTTTCTGGCAACTAAATGCCATACCTCAGGATTCATTCATCATCGTCTAAGTCATACAATCTTTTGTATATTCAGAACGATCATTCAATATTCATTCTACGCATTTATAGCGTTAACCATTTTATGTTACCTTATTCTTATCTTACAACATCCGGTTCATTTGACTCGGAACATCATCCAAGTTATAAACATTAACTCGACTTGTTTTACGTTATACGTACTTGTCTTTAATTCAACTTCTTCACCATTCACAAGTTTAATCATTAATCTTCATTACCTTATGGTCAAACCATACACGGGGTATAGGTTCTACCCGTTTAATATTCGCGTACACTTAGCCTTTACGTCGGTTCAAGGGTTCAATTCTTATATTTCATTCTAACATTCTCCTCCGACTCACATTCGGCTTTTATTAATCTTATTACTGTTCACTACGGCTTTCTTGATAATTCATATCTTACTTACTACCTTCGTCAATGTCTAAGTCATACAACCAATGTATACTTAGAATGTTCGCCCGACGTAAATACGATTCACGAGGATCGTTTACTTATTCAACATTTACATTGTTCATCCCTTAATCTCTCATTCAACCTTTATCCAAGGTTTTAATTGCTTTCATTCATTATTATCACCTGAACTCCGTGTTCAATATTCTTTCTTAATGTCAAAGCCATACAATTCGTTGTATGCAAAGACTAAACGTTCATCACAACAACGTTGCGTTCACAGCGTCTATACGCTTTACATTCATCTCTCATTACTATCACATAACATCGAAATGTTATACATTACCCTCGTCAATCAACGTCTAAGGAATCACCATCATAGCAATCCCTCACTTTCGTTTATCGCGACTACGGTCCCCAGATATTAGTTCTGTAACCCCCATTCACATTCTATATCTTTTAATCTCATTTAATCTTTCCGTTCAACCTTCATCAAAGGTTTAATACACTTGATTAAGTGTTACATTAGTTGAACTACATGTTCATATTTCTTTCTTGCACATCCCCCAACAATTGAGCAGTTACAAGCTCATCACTGTGCACTAACTTGCACCGGTTGCCCCTTCGTTTACCTCGTGCTGCAGCGCCACTCTGCAGTGTCAAACTACCGAGGCTGGCGCTGGGGCGCCACTCCCTTCTCTAATTCTCGAACCGCGGCGCCACTCAGCAGTAGCTGATGGCCCGGGCCTCGCGCTGCCTCTCAAGGCTTGACTGGCGCTGCAGCGCCGAGCACAAAACCTAGAAAATTTTTCCAAGTCTTAGGAATTGCTTAAGACGCTTACTTCCCTTTTCCATAACTTATTCGTTATAACTCGGAACGAGGTCGTTCCAAAGACATTCTCTTCCTTATCTTACATAATTCGATAACCCATGGATAGAACTTCATTCTTAATCTGTTAACATGCCATTTAATTGGCTTAATCTTCGCACTTCGTTCGTTTTACGTTTTTAATGTTCTTCATTCGTTCGTCCGTAATTCGGTCATCCGAACTCGGAACTCATTCATTCTTGAGTCCACGACTCACGTTTTATACGTTTTCTTACATTCCTATAAAACCCTACACGTTCGGGTTCATTTACTAACTTTTAATTCTCGTTCTTCTTTTTTAAAATTTTTGCCATAACTCGTTATAGCTCAGTTTTAATCCGTTCTTTATGAACGTTTCTAACGTTCCTAACCAAGCAATAAGCAACTAACTTATATGCGATGGTTTTAAACTTGTCCATAAACAACAATTATCCTGCGATGGTTTTAAATTTATCCATCAACAACATTCTTCGCGTTCTTCGTTCGTTCTACATTTTTAATCGATATTTTGATTATGATTTTACTTTTTCTTGGAATTTGATGTTATAGAACACCATTCCTTACTTAATTCACCTACTCATTCATATAATTCAATCGAATCATTCAAATTCATTACGAATCTTACATTTCCTTAATAAATTTATAAACTAAATTTCTAATTCTTATTTCTTCATTTTCTTAAGATTTCAACCCTATGAAACCATTACTAATATCATCTACTTCTTATTCTCATTAAGTTATGATTTAAACATATAAAATTAAAGAAAATTATCTAGAAGTTAGGTTTTCAGATTACCTTTCTTCTTTAATCTCATTTCGTCGGACAAAGCGTGCACTCGGGCAAGCTTTTCCTCCCTCTTCTCCTTCCCTTCCCCCATCCGAACTCTCTCTCTCTTTCTCTCTCAAGGTGTAGGATTTTTCAAAATCCCAAAATAATGAAGTTAGCTTCCTATTTATAGATTTTCAAGGCTAGGGGTATTTTAGTCATTTTGCCCCCCTTGACCTCCTTACTATTCATGGCTTAAGGACAAAGTTAACTTAGCCCCCAAGTTTGCTTAGCCCTTAAGTTTCGTGGTTCCGTCTTTCGGTTTTCGTCTGACAGTTTTCAAAACTGCGATTCTTGGAATCCAAATATTTTTGGATATTTCGTCTTTCCTTTACCGATTAACTTTTAAGTATTTTTCGGATCTCCAAAAAACTGAAAAACACTTTTCCACGATAATCGTTTTCCTTCACGTTTTCCCCTAACGTAGCTAAACGAATGAAAAGTACATAATAGTACTTTTTGACATTTTTATTTCATCCGTTTTTTGCACGTTTTTCAAGAAAAACTTTTATTGGCTTACTTAACTTTTAACGATATATTATCGTCAAATCTTTCGATGGAATATCATTTCGACATACCGAACTCTCGGAAAGGCTTAGGTTATTCAAACCCTAAACCTTAGGGTTTCGTTGGTGAATAATGCCTATTTCGTCTTTTCCCCTGAATATATTTTGTTCCCATAAAAATTTTATTTTCGTCTTGAAAATTCTTACTCGTTTAGTCTAGCTCATAGCCAGAATCCTCCCAATTTATAATCATTCTAGGTTATAGAACGATTAATAAACACATAGCACAGAATAGTATTAACAAAATTCATTTTATTAATAACTAATTCTTTAAATCTTAAATTTTGGACAATCCGATTTTCTGGGTTGTCACACAAGGCCAGAAGACTGACAATGTTCTAGCCATCCTCCAACAAAGGGAAGCTCAATCTGATGCTCTAATCAAAGAAAATTGAGAGGACATTGATCAAAATCAAAGTCAACTCAACGAGCTTGTCCAAGGAATGACTCGTCTCTCAAAAGACATTCGAACCCTTGATTCTTACATAAAGGGGGAGAATAAAGGGAAAGGAGATCAAGGCGGAAAGGGCAGAGGTAGAGGCACTTTCTCTGCTCAATCATCAAGGAGTCCTCCAAGGCAGTATCATCAACAGACTCCACGATCTGTCCATCATACTCAATGATCTGATGATGAGCCAATTATCATGGCTCAACCATTAAGAAGTCAAAGGTCATCTTCCAGCTCACACGAGGTGACCACAACAGGCCTAAGAATGCTAATTGGAGATCCTACATTCATGAATAGGCACGATTATAATGAAAGACTTAGTCAAAGCTAGCTGGAAGAAATAGCACGAAGAGATGAAGCTAGCAGGAGAAGAAGAGCTGAGGAATATGCAAATCCTCCGAGAAGAAAAAGGCAAAAGAAATATTAAAACTCAACTATTATTGATGTAACTAAGTTTAAATGTAATATCAATCCTCAAACATCAATAAATTCATGTTTATTCTCTAGAAATTTCAGATGCTCACTGAAATATTAAGTCATATTTACTTTGTTGCACTGCATATAGAATTCGATAATCATGACAACAAATCTCCTTGGTTATGTCAACATCAAATAGGGGGAGATTGTTGGAAGAATGCATATCTTGATTTGATGTTTATAGTAATCATTCATGATTATATATGAAGTCCTTCAAGGAATATATGTACAAGGACTTAGTGATAGATCAAAATTGTTAGGTTGATCTAAGCTTTCAATGTTCATCATTCTGTAAATGAATGTATAGAAAAAGAGATCAAAGATGTTTGGTTGATCTATATCTTGAAATGTAATAGATAGGCTTCAATCAGATTTGTTGTCTAATGAGCTGAGCAAAAGTCTGCAGAAGCCAAGGCAAGATTATAGAATGGTCCAGACGTTTGCCGAAGCCAACTCAGAGATCGTAGAGTGGTCCAGACGTTTGCCGAAGCCAACTTAGAGATCGTAGTGTGCTCTCGAAAACGTAGTCTGCGAAACAAGCAAGTGAAGATCGTAGTGTACCCGTCCTTAAGAGATCGTAGTGCTCTCGTTTTCTTGCATCCAGCACCAAGGTGGCAAGACACCACGATAAGAATCGTAGAGTATCATCTGGTTGTGTCAGAAGATGTGGGCCGTGATCATTTGTTCAAAGATAAAATCTTAACAAATGTGGAATGCGTTACAAACGTTGAAGTAATCACCAGTACCAATGGCATAAAAATATCCTTAGTATGCAACAAAGAGATGTATTAAAGAAGCTAAGGAAAGGACCATGGGACAGAGGAAAACACATTTTCAGGTGTTGGGTGAGAAAGCAGTCTGCTATGTCAGTGGGCCAGAATGCAATTCAGAAGATATGCAGAAAAGTCTTCATCAAAGTTCAGAAATATCAAACGCATTAAATGCTTCAACGGATGGATTCAACGGGCAGATTTCAAAGATCACATATATGCAAGACATATGCAGATGATTCATGCAAGCAAGCAATTAAACAAAAAGGAAGAATACTCAACGCTCAACTCTAGGGTTTAAGGAAAAGAGAAAGCTTGCACAGCTACTCAGTTCTTTCAAACAAGAGCTTAACGGCAACTGAGTAGCACCAATCAAGAACTTAACAATAGCCAAACAAGTGAAGTAAGAAGTTCCAAGTCAGAAGGACTTGAAGAGTTCTAAAGTGAATTGTGAAGAACCAAGTCTGCTGGACTTGAAGAGTTCAAGAGTGAACTAAGAAGCTCCTAGACTGCTGGTCTAGAAGGAATCTATGAGATTCAGAAAGTGTAAAAGACATCCTTAGTGGATTTCCTACTCGAGGAGTAGAAGAGTGGACTAGGAGCTTTAAGTGCTCTGAACCACTTAAAAAAGTTGTGTCTATTTCATTCTTGCTATAACTGCTATAACTGCTATAACTGTTATAACTGTCTCACTCTCATTAACTCACTATATCTAAAAGGGAGATCAAACTAACATTAATTCTGATGGGTTTAAATCATTATCAAAACTGACAAAGTAAAACGAAAATATTTTTTAAATATCTATTCAACAACCCCCCCTAGATAACTATTTTGCCTCCGGGAACTAACAAAATATATTTAAATATTTATTTAATTATATTATCAAAACTGGGTCGTTTTGAGAAGCTGTATTTGTTATATTATCAAAATTGTGTCGTTTTGAGAAGCAGTATTATCAAAACTGTGTCATTTTGACGAAGTGGTATCTGTAAGTTTGAACGGGCGGCCCAAAACTACGTCATTTTGTCGCGCCTTTTCTTCTAATCCTAAAACTACATAGTTTTGGTTTTGCTGATGCTTAAACTACGTCGTTTTAAAGACCGAATAGATGCGCCTATTCTGCAAATGGTCAAAACTACGTCGTTTTGACCAAGAGATACAAATAATACCTCTTCAGAAGGCACCCCATGCCTTTTTAGGGCTGATGTGCCCATCCGAAGGGTCACCAACCCCTCCTATAAATAGATAGGAAGGGGCATCCTTCAAAATCATTCATTTGCTCAAGTATTTAAGCATATAAGGGATTCTAGTCTTCATTTCTTCATTAATTTCTTTAGGTTTATTTAAAGAGAGAGTTAGAGCATTTCATTTGGTTTGAAAAGTGTACTATTAGTAGTGCTGCTAAAGTTTACGGTGTCATTGTATCCTGGGAGACAAGTGCTATAAACTCTAAGCACCATATGGAGGGCATAATTGTCTTAAGGACATAGTACCAAGTACTAGCCTTGACAAATATTTTTCCTACAGTTCTGGTTATTTGAGATAAGTCAATATATATATATATATATATATATATATATATATAATTTCCTTATAAAGTTACTAACATTCTTAAGATAATTACTCTTATTTATATATATATTTGCAAGAAATATGGATACCCATTCTGTTACTATAATTTCTTCTTCTTCAACACCTTCTATACTAAATGTTCCTGTGAACCATGGTGAAAAACCAGAAAAGTTCAATGGAACAGAATTTAAAAGATGGCAACAAAAGATGTTGATTTATCTCACAACTTTGAACTTGGCGAGGTTTCTTCACGAAGATCCCCCTGTGCTCAAAGAAGATGAAACAAATAGGCAAGTTGTTGCCGCAATAAATGCATGGAAACATGCAGATTTTTTGTGTCGAAATTATATCCTTAATGGATTGGACAACACATTATATAATGTGTATAGTTCTCTCAAAACAACAAGAGAATTATGGGATTCCTTGGATAAAAAATATAAAACAAAAGATGTTGGCACGAAGAAATTCATTGTTGGTAGATTTTTGGACTACAAGATGATTGATTTCGAGGCAGTCATCAACCAAGTCCAAGAATTACAAGTAATCCTGCATGAAATACATGCAGAAGGTATGTCATTAAGTGAATCTTTCCAAGTTGTTACTATCATTGAAAAACTACCACCAATGTGGAAAGATTTTAAAAATTATCTCAAACATAAACGCAAAGAGATGAAACTTAAAGACTTAATCGTAAGGTTAAGGATAGAAGAGGAAAACCGTGCCTCTAAGAAGAAAATTGGAAGGACCTTTGTGGAGTATAAAGAAAACGTGGTGGAACAAGGTTCGAAGTCCAAAAAGAGGAAATTCTCCGGTAATGGGCTTCAGCAGGGAACAAATAAAAAGTTCCAAGGAAAATGCTACATTTATGACAAGCCCAGACATAGGGCAAAGGATTGTAAAAAACACAAAGACCAAAACAAGAAGTAAATATTTTCTAAAATGAAAGGTTGTTTCTGAAAGGTTCATGTAACGGGAGTGAATAGTCTTCTTCAAGATGTTTCTGAAATGAACCTTTCAGCGGTTGTTTCTGAAAGGTTCATGTAACAGAAGTGAATTGTCTTCTTCAAGATGTTTCTGAAATGAACCTTTCAGCGGTTGTTTCAGAAATAAATATGCTTGAAAATCCAAGAGAATAGTGGGTAGATACTGGAGCAGCCCGCCACGTGTGTTCCGACAGGAAGATGTTCTCCACATATCAAGAAATTGAGAATGGAGAACATCTATACATGGAAAATTCTTCTTTATCCAAGATTGTTGGACAAGGAAAGATGATTCTGAAGATGACTTCTGGAAAGGAACTCACCCTCAACAACGTGCTCCAAGTGCCTGGTATTAGGAAAATTTAGTGTCAGGATCCCTTCTTTAGTTAAAAGAGATTTAAATTAGTCTTTGTATCAGACAAATTTGTATTAACTAAAAATGGAATGTATGTGGGGAAGGGGTTAAATACACTTTTTCCCACTCTACTCGACCTCAGTTTACAAATGAATCATTGAACTGAATTTTTTTTTCATTTGACTCACTGAACTATAATTATTTTACAAACCGTTACAAATTCCGTTAAATTGTTTGACTTTGGACGAAAAAATTACACAAGTTGCCACGTAAGAGAGAGAAATCCTACATGTCAAATATTTTTCTTTGTGGCATGCTTAGATGGAAACTTGTATAAAGTTAATGCTAAATTAATCTAAAATCAAATAAATAAAATAAAATAATGCATTCAAAATAAAAGTACAATAAAAATAATTTTTAAAATTTTATTTTAATCATTAATATTTGTACAATTTTAAATAAATTATATAAATTACATATAATTATATAATTTTCTTTTAATTTAAATAACTCATTAAATTCATTAATTTAATTAACCTCTCTTCAAATAAAACTGAAATTAGTAATATAACATATAAATGTCTGACATGTTATTGTATTAAGATATATTACATATATTATTAAATTAAAAAAATTTTGGGTAAATTTTGAATTTGAGTAATATCTTTAACATTATTCATAAGTATTTTATAATAACCACACATTAAAAATTAAAATTTATAAAAATAAATTCAAACTTCAAAAATATAACTAAAATTTTGAAAATTAATTATTATTTTTATTTTTGAAAACTAATATAATTATTATTTATATTATGAAATCATTAAATAAATATTAAATATTAAATATATTAACAAATAATTAAATTAATTAAAAATATATTAACAAATAAGTAAAGTAATTAAATAAAATATATTAATTAAAGTAATTAATAATAAAATATATTAATGTGTAATTTTTACAAATATATTTATATAAAATTAATGAATTCATATTTTTTAATTTTTATTCAATTATCAAAACTCCAATTTCATATTAATTCAACAGGAGCAAGAAATACGTTTCTTCAAAATAGAGGATCAAAACAAAGGAGAAAAGCAATCAAGATCTGCTGGTGGAGAAATCAGTGGAAACCAAAAGTTCATATCTGGGTTGTTCAGTTCTTCAAATCATTCTTCTAAAAGCCTCTCCCTCTGATTCCTTCTTCAAATTATTCTTCTAAAATCCCCTCCTCAAAGCAATTGGGTTCATCAATGGTGTTCAAGCAATCGGATTCATCAATGGTGTTCAAGCAATCGGGCTCATCAATGGACGAATTTGGGTTATGGTAAAGAAGATGATAAAGTAGATTTGGATTTCGCCAAAAATTCCAACTACGGATCTGGGTTGATTTGATTTTGAATTATTTTAAATTTTGGATCTGGGTTGTGGTGAAGAAGAAGAAGATGAAGTAGTTTCAGATTATTTATTACTATTTTAAATTTTGGATCTGGGTTGATTTGATTTTTGATATATATTTTGGCTAGTTCTGACTTTTGATTACTATATTGAATTATATTTGGATTTGTTGTGAAAAAGATGATGAATTAGATTTGAATTTGGATTTGTGATGAAGAAGATGATGAATTCAGATTTGGATTTGTAGTGGAGAAGATGATGAATTATGTTAAATTATTTTGTATCTTTAAAGTTAACTTCAAATATTTAAAAATTTAAAATATATATATATATGTATTCATTAATTTTATACAAATATATTTATAAAAAATATATATTAATATATTTTTTATTAATTAATATATTTTGTTATTAATTTAATTATTTTTTATTTAAAAAATAGAGAATTTAAGTTTGAAAATAAAAAAAATAAACTGAAGTTATTTTATTTTTATTATTATTATTATTAAAAATCCACGGTGGGTTATTTAAGCTTTCTCTTTAATATGAATTTATATGTAATTAATATAAAATTATTATTATATGTAATTTATATAAAATCCACAGTGTATTTAATATATAATTATTGTACATAGCGGTTCCAACACATCTAGAAAGAGAAAGGATCAGGCGGTTCCAGCACATCAAAAAAATTTAAACGAAAGTTATTTTATTATAATTTTACATATAAAGTTATTTAAGCTTTGCCATGTAGCTTTTCTGTTAACTTTTAACACTTTTAGACAGAAATTTCAATTTTTGTAAAAAAAAATTATAGTTTAATGAGTTAACCGTAAAAAAATTCAATCAATTGATGCATTTATAAACCGAGGTCGAGTAGAATGGGCAAAAATGTATTTAACCCTGTGGGGAAGGATTATATGAGCAATGAGATCTTCAAAATGAATGTAATGACTATTGTACCTTCCAATATTAATAAAATTGCATCTTCTACTTATATGATTAAGTCATCTAATTTATGGCATGATAGATTAGGGCATGTTAATTATAATACTATACGTAGATTAATTAATATGGAATATTTGCCAAAATGTGAGATTAACTCTAATCATAAATGTAAAATTTGCGTTGAGGCAAAACTTAGAAAATCTTCTTTTAAATCAATTGAAAGAAGTATAGAACCTCTTGAGTTAATACACGCGAATATTTGTGATTTAAAATATATACAAACAAGAGGAGGTTAAAAATACTTTATCACTTTTATAGATGATTGTACAAGATATTGTTATGTTTAGTTATTGGGAAGTAAAGATGAGGCTTTGGAAATGTTTTAACATTACAAAAATGAGGTTGAGAATCAACTTGATAAAAAGATCAAGATAGTTAGAAGTGATAAAGGTGGGGAATATGAATTTCCATTTGTTGAAATATGTTCACAACATGGTATAATACACCAAACAATTGCACCTTATTCACTACAACAAAATGGTGTTGCAGAAAGAAAGAATAGAACTTTAAAAGAAATGATGAATGCATTATTATTAAGTTTTGGGCTACCTCAGAATTTGTGGGGGGAGCAATTCTTTCAGCAAATTATAATCTCAACCGAATAACTCATAAGAAGTCTAATGTTACACCCTATGAATTACGGTAAGGATGTAAGCCATCTTATAAACACTTAAAAGTGTGAGGGTGTTTAGCAAAAGTAATGGTTCCTCCAACTAAAAAGGTGAAAATAGGACCGAAAACAATAGATTGTATATTCATTAGTTATGCTAATAACAGCAGTGCATATAGATTTTTGGTTAATAAATCAAAAATAGAGAAAGTACATGAAAATATGATTATTGAGTCAAAAGATATTGAATTCTTTGAAACGGTATTTCTTAATAAAAAGGAATAAGAGCCAAGTTCTAACGAACAAGAAACAAGTTCAAATAAAAGAACTTATGATGTTGTTAATGACAGTAATCATGGTTTAAAAGATATTGAAGAACCTAGAAGTAGTAAACGTGCTAGAACATCAAAATCTTATGGTTCGGATTTTCTAACCTATTTGTTAGAAAATGAGCCTCAAACCTTTAAAGAAGCAATTTCGAGTCCTGAAGCTCCATATTGGAAAGAGGCTATAAATAGTGAAGTAGAATCCATTTGCATAATCATACGTGGGAATTAGTATATCTCCCACCAGGCTCTAAACCTCTTTGATATAAGTAGATATTCAAGAAGAAAATGAAAGCAGATGGATCTATAGACAAATATAAAGCAAGACTTGTAATCAAAGGATACATACAAAAGGAGGGTTTAGATTATTTTGATACTTATTCTCCTATGACAAGAATATCCTCGATTAGGATGTTAATAGCCATTGCAGCTATATATAATGTAGAAATACATCAAATGGATGTAAAAACAGCTTTCTTGAATGGAGATTAAGAAGAAGAAATCTACATGGAATAACCAGAAGGATTTATTGTTCCAGTACAAGAAAAGGAAGTTTGTTGGCTTGTAAATTCTCTTTATGGATTAAAACAAGCACCTAAACAATGGCATAAAATTTTTGTTAATGCAATGTTATCAAATGGTTTCAAAATAAATGAGTGTGACAAATGTCTGTATGTTAAGGACACTAAGAATGAGTATGTCATTATTTATCTTTATGTAGATGATATGCTCATTATGGGTAGTAGTAATGATATCATTAAAACTACTAAAAGAATGTTAAATAATATGTTTGACATGAAAGACATGGGTGTTGCCGATGTAATATTAGGAATTAAAATTTCTAAAACATCGGATGGATTAGTTGTATCACAATAACATTATATTGAAAAAATACTCAGGAAATTTAATCAATATGATTGCAATCCTGTGGGAACACCGGTAGATACAAATCTACACTTGTCTAAAAATAAAAGAGAGAGCATATCACAATCTGAGTATGCACAAATAATTGGAAGCCTTATGTACTTAATGAATTGTACACGTCCTGAAATAGCACAAGCTGTCAATAAATTGAGTAGATTTACAAGCAATCCAGTACAAGATCACTGGAAAGCGATTATAAGAGTTTTAAAGTATTTAAAATATACTCAAAATTTTGGATTACACTACTCAAGATATCCAGCAGTACTTGAAGGATACTGTGATGCGAATTGGATATCGAATACAAAGACTCTAAATCCACAAGTGGTTTTGTGTTTACACTAGGTGGAGGAGCAATATCTTGGAAATCTTCTAAACAAACATGCATTGCTCGATCAACGATGAAATCTGAGTTTATTGCATTGGATAAGGCTGGAGAAGAAGCTGAATGGCTTCGTAATTTTTTAGAAGATATTCCTATGTGGCCTAAACCTGTGCCGCTTGTTTATATCCATTGTGACAGTCAATCAGCAATTGGAAGGGCACAGAGTTATATGTATAATGGTAAGTCTAGACATATTCGTCGTAGACACAATACCATAAATCAATTGCTCTCTAACGGCATTATGTATATTGAGTACATAAAGTCGAAAGAAAATATAGCGGATCTGTTGACTAAAGGTTTGACTAGAGAGTAAGTAAAAATAACTTTGAGGGGAATGGGTTTAAATCCTATAAACAAGGATCGTCATGATGGAAACCCAACCTAGTTGACTGGAGATCCCAAGATCTTGGTTCAAAGGGACAACTAAATTGTGAATGATTCAACCAAATCACTATGAAGAAATTAAATTCTTTTGCTCATTCCTATGATACGAGATAGTGATACCTACAGCGGTTACAGGTTAAGCTATGCTTTTAATGATTCTTAAATCTTGATAAACATGTGGAGTATGGCAGGATACTCTTATTAAAAATCACCTATGTGAGTGTGAACTGGGCCAATTCTATGAGAAGGATAAGGCTACACTTCTCTAAAGCACTCATAAATCCGGGATTGTTTGGGGCCAAAATGAACAAAATCATGAGAACCAAATAATATATAGAAAGATTTTGTTTGAATTACTATTGTCTCGATTTACATAAATGATTGGACAGTTCAAGACATCACGTTCACTGGACAACCCGTAAACCCGATAGTTTTTCACAAGGGAAGGTTCAAAGCTAAAAGCTACCTCTCTCGAAACAGATGATTTTTAATTATGTCTCTCTCTCAGAGTCTGCATAACATTTGCATAAGACTGGCAGTCAATATCATTCATGTGGGGGATTGTTGGAATTTGAGCCTAAATTAATGTGGGTGTCATTAATTATTTTTTATGATTCCATATATTAATGTGTTCTACTCCATGAGTAGATTAAATTAAGTATTTGGAAGCTCAAATCCATGGAGTAATGAATGAGATATTAAATCCCAAAGATAACACTTGGAAATGATAAAAGATAATAAATACATTTGGGAAAAATCAAGTCCCACATAGGTTAAGAATTAAAGTTTTTATATGTTTATATACATGGAAAGTGCTCTTGGGTTTGGGCCCCAAGGGGCACCCCACTCTTGTGGAATGAAGAGGACCTAGCCAAGGCTAGGTTCGAAACCACAAACGCGCGCCGCCGCTGTTCATCCAGCCGGCCTGGCCTGGCTCGGGATCGTGGCACGAGGCACGTGGGTCGTGGGTCTGGGTCCTGTATATAATTTTTTAGACAAAATTTATTTAAATTTTTTAATTAAAATTTATTTAATTCTATTATCAAAACTGTGTCGTTTTGAGAAGCTGTATTTATTATATTATCAAAACTATGTCGTTTTGAGCGGTATTATCAAAACTGTGTTGTTTTGACGAAGCGGTATCTATAAGTTTGAACGGGGCCGCCCAAAACTACGTCGTTTTGTCGTGCCTTTTCTTCTAAGCCTAAAACTACGTAGTTCTAAAGACCGAATAGATGTGCCTATTCTGTAAATGGTCAAAACTACGTCGTTTTGAACAAGAGATACAAATAATACCTCTTCAGAAGGCATCCCATGCCTTTTCAGGGCTGATGTGCCGATCCGAAGGGTCACCAACCCCTCTTATAAATTGATAAGAGGGGGCAGCCTTCAAAATCATTCATTTGCTCAAGCATTTAAGCATATAAAGCATTCTAGTCTTCATTTCTTCATTAGTTTCTTTAGGTTTATTTAGAGAGAGAGAGTTAGAGCATTTCTTTTGGTTTGAAGAGTATACTATTAGTAGTGCTGCTGAAGTGTACTATGTCATTGTATCCTGGAAGACGAGTGCTATAAACTCTGAGCATAATACGGAGGGCATAATTGTCTTAAGGACATAGTAACAAGTACTAGCCTTGACAAATATTTTTCCTACAGTTCTGGTTATTTGAGATAAGTCAATATATATATATATATATATATATATATATATATATATATATATATATATATATATATATATATAATTTCCTTATAAAGTTACTAACAATTTCCTCATTTTCCACATGCTTGATTAGCTGACTAGATTGAGTAGGATTCATTACATTTGTCCACTCCAGATTCACATTAAAGATATCAGATATAGGGTTTATTGCGGAGAATATGTTCTAAAAATAAGACATAACCACCTTTTGAACTTCAGAATGCCCCTCAACCATGTCTCCATTCGAATTTTCAATAGCCAAAATTTTGTTAGGATTCCATCTGCTGTTAGTGTTAGTGTTGTTAAAGAAGAAGCTAGTATTCATGTCACCCTTCGCAAGCCACTGCACTTTGGACTTCTGCTGGACAAGGTTTTCCTCAAGAGAAATGTTCTCCATAGCTTGTGATGCAAATCTCTTTCCTGAGCCCTGAAAGAAGAGAGAGTTCATTGAAGAAGATAAGCTGCAGTTGATAGCTTGTTGCAAAGAATGCAACTCATGCCTTGTATGTTGGACATTTGAAGTTAGGTTGCCATGATTTTTGTTTAGAGTAACTAAGGCCCTTTTTACAGGCCGAAGCTTCTTAGCCAGAACAAACAGGGGATTGCCATCAATTTTCTTTTGCCACGCGGATGCAATAATGTCATTGAAACCATCCAACTGAAGCATGTAATTGAAGAATTGGAATGGTTTTCTTATCCTAGGGACAACAAACCTAGTGTGGAGAATTAGGGGGCATGGTCAAAGAGGCCTTTGGAACCAAGAGTGACATGAATATTTGACATATTGTTAAACCATTTAGCATTACTCAAGGCTCTATCAAGCTTTTTATGAGCCAAACTAACAAGATGGGACCACAAGGGCCTTCGCTGGATATCAGTGTTATAACCATAAACAACAATGACAAGAAGCTCCTTCTGTTTGGCTAGTAAATTGAATATACAATGAATAACCTGATCAGATTTGAATAGAATAGAAGTATGCCAAATAGATGGATCCAACTAATCCAGATTCTTCCATTTGAATAATACTTGATGGGTATCCAAGGATCCAGCCCATCTCTTAAGCCCAATATGGAATATAGGCCCAAGTTCAAGAAGTCTGGCGAGCCCAACAAAGGCGATCCATCCCGGTTGGGTTAATTTATCTCATCAGCTAGTTACGCACGACCACATCATGAAGGAAGTGGGCCAGCCTCGTCTCCAGATCTCACAGAGAGAACGTTAACCATCTTGCACATTAGGATGAGGTTGGGAGCTCCACTACAGTAGTGGTTTAGTGGCTACATATTCATCCTAAAACTGTCACGGGGTCGCTATAAATTATACGCCTCACCATCACTTGGGGTGCAACTGATTTCTTGTACTTGAGAACTCTCTATACTCCCTCTGTTTCCAACACACATAATATAATAAAAAGTGTCGGCGACTAAAGCCATTCAAAAGTGGACTAGGTCATTTAGACCGAACCACTCTAATTATTGTCTTATTTTCTTACTTTAATTATCTCATTTATTATTACTTGACAGTTGTGTACAAAGTCTATTTTGTGCATCATCAATTTGGCGCCGTCTGTGGGAATTCAAAAAGATTTTCACCTTTAAACATCTAAACCAATGGCGATCACAACCAGGTAAATGAACCAACCTGAAGACAATTCATGATTAGAGGAGGTTGCTCCTCCGCACACTAACCCCATCCCAAATACTTCAGCTCCAAATCCACAGCAAATGTTGGATACCATGCAATAATTGGCTACCCAAAATCAGCAGATACTACAACTCCTACTCGTCGGACAAGGAGGAGGAGTGCAACTAGGAGGACCACAGGGAGCTCCACCCCCTGGACATCAAGGAGCTCCACATAGAGGAGTCCATCATGATTCATCTCCTCCTCCTTCTTCAGAGGATGGAGATCCTCATCTTCAAGAAGATGAAGGTAAGAACTATAGCGTGGAGCATGGGAGTCGTTTCCATGATCATTCCAAGGGAGCCCCTGATCAATGGGGTGAGAAAATTAAAGAATTACAAAACCAACTCGGTGATGTCTTCAACGCCATGAAGGCGGGAGGACCAGAAACAGTGGACTAACTTGTAAGACGAACAAACACCCCTTTCAAGCCTGACGTGGCGAACTACCCGCTCCCTCAAAAGTTCAAAATGCCATACGTGGATGTTAGAGTTTATGCCCTAGAGGCCAATTATTTGATATAATTGCTTAACGTTTTGATATTATATTTGATTGAATAAATATATGATTTTATTATGGTTTTATTTACTGCATAATATAATTGTTAACATAATAAAATTCCTTAGAATAGTGATACAAATTATATAGTTTCAAGTATGTGACTTGAACATGAGATT
Organism: Panax japonicus; assembly: GCA_020205505.1. Lineage (NCBI taxonomy): Eukaryota > Viridiplantae > Streptophyta > Magnoliopsida > Apiales > Araliaceae > Panax > Panax japonicus. Next base: position 38,861,617 of record CM035092.1, read on the forward strand.
ATATATTACCATTAGTATCAGTGTTCTTAAATGTCCCTAGTAGAGTATCATTGTTGATGGGACAACAATGATGCATTGAGACTAGTATGTGGATTGACTGATGACCAAATCTCATTGGTCATAAATATATGAGATATTAAGTCAATGCATAGGTACATGTTAGAGAACGATGTACTGGACAGACCCACCATGAGAATTCTATATGGAGTATTATGCGAAGTGTCATTAGCAATTCTCATAGTGACAATGATGTAATGGTCCTCCGACCTGAAATCGCTATATTACTACACGAGAATTTATGTACTTTGATATCATCAAATGTCACCTTTAATAGGGTGGACTATAAAGGTGATTATTGGGTTCATCATTAATCGTGTGAGAAATATGAGTGATCTAGATGGAATTTAACCATCCTATATATTATGGGTGATATCCATAGGCCTCTTGATTGAGTAGGACTATGAAATGCATGGCCATGCTCAAATAGTGATTTGTTTCATATAGTCTACTCATTGATCAAGAAAACTCAGATTAAATTATGAAGAGTATGACACATTCCATGACTCGAGTTTAATCTAGGATATTAAGGTTAAAAGGATTAAATTACATTGAAACATTGGTCACGAAAAGGTTGCATCGAATCATCGATCTTATTATTACTTGGGTAGCAGTGATGTATTACTAGATGCCGCTCACTGTTTATAATTTTATAATATGATTTTAAAATTATTGCTAACGTAATAATAACCTATAGGGTCACACACATAGAACGTTATTTAAAAGGGAATTAATTTAAATTTTAAGGATTTAAATATATTAATATGATTAATAGTATTTAAATCACGAATTTAAATTAAAAGGATAATTTGTATATATGTATATTAATTAAGTAAGACTTAATTAAGAGATATATATATATATATATATATATATATAAATTTGGATTTTATAAAATTAGGTTTTGATTTGATTAATTCCTTTTAACTACTATATATATGATATATAGCAGCTACTTAGGGATATATCATAATTGAAAAACCCTAGCCGCTCTTAGAGAGAGACTAGAGAGAAAACAGTTTCAGAAAATCCATTCCTTTTGGTGGCTAGTACCGCAAGTCCTTCTTATTGCAGAATCGTTCGAAGGTTCGTGCGGCGTTCGTGTGGATACCGTAGAGGCGCAATCGGTTTGTATTGCGTTGGAGATTCGAGGCGCAGTCGGTTTCAGATTCTCGTTTTTTTTTCATATCTGGTATAATCTCTAAACCTCTGAATTAATTGATTTTTCGCATGGATCCTGTTTTAGGGTTTCAGAAATTGCTTTAAAATTTTAATTTTCGCTGTGCGTTTCTGTGCCGAAGCCCAACAGTGGAGACCTTTGGTGGAACGAAAGATCCGCTGGATCTCCTCGAAACGTAAAAAACCCTGATGTAGCTTCATAACATCCCCGATGAAATCATGTGCAGGGCATTCCCAACCACCTTGAGGGGTTCCGCTCGATAGTGGTTTTCCAAGCTCTCTCCAGCCTCCATTTCAACCTTTGCTAAACTGAGCAGGTCTTTCGTGTCCCACTTTATTGAGGGACGACGTCATCAGAAGCCCATCACACACCTTCTCGGCATAAAACAAGACAAAGACGAGAGCTTGAGGGATTACCTCACTCGTTTTAATAAGGAGGTACTTCAAGTAGAAGAACCTGATGATAAGGTAAGCATGACTGCCTTTTTGGGGGGGGGCATCTGCTCGTCAAGTTTTCTTTTCTCAATGATGAAACATCCACTAAAGAACATGACCGAGCTACTCGCAAAGGCCCAGAAATACATGAATGTTGAGGACGTCATAAGGGGCAGACGTGGTGAATCCTTTAGAGCAGGAGAGAAGAGAAAGGGAAGACACAGGGACGATAGGAAGGAGACTGATAGCAAATCAAGTAGGACATAGAGGGTATTCGCCAAAGACAAACTCGGTCCTACTCCACAGAAAGATCGACGACCCTTCACTCCTTTCAATGCTACCGTCAGGCACATTCTCTTACAAGATCTAGAATTCTGAAGGGAAGATCTTACCCCATCCATGGAACGCTGAGCACCTGAAGAGCATCTTCAGAACCTCCATCGTCAAGTGCTTTAGTTGGCACAAAGCCTGAGAAATCAATATTAGGGAAAGAAGCAGAGATCTTTCCCCGAAGCTCCTCATAGCCATCAATGAAAGCACCTGCAACAACATACTCCAGATCCACTTTAACCTGAGAAGTTCTCTCCTGAGCTGCCCTCAATTCTGCCTCCGCTCTCGAGTAGGCAGCCTCCCTGAACGCGTCCCTCTCACGGGTCGTCTAAAGCTCAGTCTCAAGCTTAGTTGCCCTCTCATGGGCCTCAACAAGCTCCACCTCCCTAAGCGCATCCCTCTCACGGGTTGCCAAAAGCTCAGTCTCGACCTTAACTGTCCTCTCACGGATAGTCAAAAGATCTATTTCAGCCTTCGAGCAAGCTGCCTCACTAAGTGCGGCCTTCCCACGGGTCGCCAATATCTCAGCCTGAGAAGCCCTGTCAGCAGCTTCGAGCTTGACAATCCTCACATAAGCAGCAAAAAGCTCCTTCTGCACAACCTCGTGGTTAAGCTTCAATTAGCCGTAATAATGAGCCCTCGAGAACAAGTATACAGATGCAGTGGAAATCTGAACCACCAGCTCTCCCATCACCGCGAGCTCTCCCATCACCACAAGCTCTCCCATCACCATGAGCTCCTCTATCACCACGAGCTCTCCCATCACCACGAGCTCTCTCATCACCAACATGTTCGCCCCAAGGCATGCCCAGCTCGCCCCTGCTCGCCCAAGGCCTGCCCAGCTTGACCCTACTCACCCAAGACCTGCCCAGCTCGACCCTGCTCACCCAAGACTTGCCCAGCTCGCCCATCTCGCCCCTGTCCAGCTCTGCTATGAACCCCAAATGGATCTACACTCCCATCAGTGCTGCTACCCACCTGAGGTACCTCGGATATATCAAAACAACCGTATCGACGAGCTCTACAAAATTCATCGCCTACGGTCTTGACACATGCTGTTAAAAGCCCAAAAAAGCCTTGGAAGTGAATGTTTTGGCCTCCCAAAGTTTTTCCAGTTTTGTCGAAAGATCAAATTTAAACTAAATACCCTCCTTTCCAAGTTCCGTTGGACGCAGGTCATTGGGGGGAAAATGATGGGTATCCAAGGATCCAGCCCATCTCGTAAGCCCAATATGGAATATATGCCCAAGTTCAAGAAGTCTGACGAGCCCAACAAAGGTGATCCATCCCAGTTGGGTTAATTGAGCTCATCAGTTAGCTACACACGACCACATCATGAAGGAAGTGGGCAAGCCTCGTCTCACGGAGAGCACGCCAACCATCTTGCGCATTAAAAAAAGGTTGGGAGCACCACTACAGTAGTGGTTTAGTGGCTACATGTTCACCCCAAAATTGTCACGGTGTCGCTATAAATTGTATGCCTCACCATCACTTGAGGGGCAACTGATTTCTTGTACTTGAGAACTCTCTGTACTCCCTCTATTTCCAACACACTTGATATAATAAAAAGTGCCGGCGACTAAAGCCATTCAAAAGTGGACTAGTTCACCTAGACCAAATCACTAATTATTTTCTTACTCCTTACTTTAATTATCTCAGTTATTATTACTTGACAGGTGTGTACAAAGTCTATTTTGTGCATTATCAATACTCATAATTAAATTCCAAACTGCAGTGCTCACAAATAGAATTAGAGATATAATTGACTTTAGAACATTTGACTCTGGTTCCCTACTATGCCAACAAAAGATATTTTGTTATCATGCTTAGGCTTCTTATTTAGCCCCTTAATATTATAAGAGCATAAGACTACTATAAAACAAAAGAAAAGATTAAGTAGGGGATCCATCCCTTCTACCCCTATTTCTATGCTTTGCACTTCCTTAAGGAGGCAACTTGTAAAGTAGGGTTAAACGAGGATTCTATCTAAGATTTCACAATTATTATTAAATTCATTAAGTCTAAGGGGACCGTGGTAGAAGGATTCTATTAAATTTTAGGTCCCTCGTATAGTAAGGTTGCACAATAATTTTGTTTTATTTTATATATAGATTTTAGAAGAAAATACAAAAATTAAGAAATACAATTAATATTTTGTTTGATTGATTAAAATAAGTATAAAATCTCAATATTATTCTTCAAAATAAAAAATAAATAAATTAATATTTAATATAAAAATAATATAATAAATTAAGTCATTAATATTTTTTTAAAAATTTCAAATCACAAATAAAAAAAATAATAATTTCGATCTCTAAAAAGATAAATAGAAAGAAACTGACGGAGTATATAGATACATAGATATATCGACTTGGTAACAAAAAAAATTTGGAAAAAAAACCTTTTTCCGCACTCATCTCAGTATTAAAACCTTTTCTTCTCACAAACAGTGTTTCTCTTTCCCTCTTCTTCTCGCCTCTTCCCTTAAATCCTTTACGGCTCCTCGATATCCTTCGCAGACGCAGTAGCCGCTCAAATCCCTAACAAGTCCGTAACCCTCAAATCCTTCACAAGCCCTAACCCCTCAACTTCTTCGTAATCTCCTCCATGGCTGGAATTCCTCAATGTTTTGCACGGCCGGAAGCTTTCATCATTGGCGGCAATGGAAAAACTTCCATTTGCGTCGGCAAGGGAAGAACTTTCGTCATCGGAAGCAATGGAAGAACTTCCATCGTAGGCGGCAAGGGAAGAACTTCGTTCATGGCGGCTTTTCCAGGTAATTCTAGGTCCTTAACATATGAGTATGGACAATTTGCTGTCTATTCTAGTTTTTTTTTTGGGAGTGGTGAATTGGGTAACCTTTGTCCTATGAAACTTAAATATTCGACGATAAGACTTCAACAAAGATGTATATTCGACAATAAGACCTCAACAAAGAGGTAGTAGGACTTCATTTTTCGAAGAGAGATTATTACTAATCCTACATGGTACACGCTAAGTGCAATTTTAAAAATGCTACATGAGGCGATAATTTAGGGATGAGGTAGAACTAAGAGATAAAATAGGAATTGGGCAATGTTAGAAAATATACTTCCAAATTATAAGATCACTATTTAAAAGTCAATTTCAAATTCGTATTGGATAATGTTAAAAAACTATACTTCCAAATTATAATATGGCTTTTTAAAAATCAATTTCAAATTCAAAATTGACCCGAATTAATTTATTTTACGTCAATTCAATACAATTATGAATACTATAAACTACCGGACTACTAGTTATATGATTTGTTTTCAAAACATAAATGAATCATGTCAATTTTAAATTTTTTAAAAATATTTCAAATTGACTTTTAGAAAGTAAGTAGATCTTATAACTCGGAAAAGAGGGAGTATTCTCTTTTTTATAAGCTGTTACACAGCCTCACCAAAAAGTGGTTAAATTTTTTGCTCTCCCTATATAATAAGAGAGTATTATTATTACTAGTTTACATGACATACTCTGTGTGTTAAAAAGGAGAAAATATGATGCTAAAAGACAGGAGTGGAAGATAATGGGAGAGCGAAAAGTGAATAAAAGACATGTAAAAAAAGTTGGTATAAAATAGGAAAGTTTAGCTTCATAATTTTGTTTACACCAAATTAACTACAAACTTTTTTCTCCCGCTTTATAATATAGATAGATAGATAATTTGGTACCCTAAATATAAGCTTACCATCTTAGACCAATTCACTGACTTATAAGAGAAAAGACCTACTTGAGCACTATTTCCACCCATATTCATAAATAAATTAGAAGTGTTGCATATCAAAAAGGAAAAGAGAAAACGACTCCCAATTTCTAAGACTTTTTTTTTTTCATATTTTAAAATCGGTGATGTGTATTTTTGATCAGCAAGGTATCTAGGCAAGCTATCTTAGAAAACGACTCCCAATTTCTAAGAAAGGATGGTTCCAATGTTTGGAATCTTTAATCTGTCAGTTTTGTCACAAACTTTCGTTGCCATTTTTTCTCTAAGTGGATGCTATTCTTCTTCTTCCACAGTTGTGTTAGTGTTAAATTACTGTCTTCGTTTCTTCTTCCACAGTTGTGTTAGTGTTAAATTACTGTCTTTGTTTCTATACACATTCATGCAGTCAAAAGTATGTCCACATATTGTTTGGTCCTTTTAGTCTTACATTTTTTTGTCAGTGTGCAATGCTTTAGTTTTGAATACAATTTCTGTACAGTACGAGAGAAGCTAGGGAGAAAATTGTTTGCTAGTATTACATCTTCAAGTAGCCAAGAAACATCTTCAGTCGGTGTCAATCCTCAGATTTCGATGCCGCCCCCTCCTTCTCATGTGTATGTACTTTTGTTCTTCCTTCATGGATTATAGTTTGTTTGTAATTATGTCTTATAAATAATAATTCCATTAATGATTATAGATTTATGTAGGATGTGAAATTTAAAATTAGATATAATCATATATATTCACGTGCTTTGTAATTTTCTGGTCATGTTTGTAGTGGATCACCACTCTTCTGGATTGGGGTCGGTGTTGGGTTCTCAGCACTTTTTTCATGGGTGAGAACAGAGACACTTGCATGTTCTTCTCTCAACATGTTTATGAGATGCTAATTATTTATTTATATATTGTTTTTTCCCTATGTTTTTTGTCTGACAATCTACATCATTTGGCAGGTGGCTACGAACTTAAAGGTGAATATGTTTCTTCCAAGTTATTTACATACCTTTACATGTTTATGGTGGTTAGATTTTTCAAGTGGTAGGGTTATAAAAAAAATGCAATTTACTTATTGAAAAACAAGATGAATAAAACAAATGCGGTTTAATAATTTAGGAAAAGGGTAAAAAGAAGGAATAAAAGAGGATTGCAATTTATGTTTTTTAAAAGGTAATTTAAGACATTGTTCTAAAAATTGTTAGGCGGATCTAGACGGCTGAGGGGATGCCTTGCGCTTAGGTTGCCTAGACGCTTTTGTAGGTGGTGCCTAGGCATTTTCCTAGGCAGTGTGTAGACGTTTCCCTAGGCGATCTCATTTATTTATTTTTCTATTATAAATACTTGTTATACTATATAAAGCATATACATGAAACATTACCTGTGACGCCCCAAATTTTCGAATCTTCCAACCCGACAGATGGTGCTACACAGTGCTACTGTTCACACATACATTCAATTGAAATACTTCAAAAGAATGAATGTGTTTTTTATATATTACATAATAATATTTCCTTTCTCAGGTTCTTTGCAACTATTACATATGTTTTTCGTCATAGTATCAAATAAATACAAAATTCATACTATACTATTACAAAGACGACTACTTGTCCGCCTTAGCCTTTCTTTTATCTTTACTGGATCCTTCAGTCCGTTCATTCTTTGTTGCATTCATATGGTTCAAGTAAGGGTGAGCATAACTAGCTCAGCAAGTATAACAATTTCATTTAAGCAATATGTTTGAATCATATGAATATATATCTTCTATAAATGAATCAATAGTTATGAAATACTATAAATAATTCAAAATAGTACTTCTCTTTTCTTTAAAATGTTTAACAATGAACATCTGTTAAACCTTGATTTTAGTCCAAGACCTTGAGCATTTCATTCTTTCTTTAAAAAGGGCAACCCGACACCAAGTCTGTAAGTCCGATATTTCTTACGAGCACGTCTAGGTGATCAACCTATAGTACTCTATGTTGTACAACACTACTACATTAAACGTATCTACGTTTAAGTTTTGGCAACCTCATGTGCCAGTCGATTGACGACAAAACATTTATTTATTCATACTCAAGTCTTTCTTTGAAATCCACTCCAAAACAGTCGATATAAGATAACAATATCTATAATATTTTGATAGATTACAATGAAATCCACAAAATACATTAAGTCTAGCCGAAGAAATTGGCTTCGACTTCTTTGAACATCAATTCATGTGTAGGATACACGAATTGTAACACCCCCTTCCCGAAAAGGAAAGGGAGGTCACGTGCAAAGCACAACAAACCTTAAAATAAATAAACAGAGCACTAACAACCTTACAATATTAATAGTGGTGATCCATAAATAAAGTACTAAGTACAATTCTCCAAACAGAGTCAAAATAATCAAAACTTAAAATCGAAACAACCTAGATGGTCAAAGGCAACTCTCTCATCACCCTGAATCACCCCTGTAAACCTGCTGGAAGAAAAACACAGCTTGAGCCATTTGCCCAGTACGGATACAAATATATAAAAGATATACAACTGATATACGAAAACAACTGAGACAAAATACTGAACAAAGCCTTAAGTGTAAATACTGACAAAAATATAATCTTCAAATATCTGAATGGAATACGTCTGAATAAACAGAAGAGTAAAGAAATAACGAACTGAAGTAACTAACTCAATGAATTAAACTGAACAGAAACAAACAAAACCAATACAATGAGATAATAGGCTGAATCAAATGGTTGGATGTTATTTCATACCGAATGAGCTCAGAAATACACATTACCACACAGGCAAGTCAAACTAATGCCACACAGGCAAATCAAATGATGCCACATAGGCAATCAAAATAATGCCACACAAGCACATCAAAACAATGCCACACAGTCAAATCAAAATAATGTCACACAAGCAACCAAAATAATACCACACAGGCAAATCACATATTGGACCGCGAATCCAAATGTATGCAAATTGGATAAGTGTGTTTGGCACAACATCACAAATCCGCAGAACAGAAAACTAGGGTTAACCCATACGCCTCCCACAACAAAACACCAAATGGCCCACTTCCTCCGGAGCCCAAACGGAGACGCCGTGGACTAATCACACCGCCACAGAAAGTGTCATGTCTCTCGTGCTAAGAAGACGTGCCTGTGGTACCCCCACAGGTGGTTATAGCTCAGGTATACCCTACGGTATATTCTAACAAAATACCATGTCACAACACATGCGACATAATACCAACAAAAGGGTTCTATATGTACATGTTGAACCAAATCAAATTCTAGTCACAAAGTCTCAAAAGAAGGTAGCAACATGTACCGTTCTATAATTATCAAAAATAAATACTAGATATGATATCCTAATTCAAAGAGTACAAATACGAGTCCAAGGTGTCAACTCCAAAATGAAACAAATATATGAATTTCACCAGAAACAATTATGTGAAATAATAACAAAATTTCGAAATAAGGGACAAAACGAACAAATCAAATTTAACAAGAATGTCGCTGAAAGAGTATGGAATCCGTACCTGAATATAATAGCGAAAGAATTCACCAAACCCAAATATTACACTGCCACGATATCAAATACGAAACGTTATTTGCAACCTAAACATATTCACCTCAAATTAAAAACAATCCAAACTCATAATTCCAAAGTAATTCATAATTTATTTAATATGCCTTTAATCATTTGCCTTTTATCAATTACTAATACTCCAAAATTTATATTCCAAAAATAACTCTTTAAATTCCATCCGTCCGATCAAAATAAAAGGTAATAATAATACAATTATAAGTTACTTAATAACTATAATTTATAATAACATGAGTTTATTTCGTAATTTAGATCAGTTTTATGACACAAATCCAAATTAAATTACAATTGATGTTTTAATCGTTTCCATTTATTTTTATATATATATATAGAGAGAGAGAAAAAAAAAGACAAATCAATAATTCTATTAAATATATATATATGTGTGTGTGTGTGTACATACTAAGAACAGTAGACTTTTAAAAAAATCAAGTTACGTTTTTTTATAATAATAGTAATAATATACACATACCAGTTGCTGCTCTTACATGATGTTAATTTTTTTTTCAAATTCTATATATATATATACATCAATAGTTCTCCATATCCAATACCATCATGCTACGAATTTTATATATATATAGAACTAACCACTCAACACACACATGGCCTTATATATAAATTAGGCATCTAAATTTCAGAAGGTCAAAATCAAGACTTCATAATACACAATATTCAATATACAGATAAAAGAAAAGTACCTATTTTACTTTTTGATCTTTACTACCGCCGCTGCCTCTTCTTCTTTTCCCCCAATTTGTATCAGACGTGATGTTGAGTAAATTAGGTCTTAGACATTTATACACTTAAACAAATTTTATTAATTAATATAATTTATTTATTAACTCCAAATTTTAATAGGATTTTAAAATTACACAATTCTAAATTAGACCCACTTAGTTTAAAGTCTAATTAATTTTAAGGCCCAAATTGTACTAAATTAATTTACCCATCACTTATTAATATTTATTAGCCCACACAAATTAAATAACCAGTTTGACCCAAATAAATGACAAAATAATTTTTTTTATTATTTAATATTTATTTATTATTTTTTTCCCGGGTATTACACGAATCATAAAACTTGTCCAAAATAAACATAGACAAGGGTTTAGAACACTTGCCTTCAACATCTTCTACTGTTAATTCACTTCTCTTTTGAGTCTTTATAGATTCTACATCACATAATTACATAGCATGCCACATTAGGTCATAAACAATCAATAAGTATTGTCATTAACCTATCTTCTCCTTCTCGGTTTAACTATCCATTTGCTTAACTTACTAACATTCATTAGGTTAGTTAACGTTCATTACGACTTTATAACATTTTGTTGTTATAAGTGACCTTACTTATTCAATGCCTAAGTAATTACATTTCAAGTAATCTCAAACATTCATTCAGCGTGCGTACGGTTTTCGCGTTATTAAACTTACTTCGTGTTTACGTTTTCGTAACCTTTCGTTTACTTTTAATCGTTGAACTTAAGGTTTCTATCATCCTTTATGATGTTACTTTAAGTTTAATTAAGGTCATAATTCACCTTCAATCAACTTCGCTTTTCTTTGTATTCGTTTTCATTCTTCTCTGCCTCTTGTTTAGTACTGGCGTTGCGGCGCCAGCTTCCTTTGTATATGCCGCGTTGCAATGCGACTCATTAGTGTCTGGGATCCGGGCATGGCGCTGCAACGCCATGTTCATAGGCTTAGTCTGCGCTGCGGCGCCTGTCCTGAGCCTTTGAATTTTTTTAAGTTTTTCATTTCAAATGCTTTCAGGGCTCGTAACTTAATCGTTATAAGTCGGAATTAGCTCGTTCAAAAGCTGTTATCTCACATATCTTATATACTACGATTTCATTAGGACAACTTACATTTCCGAATCCGTTAACATTAAATTCACTGTTTAAATTCCTTATTACGCGTTCGTTAAACGTTCGTGAACGTTCATAATTTGTTTCTTCGTTTTAAGTTGGAATTCGACCATTCTTGAGTCTACAACTCTTAAATGCAAAGTTCTACGATACGCCATCGAAAACTAAGGTTTCAGAGTTAATCGACGACTTTTGACTTTCATTCCAAGAATTTTACGATTTTAACGATTATCGTCTAATCTTGTAAATTTTTCCATAACTTCGTTACTTGAGATTTTTACTTCGTTCAAAATGGATTCATTCCATTATCCATACATCCATCATACTAAACAAACATATAGCATCTAATCCCACATATGATGATTTTAAACTTGTGCATCAACAACATTTGATAAATTTTCATGTGTTCTTCATTAGTTCATATTTCTATGATTATGATTCCACTTGTAACATGGTTTATTAATGTTTAAAGTCCACTAATAGCCATCCTTGTTACTCCTTATGATACATGCTCCACCAATATCCACTTCTCTATCAAAATTATAATTGAAGAGATGAAGATTAAAGGTTAAAGATTCATTACCTTTGATGTTCTAGCTTTCTTCTTCTTCTTGGATTAATTAAGCTAGCTCTCACTTCTCTCAATACTATTGCTCTAAGTGTTGGTTAATTTGAACAAGCAACAATTGGCCAACAAAGCTCTCTATTTATAAGTTTTGCAAAGTGAGGGCAAAAGGGTCTAAAGGCCACCCACCTCTTTACTATTCCACCTCCTTATTATTCAAAACTTGCCACCAAAGCCACCTCCTTTACTTGGCCACCAAGTGGCCAGCCATGACTTGCCATGGGGGGCCCACATGGATTGCCCCATGGGTTTTTCTCATCCGGTGACCCATCGGTTCGATCCACGGGTTCAGTGCTTGGTTCGGGCTTAAGTTTAATTAACTTTGGGCCTAACATTGGGCTTGAATTTAATTATCTTTGGGCCTTGACATATTTCACTTGGGCTTGCCAAATTTACATTAAAATCCTACTAGTCCATAAAAAATGGTTTATACTTGTAACGTATAATCCTCGTATTCTTCTCGTATACTAGTTCATATAACATTCATCATATACGTTATGTTAACTTTCGTATATACTTGTACAATACCTTGTATTATACTCGTATTCATTAACTCGTATAATAACTTTCTTATTATACGATCAATATTTATTCAAATCTTCACGTTCCTTAACATTCTCGAACTTAGTACGTGGGCGAAAAACTGCGTTTGTCATAATTGAATTATTATTAGATAATCCATCCTTTATTATCATTCTATCGTTACGTATTTTTCGGAAGTTCAAAAATAATTCCCGAGCAGAAATGGATGAATAGTGTTTTCTCGGAAAGCTTTTATTTTCGTCTTGGAAATTCAATCACCTTAATTCTAACACTTAGCCAGAATACTACTATATTATTCCTCTTTTAGGTTATAGAATAACCTTCATCACGCTTACTCGTTATAAATAACATATATTATAATTTTATTCATTATTTATTCAAATAAAATTATTTTACATTATAATCTGATTTTCTCGGTTGTTACATTACCAAAATAAATGTTTAACAAATATATTTGAAGTATTGTAAAACTTCAAAGTAGAGGTCTGATTTTGTCTACGTAGGGGCCTAGGCGCCCAACCAAATCGAGGCGGTACAGGACCGCTTAGCGCCTGAGCGGGGATTAATTGACCTAGGTGGGGATTTTTAGAACACTGTTTTAAGGTTTCTTTCATTCTTTAGGACACTGAATGACAAATGAAATGGGTTTTTGTTTGGACTCTCCTTTTGTCATTGGTGGTCTGCTTGAGTCATATCTAAAAATGAAGGCAATAAGTTTTGAATGTATTTTAAAGGCTCTAGGAATTAGTTTATTTGTTATATATTACATTCTGTTAGAAGTTTCGATAATCAATGTGTACACATTACTGTAATTTAGGAATTACCATAACTGTGATTAGGATACTTGTGTATGTATATATCAACCAATGTAATAGAGAATTTTAATTCAATAAAAGAATTCTATTTAGTTTCTTCATGGTATAGAGTACGGTCCTTACATAGAGAAGTTCTTTCTTAGTCTTGTTGCTTTTCATATTTTTTTCTCAGAAACCTAGTTGAACGAATTTGTATGAAGGAATTGAGACCATAATTGAATTACCAAGAGTCAGGCGACCACCATAGGAGTTTCCAAACTCTGACCCACTGCCACACGCGCAGCAGGCCGATGCCACGCGCCTTGGAGTCTCGCCTAGGCGTTAGGACTCCCTGGCGCCTCACCTAGGCGGCAAAAAAATCCTTCAAGGAAATTAGGCGGAGCCTAGACGGGGTCATGGCGGAGAGATATATATTTTTTTATTTTAATAACTACCCAAATCAGATCTTAATATATTTATTTTTCTAATGATTTATCATATTCATAATACAGATTGTGGCATATCAAAGTTAACAATATCAAGTCAAAATGGATAATTTTATTATAGTTGTAATTTTTTGACCTTGTACAAACTTCAAATTACATAAATGATGATACATTTGTAATATTTAGTTTAATTCAATATAATTCTTAAATTTATGTTTAGTTTCTTAAATTTTAATATTGAATTAAATTTTTGAAATTTTAAATTTTTTTATTTAATAGCAATCTTGTTTATGAATAAAACTAATATGTTAAAAATATGTTTGAACTTTGAGCAATTGCATGTTTGTGTTTGAACTTTGACATTAGCAATATGGATGTGTTTGAACTTTAAACAAAAGCCTTTATTATCTTTATTATAGATTATTTTGCTTTATATTATTGTTTTGTTTGGATAAATGTAAGATAAAATATTATAATTAGTTTAAAATAAAAAATTTTGCGTAGGCCCCCTTGGCCGCCCGCCTAGCGCCTTTTAGAACATTATCTGACAATCGTCTTACGACTCGGCTTTTTCCACAATGTTCGTCTCTCTTCCCTCTTCTTATCTATAGTGGCTTTGTAGTGTTTGGTTTATGTTTATACAGTTTTATTTCGATCAGTGGGTTCGGTTTGTGCTTGGGACAATACTGTTTCAATTGTTTCTTCTGCATAAATTTTGCAGTGCAATTAGTGATATCCTTTGGAAAGGCTATTCTTCTTGGGTATATGGAATCTACCTATTATATGGAGGAACAAAAGTGGTGCTAGCAGTGAGGTTCAGAACAGTAAAATAGAAGAACAAGGCTTGTTCAGGAGTCGTACTCTTAATTCAGCATCTACTCTCAACCCCTTTAAACTGGATGAGACTAACTATTTGGCATGGTCTCAAGCTTGTCGTATGTCAATTAAGGCCAATCGCATGCAACATTTCATCAATGGAACAACCACTATTCCTGAGAAACCGGGTCTGGCCCAAGAAGAATGGAAATCTGATAATTCCATGGTGAAAACATAGATATTTAATTCCGTGGAACCTAGTATGCAGAGTAGTTACATATTCTTAGACATTGCCTGTGAGCTTTGGGAGGCTCTCTTAAATTTCCTCTGTTTCTGATGATATGTTCAAGGCATATGACATTCGTAAAAGAATCCGTGAGCTAAGTCAAGGGGAGAGGACTGTGGCTCAGTATTTTGCAGAAATTAATGCTCTTTGGCACTAGCTTGATCATTACCGGATTTTTTTCGAAGATGCAGCTGCTTATCAAAAGTTTGTTAGTGCGGATAAAGTTGTGGATTTCTTGGTAGGTTTGAATATAGAATTTGATCAGGTTCGGGCACAGTTGATTGGTCAGACATCTTTTCTATCATTGCGAGAGGCTCATGCGAGAATTTAATAAGAGGAAAGTAGGCATCGGGTGATGGTTCTAAATTATGTTGGCCGATCAACCATGATTGTTTTGTATCTGATGCCGGCGGGATAACGATTATCTTGCGAGCTAGGTAACAAATAAATTCACAGGCAAAGGAACAAGAGATTCACCGGAAAAACACAGAAACTTCTCTAATGCTCGAGTTTATATTTATCAAAATCAAAGTTATGAAATTCAACCCTCAAGCCGGGTTTTATAGATTAACAAAACTTTCTCTCCGAGTCATAACTTTCTGCCCAAGTTGCCCAAGTTATAACAGAAATCCTAAAAATATGGACACAAGATCCTAACAAACTTCCTATATTTATGGGAATAAAAATCCTAACTAGTAACAACTTAATATAACAGATTTACTTCCTAATAAAAACTCTATTACCATAAAGGAACTAAATAAGAAATAGCAAATAAACCTATCTGTCGACTTGCGAAGTTAGGACGCCACGAGCCCGAAGACGTCCAATCTCTCGAAGCTAATCCTCTAGTCTGAAGCCGAAGGCGTCAATGGCCTCTATGTCTGTGACGATCATTCGACTTACTCCAAGGTCATCAACATGTTTTCCGATAGTTCAGCCTCTTCGGTCTCAGACTATCTTGCATCAGTATCCTAAGTTTGGCTTCATCATTCAGTCTCCTGTTGAGAAGGAATCCCGTGAATGTGATTACTGTGGGGGAAAATCATACCAGAGATCGTTGTTTTAAGCTTCATAGATGTCCTAAAGGACGATGTCGGTTTAGTAGTGGACGTGGATCTGAGGTCTATGCGATTACTACAACACTTTTTGTTGATGCATCCAGTGCTTCAGGCACTACTACTGCACTTACTCCTGAGGAAATCTCAGTTTTTCAAAAATTCTATTTCAAATCTACTTCTTCTCATTATGCTCAGTCAGGTATACATTCTTGTGCTTTTAATGTTTCATCAATTTGTCCTGGTTGGATCATTGACACAGGTGTTTCTGAGCATATGACCGAATCCTTCACTCTCTTTACTTCATATACGACTTGTTCGGGAAAAGACAGGGTTCGTGTAGCTGATGGTCTCTCTCTTCTATATCTCTTCTATATCTGGGAGAGGCTTTGTTGTTTGTGCTCCTTCATTGACATTATCATTTGTTCTCCATATTCTTTCATTTATTAGAAATTTGTTATCTGTTCAACGTCTTTCTGAATCCTTACATTGTTCAGTAACTTTTTTCCCATCTCATTGTGTTTTTCAAGACTTGATGACGGTGCAGAAGATTGACAGTGGTAGTCAAACTAAAGTCAAGATTCTCCATAGTGATAATAGTCGTGAATATAGTAATAATAATGCTTTTGCATCTTATCTCTCTATTCTTCAAACCACCTGTGTCAAAACTCCATAACAAAATGGAGTACCGGAAAGAAAGAATCGACACTTACTAGAGGTAGCTTTCACTCTTATGTTTACGATGAACACCCCTAAATTTATATGGAGAGATGTTGTTCTGACTGCTGCATTTATTATAAATCGACTTACTTCTTGAATTCTTGGGAACAAAAGTCCAATCTCTTTTCTCCAATACACGACAAGTCCTTTTCCTTCGCCTCGAGTTTTTTGGTTCTGTGTGCTATGTTCATTCCCACTCGCGAAAAATTAGATCCAAAGTCTCTTCGATGTGTTTTTATTAGTTATTCTCCAACCCAAAAAGATTATAAATGTTGTCATCCTCCGTCACACAAAGTATTTGTCATGGATGTAATTTTTTGGGAATTGGAACCTTTTTATTCTTCTTCACCTTCTTCTCAGGGGAGGATGTAATTAATGAGGAGAAGCTTCCTCCTGAGGCTGACATTACAAGTTCTACTATACCATCTTTTCATGGTCCTAACTAGTATACCATCTTCTCCTGTTCTTGTTGTTTATGATAATTCTACACAGGGGGAATTACAGAATGAGCCTAGTTGAGAACCTATGTTCGAAGAGGCAAGAATAAGGTCATCATTTCTGCACCACTACAACCATAACTAGTCTTGATAATGCTAATGTTGAGAATCCTAATTCTACTTGTTCTTCTGATGATACTGAATTCCTATTGCTCTTAGAAAAGGGGTTAGAGCTTGTACTCAACATCCTCTCTAATTTCTTAGCCTATGATAAATTATTTGCATCCTACCTCTCCTTTGTTTCTTCCTTGTCTCCATTGTCTGTACCTCAGGAATGGAGAGAAGCAATTAGTTATGAGAATTTGAAACAGGCTATGATAGAGGAGATGAATGCCCTGAAAAAGAATGATACATGAGAACTAGTTTCTCTTCCTTATGAGAAAAAATCAGTTTGTTGCAAATGGGTATATACAGTCAAACAGAGGCCAGATGGAACAGTTAAGTGAGTCAAAGCCGGGCTAGTTGCAAAAGGGTATACTCAAACTCATGGAATTGATTATCAGGAGACATTGATGAACTCTGTAAGTACTATAATCTCATGTGCAACAAACTTTGGCTGGAATATTCAGCAATTGGATGTGAAAAATGTGTTCCTTCATGGTGACTTAGAGGAGGAAGTATACATGGAAATACCCTCTGGTTTTACTTCAATTGTCACCAAGGGTGAGGTGTGTAAACTGTGAAAGGCTTTATATGGTTTGAAGAAGTCTCCCAGAGCCTGGTTTGGTAGATTCCACAAGACAATGATAAAATTTGGGTACAAGCAGAGTCGAGCAGATCATACTCTATTTGTCAAACAGATAAAAGGTAAGACTAACATTCTTATTGTTTATGTTGATGACATTTTGGTAAGACTACCATTCTTATCGTTTATGTTGATGACATTGTGGTGACATGGGATCATAGAGTAGAGATAGTTAATCTCAAAGCGAATCTAGCTAAAGAGTTTGCAATTAAAGATCTTGGTCCTTATATTTTCTTGGTATTGAAGTTGCAAGATCTTCCAGTCGGTTTTTTCTAGCTCAAAAGAAGTATGTCCTTGATCTTTTAACAGAAACTGACATGTTGGGATGTAAGCTTGCTAATTCTCTTATTGAAGTTAATCATCATCTAGTAGGTGACACATGATCTAGAGTTGATAGAGAAAGAGATGTGACGATTAATATACCATTCTCATACTAGACCTGATATATCTTATGCTATGGGAATAGTGAGTTAGTATATGCATGACCCTCGACATTGTCACATGGAAATCATTTATAGAATTCTGAGGTATATCAAGTCTGCTCTTGGAAAAGGTTTATTATTCGCACCACATGGTCATATGAGAGTTGAAGCTTTTTTCAACTCAGATTGGGCCGTCTCTATAGAGGATCGCCGTTCTACGTCAGGTTATTGTTCATTTGTTGAAGGTAATCTTGTTACTTGACGCAGTAAGAAACAGTCCGTAGTGGAAAGATTCAATGTTGAGACTGAATATCGAGCTATCGACTTGGGTATATCTGAACTAATGTGGCTTCGAACCTTGCTAGAAGATTTGGGTGTTACAACTAAAATGCTTATGCAGTTATTTTGTGATAATAAGGTAGCCATTAGTATTGCAAATGACTCAGTACAACACGATGCACATTGAGATTGACAGACACTTCATCAAAGAAAAGTTAACTAGTGGTCTTATTTACTTATCTTTTGTCAAAACAGAACATGAGCTTGCTGATATTTTGACTAAGGGTGTTAGTAGTAAGATATTTCATCCGTTATGTTTTAAGTTATGTATGCGAGACATCTATACACCAACCTGAGGGGGAGTCTTAGAAGATATTCCATGATTGTAGTTTCCATAATCAGTGTGTACACATTACTGTAATTTAGGACAAGCGTTAAGAAAACTTTCCTTCAAGCGTCTTCAAATAAAATATTCAACAGTTCTTGATTTTTACAGTCTCTACATGATATATTCACATAGCATACTGTAATTAGCTACTAAACAATCTAATCACATTGTTTTTTACCAGCTTCTTTCTCTTCTATTTCTTAATTGAATTTATTTCATTAATAATTGTCAATTCGACTTACTATTCTTCATTACGGCTTATTAACGTTCTTACATCACTAAACCAAGTCTTGATCATCATTGGTTAATTACCAAAGTTTGAATACACTTTACTTCCGTATATCTCGCGTTCTTCGTTTAATTACTATAAACGACATTCATCTTCTAAAGTCATCGCTATATATATACTATATAGGAATGGTTTTATCGTGTATATTAAGTATATACATGCCCCACTATTGGTTTACAATCAATTGGGATTAGAAAACTAACTTGCCCAACTTTTTTCCATTACCGGCGCTGCGGCGCTTGACATCAATACACTATTAGCGCTGCGGCGCCAACTAACAGTGTGTTTTGCCCAGTCTCGACGCTGCGGGGCAAGATTCTTTTGTACTAGTGGCGCTGCGGCGCCACTCTCCAGTAGCTAATGTTCCTCGTCCGGCGCTGCGGCGCAGAGATTAAAGCTTGGGGTGGCGCTGCGGCACCTCCCCTGAGCCCTTGAATTTTTTTTTCTAATTTCTAATACAATTCTTCCCGGACTCATAACTTGGTCGTTTTAAGTTGGAATTGGCTCGTTCAAAAGTCATTTTCTTACGCGTAACATATACTTCGATTTCATACGGACAAAAGTAGTTTTTAAATCCGTTAACGATGAATTCACTATTAACGTCCTAATAAGCGTTTGTTAAACGCTCGTGACCGTTCATAGCTCGTTTTCTTCGTTCCAAGTAGGAATTCGACCGCTCGAGTCCACGACTCTTGACTACGTTATTCTACGTTATGCCATTGAAAACTAGGGTTTCCGAACTAAACGGCAAGTTTTGACTACTAATCCGGAATTATACGATTTCAACGTTTAATGTCTAATTTCGTAAATTTTGTCATAACTTCGTTACTCGTGTTTTATACGCCAAATCAAATGGAACAAATCCATTGATTCATTATCTACATCCTAACCAAGCAATATTCACATACCTTATAAATGATGGTTTTCAATTTGTCCATAAACAACCAAGTTAAAACTTAATGATTTTTGGTCGGTTAAACCTACTTAAACGCTTATGATTCCTACTTATACATGACTTGTAAATGTTTAATTCACTAATAGCCATCCTTATTCTTCCGGAAGAGACATGCTCCTCTAATTCATGATTTTCTACGAAAAATAAATTTAAACGGATCGAAGACTAAGGTTTTACGAATTATTACCTTATCGTTCTTCGCGTTCTTACTTAAAACTTGTATGATTTGCTTCAAGCTCACTTGATTTCTTGTTTCCAGCTCTTTCTCTCTCTCAAATTATATTGGTCAAAGTTTGTAAAACAACAAATGACCAAGCTAAGCTTCCATATATAGAAAATCAAATGGAGGGTATTTTGGTCATTTGGTGCACCTCCTTACTATTCATTACTTTGTAACCAAGTAATGACTTTACTTGGCCACTAAGTGGTCGGCCCACCTTGTGGGTCCTCCCATGGGTTTTACCCATCCGGTGACCCATCGGTTCGATCCGCGGTTCGGTTTCTTGGATCGGGCTTGATTTAACCTTAACATTGGGCCTTGATAATACTCAATCTTGGGCTTCATTTCACAAAGCATTGGGCTTGATATAATCCAAGTCCAATTGGATTCTACAAAGTCCATAAACTCAAAGTCCAATAAGAATTAATCGTTTTTTACGCGTATAACTCAAGTATTCTCTTCGTATAGTATTCGTACGATATTCGTATTATACGTCGTAATGTTCTTCATACTATACTCGTATACTAACTAGTATCCTACTCGTATATCACATGTATAATAACCTAATCATTATGCGCATTTATTTTCTTCTCGGAAATCACTTTCCCTAACTCTTAGGTTTTAAGTCCGCAAGCGAAAACTTCGTTTGCCATAACTGAAATATTATTGGATATTCCATCTCGTCTTAGAATTCTATCATTACGCGTTTCTCGGAATTTCAAACTTAATTCCCGAGCAGAAACAAATGAATAGTGTTTTTACGAAAATTTCTCAGAAATTCAAAACAATTAATTCTAGCACATAGCCAGAATCCTAACCACATCCGCACATTCTAGGTCACATTTTAAGTCATAGAACGACCTTCATACAGCTTACTCACATAAATAATCAATTAAATTTATTTATTTCACATAATCAAATAAAAATTTAATTAATATAAAAATCCGATTACAGGTAATCCGATCGGATAACCTGATTTGAGCATTCGAGAGTCGCACTAATAATATCATACGTAACAATCGTCAAATCCCGAGTTCGAATTAAATCATTACATGCATTTTAAATTATATGTATAAATTCACCGTGAAATCAAGCCCAAACTAGTGAATTTTAGAGCAAAAGATCTCTCTAAAACTATTGATTTAAATTTACATGTCAATGAGACATGAAAAAAAGAAAGTGGAGATAAATTCCATAAAAGATAAGAAATTCTAGGAATCATTTTAAAACTTTTTATTGTATAGACTCTAGTCAGGATCTTCTTTAACTTACTGTAGGATACATGCGTCGTACCGTAAGACGCGGTTGACTCTTTGATACGCTAGCAATACTTTTATCTAATTGCTCGTGTGCCATATTATATTGTAAGATACGTATCATGGGATTTGGATCCTCTCCGTTACACCTTCCCTTCAATTCCATTCAATACACCATATTTTTATAGTTGTGGATAGTATAATTGAAATCGATAATTTATTATATTGAATAACATAATTATTTCAAAAATGAAAGTTATTCAACACTTTCACCATTTGATGAACATGCGGATTTTTTTATCAAAATTTCAATGGATAAAAATCCTTTTACGGTGAAAATATTTTTTATGATTCTAATTTTTTATAAGATAGATTTTAATATCATAAAGTATTTATTAACATATTTTGATCATTACTAATAAAATTATTAAAGCTCAAATAATTGGTGTATTTGGCCGGAATTGGATGAAATGTGTAAGGGAGGGGAGCCAAATCCCGTATGATGTATCTTAAGTTACTGACAACTTTGAGATGCACCATCTCTTGTTAACCGACTTATTTTGTATTTCTCCTTGCAATGATAAGGAGATGATTTTTCATAGATAAAAGAAGAAACTTTATAGAGAGCAAACAGAGTCATCAATGACGGCAAGAAGTTCACCGAAACAACAAAAGCAACCAAGGGAACATACAAATCCTCATTCAAGGATATCTCCTAGTCCCTATCTAATCCAAAATAGCTACCCCCAAATACCCCATTGTTGAAGCCCAGCGAGACTTATTTCGTATTTCTCCTTGCAATGATAAGGAGACGATTTTTCATAGAGCAAACAGAGTCATCAATGACGGCAAGAAGTTCACCGAAACAACAAAAGCAACCAAGGGAAAATACAAATCCTTATTCAAGGATATCTCCTAGTCCCTATCTAATCCAAAATAGCTACCCCCAAATACCCCCATTGTTGAAGCCCAGCGAGACTTATTTCGTATGTCTCCTTGCAATGATAAGGAGATGAATTTTCATAGATAAAAGAAGAAACTTTATAGAGAGCAAACAGAGTCATCAATGACGGGCAAGAAGTCCATCGAAACAAAAAAAGCAACTAAGGGAAAATACAAAGGATATCTCCTAGTCCCTATCTATTCCAAAATAGCTACCCCCAAATACCCCCATTGTTGAAGCCCAGCGAGAAGCCAAGAAAAGACTCCCTCTTTAAAGCAGCAGAGAGAGGTAAGTATCACTATTCAGTAGGATTCCTCGTGTTCGTGTCTATCCAAATATCTCAGAGGATAGCCAAAACGTGTACGGGCACAAGATTTAATAAGATTGAGATGATCAAATATCCTTTTTATTACAACTTTGAGAATTTAGGTGTTTTTTTGCCTTTTTGTTTTGTTCGGATGAAAAGAGAAAGAAGGGGGGGGGGGGATTTGCAATTGGCTTGAAGCAATTAGTTGTTAAGACAGTTTATGGCTTAAAGAGGTTAGTTATACTAAGATTCTTTTCTTTTAACACCAGACCTCATCTTTGAAAAATATATATTACTGGACTTTTGAAGAATGATATATTACTAAAACTGTTTTGGTTTCTGATTTTGTTCATGTTTATGTGTTAGTTTTCTCAAGTTTATTTTTATATAAGTACCCTCTGCGCTAATATGTAACTTCTTGCTTATCCTGTATTCACATGCAAACGTTTGTCTTCAAATCGTGACTTGATTCTTATTTCAGAAATATGCAATGCAACAAGCTTTAAAGACTTTGATGGGACAGATGGATTCACAAAATAACCAATTCAACAATGCTTCCTTTTCGCCTGGATCTCCTTTTCCTTTTCCAACAACACCAATATCAGTTCCAACTGCCTCGACTTCTCCAGTTGCGTCCCATGAGGCGACTGTAGATGTACCTGTGACCAAAGTGGAGGCTCCACCAACCATAGAGGTCAAAGATGACCAAGAATTAAAGATGGAACCAAAGAAATCTGGTATGAAATGATTTTTTTTTGGTATTGCTGCAGCATCTATTATTTATTGCCCCATAATACTTGGAGCAGCAACAGACAACCGACCACAGAAGCTCTAGAAGGTGGGATACAAGCTGGTTGTTTAGCACATTAAGTAGGGCTTCTAATGCACAAGTTTGATGAGATTATGTTTTTTCTTTATGAGTTCCATGTTTCAAGAACTAAATGTTTTCAAAGAAAGACCTTGAACATAGATGAGGAAGTTGGTGTGATGTTGAACAAGATGTCTAGCTGCATTTGGAAAGCGAGGCGGTGTTTGGGGAAGTAGAGGGAATGGTATGACAACTAAGGAAACATAGTAGTCGACTGAGGACCTCCAAGAGGCTATTAGATGAAAAAGGAGGAGTGATATTTGCTGAAATAAATGCAATAATGAAGAGTACTTGCAGAAGTATAAACTGGCCAGAAAGTAAGCAAATAGGCTAGGGGTAAGGTTTATGTGGAGTAAGACTAATACCAAAAGCTGGGAACTAATTTTTTTTTTTGGGGGGAGTGTGTCTACAAGCTTGCTGATAAAAGGGAAAAGAAAATTAGAAACTTAACACTCATCAGGTGCAACAATGCGGCTTTACTTCTTTTTGTCTTTCTACTATTACGCTTTCATATGGTTTGATTTTCAGCCTACTCCAGCTATTTTAGATAAAAGGAGGGGCATTGTTTTGTTATGTTTCCAATAATTTAACTGTTCCCCTCTAGGATAAATCCAAAACTATAACAGCGTGTTTGTTTGGACTAATGGTGGTGGAATGGAATACTAATTCTGATCAAGTATTGTAATATTTTGAATCCTTATAAGATTTGTAATAGAACCTTATATGAGTAATAAATGATGTTTTGGTGATTGAAATTATGTGTTATGTGATTGAATGTGTGTGGATTCATTATCTGTATGATTATAGAATTTTTTTGCAAAACTTAACTAGAAAATTACTATAAATACGCTAAATCACTATTCATAAAATGTAAAGTCAACTTTAGGAAAATCAACAATTTTGACTAACCGAATTAGTTAGGAAAGCTAACTAATGAGAAAACTAGATAGTAAACTAAGTTTGGAGAATTGACCTAAGGGTTGAAACCTAAATACGAAATCACTATTCACTAATACAAGTTTTTACCAGTGTTGGTGAATGTTATGGAAGATGATGGATCGTCATCATCAGGTACGCTATGGAAAGCACTTGGATTTTGGGCATAACATTTTGATATCAAAGCGGTAGGTTATAGATCTAAGAGTACCTTAGGATATAATCTTTAGGGAATTAGTAGAAACAGAGAGAAATGGACTCGTGAAGAGTTCTTTAAGTAAAGAAAAGATGGATTAAGAAATATATTGTGATTATTTATAATTCGATGTGATATGTGTATATGTGTATTAGTATTTGTGTTGTTTTCTTTTAAATATAGAAAATGGCACTAAGAAGAATATCACACTTCGAGATAGATAGTGAGGGAGAACAAAGTGAAGTTATCCCGATGCAACAATTTGTAGAATTACTATCAGGGGCATTACAGAGTCGTCCCTTAGAAAATCGCAGTGCGAAGCGTAACGTTTAAGGATTTCATGATTGTAAGGACCTCCCAAATTTAAGGGAACCTCTAAGCCAATAGAGGCTCAGGGTTTCAGGGTTGGATAAAGAAAATAGAGAAAGCATTTAAAATTGCTGGAGTTGGGGAAGACCAGAAGACGGTCTTTGCTATCTGTGACACCCCCGAATCCGGGTCCTCTGACCCCGATTCGGTCGTCACGATAAACTACAAACATTCACCTCTAAACAACATACGATAATTAAAATGTGGAATATAATAAACATATGTTGTTCATTCAAAAGGTGTTACTAGTCCCAAGATACAATAACCTTAATATCATCTTACAACCATACCCTAAAATAAATATTAGGGTTCACATTAAATAATCGTAATTTAAACTAAACATAAGATAAATTCTGCTTCTCGCAATTTTTCTACATCTTCCCTTTACCCTTGTCCTTTCCGGAGGTCTCGGGCTTAGCTGCAATATATTTCATGATATAGCAAGGATGAACAAGTTTGACCAGCAAGTTTAAATACAACAATAAGGATATATCATGATGAATGGAAAAATAACTGACAATGGATTCAACAATATGAATATCATAAGCAAAGACAATGATTGCTTTTAAAAAAACTACTAGTCGAATAGACTTTGAACTATATCACTCCAATGGAATCAATAGCTGATTGACCCTTTGGTTACTGGCTACAGAATAAGTACTTGAGGGGATCAACCTCACGTACACTATGTATTAAATCGGTTTATTGTATCTTTATTAGATACCTGCATTCCCCTATCATAGAAAGGGGTGTTCTTTCAGTTTAAGAATCCTTACCATTAATTGGTTTGGATAACTTTTAAAACTTCATACACTTGTCTGACCGAACAAAGGTTTAGACTCTATCTAACATAGTTCAAGAATTATTTGAACTTTAAATGATGTACAAGTCCAAGACTGTACGATCTCAAGTGCACCAAGTGCGACTATCAATAATATAAGTGTGGAATAATTGTAAGGAAATTAAATCACTTAATTGCATGCTTGGAAATAATATTCAAGCTTAAATGAATAACTTTTTATACAATAATAACCTACTCAATACAATATGAGAAGGGTAAAAACTTTCACAATAAACAAAGTTGTGTAAGTTAGGAAACATTTTGACATAATGAAATAGTTTTGGATACTTGCTCAATATAATTTGAGTAAGTTTAGGGGACTTGCACAATAAAATAGGATTCAAGGAACTTGCACAATCAAAGAGTGAAGTTCGAAAACTTGCCTGATTGCTCAGCTAAAATATAATACTAGCTTTAACTAACTCGCGTTGAAACGACCTAACATTACAAGTCGATCATTTCAATTAGTCTGTGTAAACTATTATGAGTCTACATTTACAAATAATCAAGTCATCACATAGCATGTTTCTCAAGACATTACATGGCACATTGGTCACATATTACAAGATAAAGAGATCATGTAATCATGCCTTAAATTTCAGAACCAAAAACAGAATCTGTTTGTGACTGCAGTGTGGCGCAGCTGCGCCTAGTCTAGGCTTAGGGATGACGCAGCTGCGCTGTCCCCTGGCCAGACCAGTTTTGATCCTTCCACTTCTTGACTTCAGTCCAACTCTAACATACGCCTATGCATACATATTAACATACATACATGCTAGAGTTTCACATAGCAGATAACCATACTTGAATTCATTACTTCAAGTTTACTTACAATTTATATATCATTAAAACATAACAAGGTCATGTAATCATTTGTGCCTTACAACTTGGTCATTCAATACTCAATGGTCATGCTTGTATATATATACAACACATTTATACATTACTCACATAGTTCATATCCTAGAAATTTCCTTTTTCTTGATGACTATGTGTGCATAAGTGAAAACCATATCTTAACCAAACGATGCTCATGTCAATATGTCTATAGGCATAATGAATCTTAATACACATGCTAGAATGGTCATAACATCCTTTACTCATTACTTGATGACATTAGCTTTCTCATTCTAATTTCTTTGAATTTAACACCAAGTCAACTTTGTATATACAAGGCATCTTAACATGGAACTCTCATGCATTTACAACATATATTAAAGCCACATGCATGTTCAAATAGTCAGAACTTACTAGATAAAAGTCTTGGTAAGGTTCACTTTGCAAAGTCTTAAGTTCTTATCTTTGAACTAGTCTAATCTTTCAATCATGTATGCTAGTGTGTTCAACCACTTTAGTGTTGCGTTTCATGTCAATATAAACCATATTAACATACTCATAAAGTCAGAATGCTCACATGATGTGTTCGTGACAAAATTCACTTTTGAAATCACAAATATCATTTCAGGACCGTAAATGTTGTGTCCATTGTAGGTACTAACATGGTTACACTTGTTCATACTACATGCACATGCTTATGTGTGTGTGGTACATTAGTTTACATGCTTGCTCTAACTATATACTAACATGTTAGCACAACAGAAAACATCAGGGCTGGTGCAGGACTAGCGCAGCTGCGCTGCACCCTAGTACAATTAGGGTGCAGCTGCGCCATGCCTGAGAAAAAACTGAGTTCGGGTTACGGCGCAGCTGCGCTGCACCCTAGTACAAAATAGGGTGAATAGATTGAAATAGATTGATCAATATGATCAACTCATGCTACTATATTCAAATAGATTGAATATTTAATTAATACTCTTATCAAGTCTTTGATATTAGAAACTTAGGGTTAGCCCACTAATTTAAATCGACTATTAGTGACCCCCTTAAATCATTTCATGCATTCACATAACCACATAAGGTTGAAATAGGCTCACAAAACTAACTCATTAAAATTAAATAACATATTTAATTAATAAGGAGTTTAAAATTTGTGGACGTTACACTATCTACTTTTTGAAAGGCGTGACATGCTTCTGGTGGGAAGTTAACCAAGCCGGAGTAGTTTTATAAGATAAGTTCAACGAGATATTCTTCGAGAACTACTTCCCAAGAAGTATGCAGGATAGGATGGAAGTACAATTTGTAGATTTGAAACAAAGGGACTTTGACAGTACCCAATACGCGGTCAAATTCAATGAATTGGTCAGATTTGCTCCGCATCAGGTTGATACTGAGGAGAGGAAGACAAGGAGGTTCGAGCAGTGTTTAAAACCAGGATTTGTAACAATTTGTCTATACTGCAGTTAGAAACCTTCGCGCAGATTTTAGAGAATGCCTTAATTGCCGAAGGTGGGAATGAAGCCTTAATTAAGTTTGATAAAGAGAAAAATAATAATTGTGAGGGAGGAAATGATAAAATAGAAACTTGTAACGGGGGAAATGGTAATAAAAGGAAGCAGAATAATAAAGGAGAGGGAGAAAATAAAGCATGTAAAAAATGTGGTAAGAATCAAGAAGGAACATGTTGGAGAAGCGAAAATGTGTTTTATCGCTGTGGGCAGAAGGGGCATTACTCTTCTAACTGTCCAAATCCTAAGAACTGGTGTTTTAGCTGTGGGGATCTAGACCATTAGACGAGAATTTGCCCGAAGAAAAAAGCGAAATGATTATGAGGAATTAAGAAGTTGAGTGGAAGCTTGAAGAGAAAATGAAGGAAAATACCCACATTTTGTTTACATAGTATGTACTTAATTTTGGGGACGAAATTCTTATAAGGAGGGGTGAATGTAATATTCCGAATCCTTATAAGATTTGTAATGTAATTTATGAGTAATAAATGATGTTTTGGTGATTGAAATTATGTGTTATGTGATTGAATGTGTGGATTCATTATATGTATCATTATAGAAATTTTTTGCAAAACTTAACTAGGAAATCACTATTCATAAATACGCTAAATCACTATTCATAAATACGCTAAAGTCAACTCTGGGAAAGTCGACAATTTTGACTAACCGGATTAGTTAGAAAAGTTAACTAATGATCAAACTAGATAGTAAATTAAGTTTGGAGAATTGACCCAAGGGTTGAAATCTAAGGGTTAAAACCTAAATATAAAATCACTATTCACTAATACGAGTTTTTACCAAGTGTTATTGGTGAATGTTATGGAAGATGATGGATCATCAACACCAGGTCCGCTGTGGAAAGCACTCAGATTTGCGGGTGTGACAAGTATTCTATTTCGACTTTTAGTATCCTATAAATGATCAGAATGGGCAATCCATCGGAATGTCTATTTCTCCTATGCATTTGTAATAGCATTCCTTAGAGGGTCGGAAAATGGATTCCACCATTGGACAGAATGGGTCCAAATACTGTTAATCAACTATCAATAAAAAATTCTTTCAAAAATTCTTTTATCTAGTATTCTCTGAAGCGCGTGTCTAAATCTCTAAATTTTTCCCTCCCTACAATTTGTTTTCCTCTAAATTTTTAGGGGTCATTTGGCATACTATCCATCCATTTCAATCTATTTTCCTACCAACCAAATGGCTTATTGGTATGAATATGATTCTAACATTCAAACACAGTTTCTAAAACTTGTGAATGGAATGCTTGATTTCGATTCCATTCTGTCTAAAATGATTCCATCCAACCAAATGTCCCACATGTTATCCCTTTTATTTAATTATACCTTTTCAGATCCTATAAATCCTGTATTTTTTAAAGAATCTTGATCGAGTCAATAAACATATTATATTTGTGTGTGTGTGTATGTTCCCCAAAGTGAAGCATATCCCAAACCCGTCAAATTGTCCAGTTTTGTGCGGGGGAGTTTCACGAAGGACCTCGAAAATTATTAATCTGCTGCCACAATTGGACGAGGTAGGTTATGAAGTGTAAGATTCATGGAAGGAAATGGTCCTGAAAGTTGTCTTTCTCTTGATGTTTTTAGTTACTCAGTAAATAAGCAGATAATTTCTCTAAAGCAATATTTGGAGGTTTTTGGGTTAGAATAAAGGGTTATAGGGTAGATGCAGCAAAAATGCGGCAATTGTAGGGTTTAGCTCGTCAAACTGAGCGAAAGCAAAGTAGTCCGGAAAGAAAAGAAATCCAAGCAATGGCACTTCTCTTTTGTCAATTCAAAGTCTGCATATATTGGCATTAAATGTGTGTATATATAGGTTTAGACCATCACTCACAGAGCACAACTAGAGTTTATAGAGTCTATACTACTGCATTACATATCTTGTAGTTTTTAACTATTTCGTCAAAAAGTCTAGTAATACTAGTTGACTACTTTTATCTGAATAAAGAAATGGTCTACTAGGACTAATTGACTACTCAAAAGTACAGGGTACCTAGAGAATTAACTAAATTTAGTATTATAACCAATTAACCTTGAAACAACTATTTTTTTGACAAGTAAATAGTTAATCCACTATATTATTCCCCAGAAAGGGGCGTCCCAAGTAC
Organism: Panax japonicus; assembly: GCA_020205505.1. Classification (NCBI taxonomy): domain Eukaryota; kingdom Viridiplantae; phylum Streptophyta; class Magnoliopsida; order Apiales; family Araliaceae; genus Panax; species Panax japonicus. Next base: position 38,892,093 of record CM035092.1, read on the forward strand.
ATGTGAAATCTACAAATGCATAGGGAGAAAAAGGCACACCTATTGCCCCAAGAAAACCAAAATCCACCCTATACAGGCAAGCCTCCCAAAAAGAGACTGCTACACTTTTTATCTAAAAACAAAAAGAGAGAACAACTCTAGGTTTGTAAAGTAAAATGTTCCAAAAATCCAAAAAGCACAATTGGACCTGGAAAAATCTCATGAAGCCAAAGGAAAAGAACATAAGGGGGTTAATTGAGGATTTGGTTATTGTACTGGAGATGAATTTACAATTTAGCTACTGAACTACAAAAACTTTCAATTGAGTTAGTACACTAAATAAAAAATTCCAATCTAGTGACTTGACTGATTTCCATTGAATTAATTTCACAGACATTGCTAACGGCATATCCTAGGTTGCTAATTTTGTACAAATGGAAGATGATGTGGAGTATGGGGCCCACATTAAAAAAACAATTCTTTTTAAAAAGAATCCTCCTCCACCCATTAACACCTATAACAATCTCAGATGGATTTAGAGATCTCAGATTCTCAAGCGAAGTAATTGACAAATAACACTAGACCAAATCGAAGAACTCCATAAACGCCAACATTCACGAGTTTCCAGAAGTGGAGATAAAAATTCATTTGAATTACTTTGTTTCATCAAATTGACAATTGAAAACTACTAGTCAAAATGAGTAGATTAGGATGAGTATTACCTTATAAGGGTGGTTGAATCATGAAAGTTTCACAGTTGCAGACTTGGCAAAAATGGGACAAGTTACGACAGTTGCTTGTGGGACTGATTTGATATTTTTTTGATGTTATTTGATGAAGAATCCCAGCCTATCTTGCTCAGAATTATACTCGATTACAGCCAACAAATTTTTTATCCAAACCATGAATTTAGAGGATTGATTTGGGATTTTTTTTCCAGTGATTCGTGAAGTCGCATGGGCTGATTTGTCCGTGTATTTACTGATGTTGGTAAGTGATCAAGGCTCAAAGGTGCTCAAAATTAGTTATGAAACAATAACAAAGATTTTTAGAGATATGATGATTTATTTTTGAATTTTAGGGTTTGAAGAGTGTAGAGCGAGAGAGATCTGGGCTCTTGTTAGAGAAGTGAGAAGAATCTGTATTCTTGTAAGGGAAGGATCTGGGTTATGAACTGGAGGTTATTTTGAGTGAGGATTGCACGCAAGGCTGCCGTCGAAGATAAGAATCCACTTTCCTTGGTGCTCCCACTCTTCAAATTCCATATCCTTGCAGCGTCCTGTAGTGGGAATGGACCAAGAAATTCTAACTTGTGCTCATTCCCCTCATGAGATCTTTCCGCACCACCACAAGATCCCTCCCTCCGAGGACAGTAAGCAAATCAAGCACCTCCTCTAACTCCCAATCCTAGATTTTATGCCTAAACAGCGGCTGCCACAACAAATTACCGTTGATATTGGGTGATAATCTGCAATTTTACCTCCAGAAGGAACCGTCCCTAAAGCAACCTTACCGCATTGAGTATCTGACCAAAGGTGAATCCTCCTTCAATTTCCAACCTGCCATAAAATGTGAATCGCAAACTCGTCAAAGCCCGATACAATGGCTTTCCACACCCCTTTCCCAAAACGGGAAGGAAACCTTCCATTGGTTATACTTAATTACTTCTTTACCATACAAAAACAATGTCATAGTAGTAGTTTCTTGTACACATTAGGCGAGTGTCAATAAGTTATGAACACACCGAAAGAAGCGTTAGATCGCAATGTTGATATTGGTTAAGTGTCCAACACGACCATGCTAACCATGGGGAGGTGTCTCTGCTTCTTAGCTGCATTTTTTAATTGTCATAGAACTAGACAGCTGTTTCACTAAGGTATTAAGGTATTCATTAAGGTATTTAATTGGGGCGTATATATGTTATCTAATCTTCGCTTAGTATGCGATGAGTTTCAATTTGAAATTGTTAGATTAATCTAGAGGATTCTATGATTGATTTGATTAACTGTGATTAGTGGTAGGATTATTCTTGAAGCATGATTAGTGATAATCATTGATCACTATAATTTACTTTCCATATTTAGTTTTGACACTTGGCCTATATAAAGGTTCCCTATTGTACACATTATGAAATGAAATAATATTGTCTTCTAGCATTCATATGGTAGCAAGAACCATGGTTTCTAAAAAAAATCCTCTTTTTTTTTGTTTCTTTTTCTCTGTTCCAAAATAAAAATAAAAATCATTGCGCACCGTGAACATTACCAACACTGTTCATCGTGAACAGTGCCCGACCCTGTTCATCTCGTTTCCCATTCATCAATGCAAGTGCAAGTTCTAATTGTTGTGCTCTTCCGAAATATGTGTTCGAGTTTCCTTATTTTTGAGGAGGCAGAAAATGATTAGCTCGTTGCTCATTTTGGGTTTGGATTTGTTAGGTCTTGAGGGGTTTTGCATGTCGTTGTTACCATCGTTTCGTCGTTCTTTTCAGTCATGATTGTATTTTTATTCTGTGAAAAGGTTTGGACAAATTTAATATGAGTAAGATGTCTACCGTATCCGATATTGTTATGAGCCAAACATCAAATGTGTCCGATTCTAGGCAGTCCATGGGTGTTATAGAGGTGTTGTCTTCCTCGAATAGTCTTATAATAATTTGAAGGGAGTCCATAACTATTAGCAGTGGCGAAGCATTGTGCGTTTAGCCCTACTTAGTAGAGAGGAGCGATCATTTAACGAAAACAGATACTTCAGACAATGCTTGGAAGCTAGTTGATACCAGCATTTTATATCAGATGCTTAATTTCATGGATAGTAAGGTGGTTGATTTAGTCACTCATCTTGATACATGTCCGTTTTATATACTAAATGCGCGCAAGTGTACACGGTCAATCAAGTAATATAGAAGTAAATAAAGTGCCGAACTCACAGAGAACAATTATTAACAATTAATCTAATTATCAAGTTTTTACCAATTTAAATTCACCTAAACAGTCATCTCAATTGATTTGTGCAAATTGATTTAAATAAAAATAAAACTAAATTAACTAACAACTATTAATCACTAGATGATTAAGACATAGGAATACAATTTTCCCAGTTGCTCCAATAATCGACTTATTTTATTCCTACTTAATTAATTCAACAAGTTGCTAACTAGGATTGTCTATCAATTTATTAACATCTTTCAATGATTAATAAAATGACATATTTTAGTTATTTTGCTATTTTCATGTAAGAAACTTAAAATAGATATATTAAGCACAAACTCCTAACAAAGTTACACATGACATACAAGTACTTTCGTCTCACACTGTTATGTTATCCTTAACAAGAATCAACAAATTCATGCGTTATTATTTTTAGAATTAATCTAAGATTTTCTCTTTCAATTCCATTAAAGATATCAGGTTAATTGTTGGCCAACGAATTATTCAATTAAGCACAAAATATAATAATTAACTTAATAGAATCAATCAGTGGAAATAAAGATAATTAAATTACTGCTTTGCAAAAGGTTCCATTGTATTACTAATTAGGAAATTAGTTCATCATCGTAACAAAAATTGAAAGATTAAAATTAAATAACATCTCAAGTACAGATAATGAAATTAAGAGGAGAAGAAAAACTTTGTCGAGGAACTCCAATCTCTAAACTTCATTTTCCGTCTTGTGTGTTCTCCAATGAAATCTCCAAGTTTCCGTAGAAATGGCTCTCAATGAATTTCAGTCAAAAGTCTTTTTAAACTTGATTAAAAAAAAGTATTTATAGTCTTAAACAAAACCCTAATACCAAGGTAAGTAACACTCCTCATATGAATCAACTTTGGAAATATGAAAACTAAATCAGCATAATTCGTCAGACTGGTGCGACCCGTGCCAGGTTTCTTCACTAAGCGGCGCGCCCCGCGCCATATGATCAGTGTGCTCTGTCCCCCTATGCAACCACAGCGCGCCCCGCGCTACCCTGGCAATTTGCTCAGATTTTCCTATCTTTTCATTCACCAAGCCCATCCTTGCTCCTTTCCTGCAAAGTGACACAAACCATAAAAAGTAACAAGGAAAATTACCATGAATACACAATAATTCAAGTAAAATAATACCCAATTTGTACTCATCAATACAGTAAAAGAATTGTGGGAATACTTGGAGGTTTTGTACTTGGGCCAAAATAATTTTGCTCGTAAGTTTGAGATTTTTTAGGATTTTTACAGGATTAATTGTGATGGGTGTCCACTCACTTAAATTTTTTGTAGACTATAAAAAAATGTACGAGGAGTTGAATTCATTGCTCTCTATTACTGTTGATAATAAAAATAAAAAGACATTACTTTCCCTATTAGTGTGGTTAGCCAGTTTTTGTCTTCCCCTAAGTCCTCACATTGGGATGCAGTTGTGAGGATACTAAAGTACCTGAAAAGTGCTCTAATCACATGAGAGTAGAAGGATTTTGTGATGCTGACTAGGCATGTAGTCCTACTAATAAGAGAACTACTACATGAAATTGTCATTGTGTATTTTTTGGATGTAATCTTGTATGGTGAAAAAGTAAGAAGCAGAATGTTGTCTCGGTCTAGTGCAGAATCAGAATATCGAGCAATGACTCACGTCTCTTGTGAATTAATACGGTTGAAACATTTGTTAACTGAGTTGGGTTTTAACAAGATAGTTCCTATGCAATTTTGGTGTGATAATGCAGTTGCGCTCTACATCGCTTCTAATTCAGTGTTCCACGAGAGAACTAAGCACATCAAGGTTGATTGCCATTTTGTTTGAGAGAAAATAGAAGAAGGGATTATTTGTACAAGTCATGTGAAGACTGGTGATCAACTTGCGGTTGTAGATGTGTTTACTAAAGCTTTAGAGGCTACTAGAATCTGTTATATTTGTAACAAGCTGGACATGATCGATATACATGTTCCAGCTTGAGGGGGAGTATTAGATTAATCTAGAGGATTTTACGATTCTATGATTGATTTGATTAGGAGTGATTAGTGGTAGGATTATTCTAGAAGCATGATTAGTGGTAATCTTTGATCATGATATACTTTCCATATTTAGCTTTGATACTTGGCCTATATAAAGGCTCTCTATTGTACACATTATGATATGGAAAAATAGTCTTCTGGCATTCACAAAAATCAACTGCTTTTTGGCGCTCTAATATGAGTTTATTATTTTATTTTTTTCCTGATTTTTCTAACTGAACTTACATTTGCAGCTTTTGTTGATGTATCTCCTGAAGAAACTTTGCAAAATAATCCTTTCGAAAGTTTCAAGGAACTAACTGAGAAAGATTCATCAAAAGATTCTCAGTTTCACACCCATGTAAGAATTTGACATTGTATAATGCAGTTATAATTTATCATTATTTGTTTTGAAGTTTAGTATTATCTTCTAAACATCGAATCATCTTACTGCATCATAAAGGGTTTCCAAAATGGAGCTGCTTACAAGCCAGGGTCTGATGCTTCTGAGGGCTTCTCATCCAGCAGTAAGTATAGGACTCAGTTATACGGGTGTAATTTGTCTTCTAAAAGTTACATTTGAATATGTACTTTCACCTGCAAAAAGTAACACCAGAAGGGTTATGTTTATCTGAATGCTAACTTAGTAGTAATGGACATGACAATGCATGTCTATTACTTTATCCAATTAAAACTTGACGTATTAAACCTTCCCTTCCTAAAATTTATGATGTTTATATATTCTTTCTCGAACTGAAGAATATCTTTTAGGTTATTTTAGCTGTAGAATCTTTATCTGGTCATGCTTGTCCTCTCTTGTCTTTGTATTCTCTCTTCCTACTAATAAATTTCTTCTTCTCTCTTTAGTAAAGAAGGATTATTAAATCCATATTTTAATGTAACATACACTTTCATATTCTGTGTTCAGTTTCTCTGTGATGGGTAAACCAAGCTTCATGGAAGATGAAGCGATTGAATGGATAAAGGATTGTGAAGAATATTTTAGCATATGCAATATCAGTGAGCAAAGAAAAGCACCAACAGAATCTTGATACAAATCCTATACATGGGATGCTATCTTTGGAGTTAGGTTATTAGGAACCTTAAGATCCGTGCTATTTGATTTTGATTGGAAGCTACTTGAGTTCTACAAAGGAAATGAGATGGTGCGTTTGCAAGGAAGACCCATTGCCACAAGAACTCCCAGCCTTAACTCTTTGGCCATTGCTCAAGAACATTGGAAGCCATTAATAGCGACTCTGGAGAAAAAAGTCCTCTTGTATGATGATCCTCCTATCTATAACCCGGAGGTTTCTTATGATGAAGAGTGTGAAGAGGACCATGATCAAAAGCTATGTGAAAAGGGATCCTTTTTCATTCAAGTACCACATAAGGAGGACAAATTCAACTATGAAAACATACACTAATTTAGGTTGTGAAAGGAAAGGGTCAAAGAAGTTAGCCAATGAATCGAGGAGATGCTTGAGATATGGGAAGTGAAATTCCTCAATCTCCTTGATAGAGATTTTGATCCTGGTGAAAATGACTAGCAAGATACAAAAGCTTCAACTAAGCCATCCATAAGGACATAATGTTTTTCTAGGGAGTACAATGTTAGGCCATGGCTACACAATTTGCAATATTAGTAAACAACGGTTAGTTGTAAACATGTTAGTTAGATTTTTCTAGATATTGCTAGCACGTGGGTGGTAGTGTACCTATTTGGTTGAAGTTCCACATCAATTAAGTTTGACCTGGAAACTCACTATATGTATTTAAGGGGTCTCATCTCTTTGTGCCAATTGTTTTTGAGTTAGAGATCTCTTGATGTCTTTATATGCTTGACTTAGCTCATTTATAAATCTATCATAGTATTTTTTTTTTCGCTAAATTTGTTTGTGCATAATTACAACGACAATGACAAAGGGGGTAAACCCCAGAACTATTGAGCTATTCATCATGGGACAGTCCCCAGGAGGATCGAACAATAGCTGAAATCACTCAGGAACAACCAAAGCAACAGCAGGCCGGTTAAACAACCAAAGCTAGAGCAACCATAACGCAGCAAGGAAAAAACAAAACAAAAAACAAAAAGAACGACATCCCATTACATCCAATTAAAATAGCTAGTACAATTCTGAGCTGCCTTTTGGAACTGCAGAGAAGTGGATAGCCGAGCCCTGATCAACTTCACAATTTCATTTTCTAGAACGAGGGGGGGGGGGCAGTTTGATTTTGTCATTCACCATTGAGTTCCTAGCTCCCCAAATTTTGTACACCGAAGTAGCAAAAACCAACTTGAGGATCTCAGATTGCATATACCTCCCCTTAAACTGAAGAATATACTCCACCAAATTATCTCAGACAAATGGGACATGAGGCCAATTCCCAACATCCATAACAGAACATAAAACAGTTTGAGTAAGGACAGTTGAAAAAAAGATCAGGGAAAGTTTCCGCAGTCATGTTACAAAGGGGATGGCCAAGCGCTGGAAATTAGAAAAGGAACAGAATAAATCATTTGTAGGCAGTCTCCTACGCAAGGCTAGCCACAATGTAAAAGAGAACCGGGGCACATGAAGCTTGTGCCATAGCAACTTAGCCCAAGGTATATGCTGACCTCTCAGATGTTATTTTCCTTCAGGGAACTAATGACAATACCGTTCCAAAATATGAGGTCCTCAGCAGCAGAAGGCACAAGAACTTCATTTAATAGATTAAGAAACTACATCACCTCATGATGGTTACGATGGTTTCTAAGAGGTAGAGACCAAAAACCCTGAGAAATGATGTAAGAGACTCTATTAGAGACAAGGGACTCAGAAGGAGATTAGGTTGGCCATTCAGCCACGGGTCAAACCAAAAACTAAAGATGTTACCATTACCAACTCTATAAGTAAGGAATTTCAAAGCAGTAGGCCAAAGGTTAACGACGTCTCCACGTGGGGGACGTGGTGGGCTTTTTGGGTTAAAGTCCCACATCGACCAATTGGTATTTGAGCTAGGGTTTTCTCCATTCATATTCATGTAGCTCAACGTTACACATTTCAATATTTGTTCAATAAATATTTGTATGAAGTATTTGAAGTCCATGCATGGGGTTGACATTAGGGTTGTGCAATTTTTTCGGTAAAAAATATTACCGTAATCGGCCGGTTTGGTACCATTGGTTCGGTAATTTATAGAGTCGGTTCAATACCGGTAAAAACCGATTACTCGGTACCAGGAATGAGACAATAATTACCGTACCAAACGGGTGAACCGGTTATACTCTGTCTCTATATATATTTATTTTTCTTATAAATACATGTATTGTTCATTTATAAATACATCTAAGCTTCCCCCTTTCTCAGCTACTCCCTCTCCCACTTTTCTTTGACATCTATATAATCACCATAGCTAGGGGTGAGCATGGTGCGGTTTGATGCGGTTTGAAGCCGAAACCGCACCTGAAACCGCTTAGGTGCGGTTTGATAAATTTAAAACCGCACATGAAACCCCTTGTGATTGGTGCGGTGCGGTTTTAAAAGTGCAGTTTCGGTTTCAAAACCAATTGAAACAACAATTGATATAAAATAAGTTCTCTGTTTTTGAAATTGATATAAGTTCATTAATGCAGACAAATACAACAATTGATGCACCAGAGATACAAATAGAATAGACAGGATAGACAGACAGGATAAATATTAAATAGAATAGTCTCCTCTCACAAAAGGTGTAATAAATAATCCCCTCTCCTGATTTAAGTTAGCAAGGTGTAATAAATAGAATAGCCTCTTCTCACAAAAGGTGTAATAAATCTCCCATTTAAGCAGTAGGTCCACCCAAAGTTTGTAATACCATTATCAATACATCTCTTTCTTGCCCCCATGCAACCTGAAGCAACAAGTAAAAATGTGATTCAAACCCTGCAGAGCCACAAATCAGTTCACTCATACATTTTTCTTAAGTACATGAAACTCTGCAATATTGAGACAAGCAATGCTTACTGCAAATAGAAGAAGTATGCTATAAAAGTCTCCTCATTCAATATTTCCAACATTCAACACTATAAACCTGTAAAACCTGTAATCATCATAATCCATATTCCATACTTCAGTTTATTATTTATTTCAAGTAACCTTTTCAAGTAAAAATTGTTATCATAAAGAAAAGAATCCAATAACCTTTTCAAGTAACTTTACTAACTTATAAATTAGTAACCTTTTCAAGTAACTTTACTAACTTATAAATTATGCCCCTATTGAGTTTACCTATTAATAAAAAATTTGAGCATAAGCTTCCCTTGTACTCGATTTGCCCCTTCATACATACACACACACATATGGTGTGGTTTCGGTTTTGTGGTTGTGGTTTTGACTAGTAACCAAACCGGAACCATAAATTTGGTTATTCAACCAACCTAAAACCGCAACATACACCGGAACCGTTGGTGCGGTTTTAATTGGTGCGGTTTTTAGTGCGGTTTCGGTTCCAATTTGGTTACTTGCTCAGCCCTAACCATAGCCACATGCATCCTTTCATCTCCTTCGAATTCCCTCTACTGCTTTCCACACTATTATGATTCACGAACCCAAGATACAGAGATTGGAGCAAATCTCAAGTTTCTCTCTTGTCTATTGGGTAGGATTATAGAGTTTTATTTTTGTTGGTAGATGATTTATTGAAGCAACCTTTGTCTGAGATTTTTGGTTTTAGTTGTAGATATTTTGTGAAGATAGGAGATATCGGTCCAATTCTTGGATGGAGATGTGAAAATATCTACTCGAGTTTTCTTGATTGATGCTTGATTCTTTTGTGAAAATTAATCTTTGATGGTAATATGGATGTGACTCCAAATGATAAGATTTCTTTATTGTCTACTTTGTTTTTATACAATCAATTCCATTTAATATGCAATCAATTTCAATAAATAATTTGAGGGCTCAATAGCCCGCCCTCCAAAAGTATTCCACCAATCAACAAGCAAACATTTAAAAAAAGTATAAATATTTTTAAAGGGAGGAAATGAAGAATGTATATAAATTATAATTATAATTTAGCTTTTATATCTTTATATATATTTTAATATATTTGCGAGGAATCTTTATTTTCCATTGCCTAATCGTCATTTCTCATGCAAAAGTATCTCGAGAAGCATCATAGTTATCGGCTAGATTGCTTATTTTGTCTAGCAAATCTAGCTCGGGCACCATCTTTGCAAGAATGTTATTGAAGTCTTCTCGTGAAGTATCAACAAACATCTGACGTTCCTCTTTGATATCAAAGTACTTGCCCGGATTAAGAAACAACGCAGCCCCATATAATTTTTACTCCATTTGACTTTCTCATTGCCGCTCAACAATGTCGATCACCTTTTTATACAATCTTTGTTTGTTATCAAATGCGTCTTTTATGTTTTCCTTCGCGCATTCTATCGCAGCGAAAACTTCTAGCATAACAGGCTTCTCATCACCATTAACAATCCTCAAAATTATAAGAAGTGGCTGTGACGCCCTAATGCAATTCTCAACATGAAGCCAAAATGTTGTTGAAATAACAATATCATATACTCTCTTTTCCGCTTCAGTAGCCAACAACTTAGATTATGTCTAATCATTGCTTATGAAGAAATGCCTTGATGCATCTTTATGCTTGTACAAACTCTGCAAGGTGAGGAAAGTTGTAGCAAATCTAGTAACTGTGGCTCTCACAAGATCCATTCCATTTGTTTTTTCCCTCATCACATCAAGAAGACGACTGTGCCTATAAATGAATGTTGTGATTCTTCTTGCATTTGAATTGTGGGCTGGAATTGCTTCAACTTGCCTATGTCCTCTAGCATAAGGTCAAGGCAGTGAGAGGCACAAGGTGTCCAAAATAGTGTAGGCCTCCTCTCCATTAGTATATGTCCCGTTGCCTTGTAATTAGAGGCATTGTCCGTGAACACTTGAACAACATACTAGGGGCTAATTTCCTAAATCTTGCTAACTGGAGGCATTAACAGAACTCACGAAATAATTCCCCTCCGGACTATTAACAAGGAAATTCAACAAGTTTCTTCCCCTCTTATTTGTCCAACCATCCTGCATGAGTGTGCAACCATATTCCTTCCAAGCAACTTCATGTTTCGCCTTTAACTCATCGGTTTTCGTCTTTGCCTTCTCAAGTGAAGGAACCCTCACCTCATGATATGTTGGTGGCTTTAAACCCGGCCCATATTGTCCTATGGACTCGATCATTATCTCAAAGCTCCTTGCATTTGTAGCATTGAATAGTATGCCACACTCGTAGAAAAAGTTGGCAATGTGAATATGGACTCTCTTTTTTCTCCGGTGTCCTTAACGATTTTCAATACTCGTTTGGCTCAACGCTTACTATTTCACTACTCTACAACTTCTTCGAGAGTTTTCCTTGGAAGTGCTTCAACCGTTTTTGTTGGAGCTTTTGGTTGTGACTTTTGGAATTGAAAAACAGCTTTCTTCCTTTTGAAAGTTGTCCCATAACATGGGATAATGTAGAAGAAGCATTGAAACCATGCTCGGACAAGCAGATGATTGTTCTTCTTACACTTCTACTACATCATCATCATCATCATCAACTAGCTCAACTGGCTTATTCCTCTTTCTAATATTTAAAGCCGCTTGCATCTCCCTCATAATTTCTGTTGTTTTGGGACACTTCGCTACATCTCTAAAATTTTCTGTTAAATGTTGCTTCAACCTTTTGATTCCCGAATGACATTGCTTCCCACAAAGGATACATCGAACTATATCCTTATTACTCATGTCCGTTTAATACCCATATTTCCAACCCGAGTCTTTTGATTTGGACTTTCTTTACGGGTCCTTGGTTATATCATAACCATTAGTTCCCGAACTTTTTGCCATTTTATTTTCTAGTTTCTACAAAATACAATCAAACAAAAAATATAAGAGACAATTGACAGTTTTATTTTTATTTTTAGTTTAGTAAGTAGTAACCATGCACACTGAACACTTAATAGATAGTGTTCTTTGTAAATTGTACCAAAAATGAAGAAATAAACAACTTATCATTATCAGAACATAGATAAATAAATTAAGTTTTAAAATATATTCCCAAAATGCATTAGCTTTTCATTATCAGAGCACAGATAAATAAATTAATGTATAAAATTAATGTCATCAACTTGTAGACACTTGGCTAGGTCATACATATATCAGTATATGCATGACATTAGACAATTTACTTCGCACTTGGCATATATATATATATATGCATATAATAAATTAGTGATAACGGTCAACAGATATGCATGTCATACATACTTGCATAGAAAATTAAAAATAGAGAAGGATATGTCTTACTTTAGTGGAAGGCTGGAAGTCATGCAGTGAGAGGTAAAACAGAGGTGAATTATACATGACAATATTTATTCAAACCTTCTGAAACATAAAAAAAGTGGAGAGAAACTAAGAAGAAACAGCACAGTAACAAGAAAAGCAAAGTAAAGAAAGAAGAGGAAAAACCTGTGTTTGAGAGAAGGCTGGACTCGTCGATGGTTTCGATGGTTGTGGTGGTTGAGCACTTGAGTTGCGATGGGGCTGCGAAGCCTGCGATGGAGTCGCGATCTAGTCCAAAGAAGGTCGCGATGAAGTCGATCTGCGATGAGTCTCCTTGCTGCGAATCGATGGTTGCGATGAAGTCGAGCACTCAAGGTGCGATGGGATGAAGTCGAGTGATCGAGTTGAAGTTTGCAGATGCCTGTCTCCTTTTCTCCTTTTTTAAGGGTCAATGGGTATTATGTCCATGCGTTAATGGGTTAGAACTCAAAAGAAGGGTTAATGGCCAGAGCTGGGGACGCCTTGAGACGCTGAGCTACCAAGGTGCACGCCTTAGCAACTCCACCTCATGTCCAGTCGAGTCTCGTTGTGCCCTTCTCCCCATCGCCTGGACGCTTAGGCGACGCCGTGACAACTATGCTTGATTTAGTTCTGCGTACCAAATCGATCTACGCTCCTAGTAACCATGCTCTCAACTCAGATAGCCTACTTGGGTCATATTATCACGCCAGAAGGAGCTGCTGTGGATGTTTCCAATATTGAAAGTGTGCTCAATTGGCCAATAGTACCCGCCAAGGGATTAAGAGGCTTCCTTGGCCTTACTGTTTACTAGGAAAGTTTGTAAGAGGATATGGATCTGTTTCTAGACCATTGACCAAGTTACTCTAGAAGTATGCAATCAGGATGAACAAGTTACAAAGGCATTTGAAAACTTCAAAGGGTATACAGTATACCCCAGTCCCAGCCTTGCCAAAATTTGATAAAGAACTCAGGATGGAAACTGATGCCTCCAACATTGAAACTGATGCCTCGGGACCTTCATGGCTTCAATGTTGCAACGTTCTGATTGTCAGTCTTATATGTCAGACATACCTTGCTCTGCGATCTTACTGCAAGTAGACTAATGGGAGTCGTAGAGTTGAGTCTTGTGTTTGCTTTACGATTGTTGACATTATTTCTGCTCTACTATTTGCTCTTGGTTGATAGCAGACTGATGATGGTAATCGTAGTCTTGAGCTTTGCATTTGTTTTACGATTAGTATCTTGACTTCTGCTTTGCTATCTGCTCTGATTGCTCTTTGATAGTAGTATATTATCTGCTTTTGCTGTTTGCTCTGAGTGATTTTTCCATTATACTTTAGCAGACTCCTGACTATTCTCTGAACACTTTAGCAGCTCCATAATGCCAAAGACAGCTCTACGACCTGACTGTCTCTTTGAACCTTTACTTCACATTGGCTGCTGCTTTACAAACTCTTGGTTTACTCTGAATTGACCGACTTTGTGATCTGGCAGAGTAATTTATAACATTTGGGTAGACTTGCAAACTTCTCTCTTATTCTTTGAATGCCTTGGCAGCTTTGTGATGTTGGAGATAGCTTTGTGATCTGTCTATCTCTTGATGCTTTACATTACCAGCTGCTGCTCTACGAAGTCCTTGTTACTCTGCTAACTGATATGACTAGGCAGAGTATTCTTGCAATGCAACTTCTGTAGAGACATTCCAGAGATTCCTTCTGATAAGGACTATACTCAGAGAATATTCTCAGTGTATATCCTTTTGTGATCATCTTCTTCTAGTTAGGCCTTCAACTCATCTTCATGGCTCGTAGGCGAGCTCTACGATCTTTGTGCGCTTCAGAGAATGAGGTGACTCTGCTGATTTTGATCACACTACGATCCAGTGGAGTAACTCTACAATCGGTTGGTTCTGTCGACTATACATTGAGAGCTTTGATAAGATCAACCTAACAGTTCTTGTACATGTGTTTCATAAGGACTTTACAAAAGTTATCATTACAAATATACTTTAAGCATTTGTTCATTATAATTTAATTAAGATCAATCTAACAGTTTTGATCTTTTCAGTTTTAAGTCCTTGTACATTTGTTCCATAAGGACTTTATAAAGCCTCTCTTTCACTCTTTCACATGTAAGCTTTAGTTGAACATTTCATATATATATATATATATATATTACAAGCATTAGTATCAACTTAGTAAGATCGACCTATCATTCTTGATCTTTCTCTATCCTTTAGATCAGATGTTCATCGTCAAATCTTTTACAATTGTAATCTCATGTAGATTCTAAATAATCTCCCTCTCAATTAATCAACCTTTCAACGTACATGCAGATTCCTAACACATTTTTCTTCACTTTGACTTTGTTATATGAAAATATACAGGCCAAATGGTGTGTCAAATATCATTTTGAAATTTGTCTGCCATCTCTACTCGCTCTGCTCTTTAAAAATCAAAACCTCCATATACTATCAATGATACAAGTCGAATAATCTGTATATATAATGAATAACACAAAATGATCTCTCAACCCTAAAATTTAGGAATGAACATTCAATCCTAAAATTTAAGAATAGCAAACCTAAAATTTAGGAAAACAAATTATTTTTTCATCTTTTATTTGATTTCAAAATCATTGCATCTACATTCTTACTATCAGAATTATCTACTTACCACTATCTCTTATTCTCATACATTTTTTAATTTAGTTGGTGTTCTTTAAAATTCATATTCTTCATAATAATAATAGTTAATTATATAATATATTTATATTATATAAATCATTATTATTCTAACAATGAATACTATCATTTATATTATATAAATAGATGAATTATTATTGTTGATTTTTAAAAAAAATTATTTTTTTATCAATATTAATTATACTCCCTCCATCCCATAATACACCCCCAACTTCTCTCACTGTCCCAAGAAATTCGATCTTGCATTAATAGTTTTCAACTTCTCATAAATGGATAGTAATGAAATTTTACATAAGTTTTAATCGTTAAATGATGATATTAATTGACTTTCTTAATCTATGTGAATGAAGTTTAAAAGACTATTATTATAGAATGGAGGGAGTATTATTAAATTTTTGCTAGTTAAATTTTGCTGGTGAGGGATGAAGCAGTGGGCAGCAAGATAGCAGCAGTCAACAAGCGAGGATGGTGAGATAGAAAATAAGAGAGATGGTAGAGGACCTGCCTAACACCTTGGCGTGGAGTTTTAGAACATTGCATTATATAGTTGTTTGGGAAAGTATTGTATATCTATTATATTTTGAGTAGAAATCTAACAAAATGAAAATAAATGTCTACCGAACATGTTTTATCATTTCTGGTTTTAAATTAATTTACCAGATATGTCAACCAAATGTGTTATTCTTTTCTGCAATTACAAACATAACAAAAACATTGTTATTTTTTATTTTTAATTGATAGCTGAAAACAGCTAATGGTTCCAAACTACACCTAATGTTTTCAATCCTGTCATGTCATTGTTCCCACTACTCACATGAGGTCTGCTAGTGTTGTAGAAGCTTTTCATTTTGAAGTTTAATAGACAATAGTTAGATTTTTGTGCTTAAGTTGTTCACAGGCATTGGATCTTTTGACATTCAAGGTCTATATATATGGTAATGATTTATAGCATGTATTTGCTTTGAATTCTTATAGGGTATATATCATCTATACCATTGAAAACAAGAAAGGTCAGAATTAGAAATTGAAAATCAACATCCGCTACTAATTACCAATAAATGTTTAGGATTCATGATTTATTAACTAGAGTTTAGAGTTTAGTAACCGGGATTTAGGGTTTATTAACCAGGATTTAGGATTTATTAACCAGGATTTAGGATTTATAAATCTTAAACTCTAGTTAATAAACGCTAAACCCCTGGTTAATAAATCCTAAATCTTGATTAATAAATCGTAAACATTTATTAGTAAAGTCAAACTTTTATTCTGATTAGTGTCTGTTACTATTATTAACAGATGATATGAGTTTTTTTTACTGTCCGCTATTAATAGTAGTGAACGTCGATTTTCAGTTTTTAATTCTGGTCATTCTTCTTGTTTACAATGGTATAGATGGTGTATACCCTATAAGGATCTATAGAAAATACATGCTATGGATCATTTCCTACATATATATATATATAGGGAATCCATCCATGGCAACCGGTTGTCATGGACACTGTTATAGCAACCCACTTTTGGACCGTTGATCAACTTATTGGAAGGCTTAGATTGAATGTCATAATTGCCCAGCCGGCACAAGCTTTACCGGCTTTTATTTTAATATATTGCATTGCATGGTCAACTGTTGTCATTTTAATAATTTTAAAACGATTTTTTAATATTAAAATACTCCAGCCGGCACAGCTTGTACCGGCCGGGTATTTTTTTTACGCATATTTCTCCATTTTATGGGATAACTCAGCATATTAAAATCACATTAAAAAAAATAAAAAATAGTCCAACCGACACAACTTGTGTCGGCCGACTAATTCTTTTGAAATCAAGTCTAATATATATATCCATGTACTACTGCATGCATGCATACAATTATAAGATATTATATTAATATTAATATTACAATATATCATAAGTATTAATATTTTATAATATTGTATTATAATATTTTGTAATATTATTAATACTTAATATTATAAGTATTAATATTTTGTAATACTGTTATAATATTTTTTAATAATGTTATAATATTATAAAATATTGTATTACTAATATTACAATATATCATAAGTATTAATATTTTGTAATAATATTATAATATTTTGTAATATATTATTAATATTATTAATATTTTGTAATAATATTATAATATTTTGTAATATTATTAATAATTTTGTTTAATAGTATTAATATTTTGTAATAATATTATAATATTAATAATATTATTAATATTATAATATTATTACAAAATATTAATACTATTAAACAAAATTATTAATAATATTACAAAATATTATAATATTATTAAACAAAATTATTAATAATATTACAAAATATTATAATATTATTACAAAATATTAATAATATTAATAATATATTACAAAATATTATAATATTATTACAAAATATTAATACTTATGATATATTGTAATATTAGTAATACAATATTTTATAATATTATAACATTATTACAAAATATTAATACTTATAATATTAAGTATTAATAATATTACAAAATACTATAGTACAATATTACAAAATATTAATACTTATGATATATTGTAATATTAATATTAATATAATATCTTATAATTGTATGCATGCATGCAGTAGTACATGGATATATATATTAGACTTGATTTCAAAAGAATTAGCCGGCCGGCACAAGTTGTGTCGGCTGGACTATTTTTTTATTTTTTAATGTGATTTTAATATGCTGAGTCATCCCATAAAATAAAGAAATATGCGTAAAAAAAAATACCAGGCCGGTACAAGCTGTGCCGGCTGGAGTATTTTAATATTAAAAAATCGTTTTAAAATTATTAAAATGACAACAGTTGACCATGCAATGCAATATATTAAAATAAAAGCCGGTAAAGCTTGTGCCGGCTGGGCAATTATGACATTCAATCTAAGCCTTCCAATAAGTTGATCAACGATCCAAAAGTGGGTTGCTATAACAGTGTCCATGGCAACCGGTTGCCATGGATGGATTCCCATATATATATATATATATATATAGAGAGAGAGAGAGAGAGAGTCCGGATCAGGTCCGGACTCCCGGATTTTATAAAATCCGGACCTTTTTTTTTTTTTTTTTTTGCTTTTTTTTTTTTGAAACAACTAAAAAAAAAAAATTTATGGAACTGAAATTTTTCCATAATACAGTGTTTTGGGCGTGATTTGGATGCCTATAACAAAACATTTCTGTACAGTCTGGGCAGACTGTACATACATTGGTTGGTATAGGTATTAAAAACACACCTAAAACACTGTATTATTGAAAAATTTCAGTTCCATAAATATTTTTTTTTTTTTTAGTTGTTTCAAAAAAAAAAAAGAAAAAAAAAATAAGGGGTCCGTATTTTAGGTCCAGTCCGGGAGACCGGACTGGATCCGTGGTGTGTATATATATATATATATATATATATATATATATATATATATATATATATATATATATATATATCCTGAAGCTCCTGAATAGTGATTGGATTCACTATAACTGAATAACAGGTGAGTTCATTTAATAATAAGATGTGAGGACCTGGTGTTGCCAATAAAGAATTATTGAACACAGCTAAAGGAATTAGTTTTTATCCCTACTTCTCCGATAAAGCACCCAAGTGACAATTATTCATGCTCTTTATTTGGAGGTTATTTTTCATATTTTTATATGAATGTATATATCTTTGTATTACATGCTTTGTAATTGTATACATATTGTTATTTTTCATATTGTTATATGAATTTATATATCTTTGTATTACATGCTTTGTAATTGTATACATCTAGGCAGCATGTGAGCATTCACTAAGCCGCAGTGGACCTACCTAAGTGCTTTCAGCAATTTTCGATTTTTTGTTTGATTTAATCTTTCCTGTTCAAACAGAAGTTTTTCCCTCCTAGCATCAAATGAAATTTGGTTAATCGATCTTGATGGCAAATTTATCAAGCATGACAATCAAATTTTTAATCATAGTATTATTCACATGTTTTGATCAATGTATCTTATTATTCGTGTTTTGAAATTTATTTATGCTTACATGTTTTGATTGTTTTTCATATTCTGGACAGGAAAAACAGATTCGGTTTTGTCGGTGGAAGCTTTGGAGAAAATGATGGAGGATCCAATGATGCAAAAAATGATTTATCCGTAATATAGCTCCCTTCTGTTCTGTTGTTGTCTTTAAATGTTGCTTGTTTAATGGTTTTATTGTGTAAGTTTTAGCTCGTAGTTAGATCTTAGTTCAATAGTAATGCCATTCTTTTGGTAATTTCTTGAGTGTTGGTTAAGTTCTCAAAAAAAAGAAGAATTTTTATTAATAGAAAAGAAAAGATACAATAAAAAGGGGAACAAGAAGTCCACCCTCAACGGACTAAAAAACAAAAATAAAAAAGAGCACTTAAAAAAGTGCAGTTCTCCAATCTCTACACAAATTAGACACAAATACCTCTAAAGGCTCCCATAGAAGAAACCCATAAAAAAGCAAGTAAAATAATCCTATCATTCGACAACTTAAAAGAAGAGCAACTTCCTCTAAACAGTCTAACATTACGCTCATTCCAAATTTCCCATAAAATAGAGAAAAGAGATGCACACTTTCATAAAATTTTGGCATCTTTCTTGTTTTCAAATCATCGAAAATGAACTAGCAACATATCTCACCAAACCAAGATACGTCCATTCCTCTCCTAACGCTCCAAAGAGAGCTCCACAAGCCCCAAACAATTCTCGTAATTTTAATAGCCCCACCATTGTCTTTTCTTTTTCAAGTGACTCAAAAATTGATCTTGCGTACACCGTTTAGCTGATTTACTTTGTTGATCATTTGAGAACTTTATTGCTCTTTTCCTTGTTTAGCAGAATTATTTTAGTTGCTTTAAGTTCAAAGAACCTATTATGTATCCAAGATGGCATGAAATTAATATATCAAGGTTGTCTTGAGCAGTGTTCTAAAAATCCCCGCCTAAGTTCGCCTAGGCGCTTGGCCCCCCCTTGGTGCCCTGCCTAGGCGCTAGGCCCCCTTGGTGCCTCGCCTAGGCGCTAGGCCCCCTATGGCGCCTCTCCTAGGCCCAAGGCGGCAAAAAAATTCTTCCAGAAAATTTGGCGGGGCCTAGGCAGAAAGGTTTTAATAACTACCCAAACTAGATTTTGATATATTTATTTTTCTAATGATTTACCATATTCATAATACAGGTTGTAGCATATCAAATCACAACAAGAAGTGAACAATATTAAGTCAAAATGGATAATTTTATTATAGTTGTAATTTTTTGAACTTGTATCAACTTCAAATTATATAAATGATGATACATTTGTAATATTTAGTTTAATTCAATATAATTCTTAAATTTATGTTTAGTTTCTTAAGTTTTAATATTGAATTAAATTCTTGAATTTTAAATATTACTCCCTCCGTCCCAAATTAACTGCTCAATTTTGACTTTTTTAAGTCAAATTGACTATTTTTAGAATTAATAATTAAGCATATATAAATATATTTCTAAAATTATAAAAATTAGGATTAGTAATAAATTGTATATACTTTCTTTTGATTATAATCTCTTCACCTATATTTTAGCAAAAATAGTAAAAAAATTAGTTTTAAAAATGGTCAATTTGACTTTAAAAAGTCAAAACTGAGCAGTTAATTTGGGACGGAGGGAGTATTATTTAATAGCAATCTTGTTTATGAATAAAACTAATACGTTAAAATATGCTTGAACTTTGAACAATTGTATGTTTGTGTTTGAACTTTGACATTAGCAATATGGATATGTGTTTAAACTTTAAGCAAAAGCCTTTATTATCTTTATTATAGATTGTTTTGCTTTATATTATTGTTTTGTTTTGATAAATATAAGATAAAATATTAAGATTGATTTAAAATAAAAAATCCCGCCTAGGCCCCCTAGGCGCTAGGCCCCCTGGCCGCCCACCTTCCGCCTAACGCCTTTTAAAACATTGGTCCTAAGGGTGCGTATTACTAGAAGGTCAATCTGATGAGAGAAAAGATGATCGACATTTGTGAGTCATGACTCATGGACTTTGTTTTTGACATGGATCAACAGGATAGAGAGAACAAGCATCTGAAAGTCTGCAATATTAGCATTGGAAAAGAAGTTGATATGAGATATTGCCCAATAATGGGTTATGAGAAAGTAGGGTTTTAGCTCAATTTTAGGATACTTTATGATCAATGTGAAAACATACTTCCTCCGTTCCAAAATATAAGACCACTTGCCTTTGTAAAATTACGTTTCGGAATGGAGAGTATTGTACAGGTATTGATATAAGGAGTACGTTATGTGTTACCTGTACTTTTGATATGCAATGACTTCTCTTTTCCATCAATACATGCTCCTTTATTACGATAAAACTTTAACTTAGATGTTCTTTACAATTATACTTTTTGTTCAGTTCAGCGATCTTAGTAATGTTACTATGGTAATTAACAGTTGTATTACTAATTATTTAGGTAGAGTTCGTGTGACACCATGTGACGGAACTTCGTTATGATAAGGAGGATATGTTAGTCTTTGTTCATGTAATCTAGCTATATATATAGTGATGTAATAGTGTAATGTAAGGCATGAATTTGATGAATGAAAATATGAAATATAGTTCATGTTTTGTGACTCCCTATCACCTGTCATTCTGTCTTCCTATTTCATCTTCTACCTTAACATTCTACCTATATTTTTCCCTATTTTCCCATTATCTCTTCTTTTTGTTACCAGTTTCTACTTGAAAGTTAGGATCGCAAGAGGAATTTAACACTTTCTTTACATGGTAATAAAGTCATATCTCAACGTTCATGTTTATTGATCACATTGGCGACTTTGCGAAAACTATTGGTTTTTACTTCGGAGCTTCAAGTTTTATTTGAAATTGCGCTGCATCTACATTGTCTGCGAAGTTTCCATCTCTGATTTGTATCCGCATGGGTATGGCTCTGCCTTAATAGTGGTACTTCTTAGGTAGTCATTCTTTACAAAAACCTGTCTGTCTTGATGTTCGATTAGGCTAAATGATCTTTGCTTCCAGAGAAAGCCGTATAAATTTTCAGGGAAATCTTTTTTGATGGGTATTTTCTCGTTTCGTGGTATACCTTTAATAAAATATGCTTTTATTTGGGAGCTTACTACCTTCTATTCTTTTTGGGGAATACCGGAATATATTGATGTCTCCAGATGAAATTTTGGAAATATGTAGCCTTCTGGACTAGTGTTTTGTACACCTGATTGTTTGAGAATTAATAACTGATACTTTAGAGCAGATAAATTAGAATATTCTAGAATATTCATTAAGGCAGTAGATAACTATTAGGAGTTATTTCCTTATTTTATTAGTCAGGGTATTTTACTTTGTCGTTAAGTCATAGTTCTCATATAAAGAGTTACAATCTTGATCATCTTTCAGACTATTGAAATATTGATTTGAGATTAAAGCTTCTTGCTTTTGTGTGTTTTCTACCGATTCCTTGTTGGAATAGGTACTCTTATTCCTTCTTTCCACCTTATCCTACATCAATATGGATGCTTGATTTCAATGATGATGTCCCCTTTATTCACAAAACACGGATATGATCTAAGTTCCAACTCAGAAGAAACTTGTAAAACCATTTCTGTTGTTTACTGAGTAATATTAGGTAAACTTAATAGAAATGCCAGTCAGTCCTTTTCTTAACACTAAAATGTGCACTGCTTACACTCATGATTGTATCTAGCAATATATTGATAAATCAATGAATATGCCAAGATATGTTGTTTGACGTGTTTTTATTTGCTAATTTTCTTTCTGGGATCACTTCCAGTTTGATGTATGTTCATGAAGTAATAAGAATGACTTAATAGTACTATCTTCTTTTGCCAAGCAATTAATAGTGTGACCTTGCTTTAGAATGTGAACCCTTGTGACTTATTATGAGATAAAAGTTTGATTATTTTAAAAAAAATTCATTCTTTTCCCCTTACAGGTATCTGCCAGAGGAGATGAGGAATCCTACTACCTTTAAATGTCAGTAATATTTTATCCTTCTTAACACTTCTCCCTTATATCAATCTCAAACCTGGTTTTGCGCCTCTTTCAAAGTATATAAATCTCTAAACTATACATATTTTTATCTCTTTTCTTTTTCTTATTTAATTAAGTCATTTGATTTAAGAATGTATTTACATGTATGAACCAAAGTTATAAATACTGTACTGGCGCGCATAATGTATATATATATATATATATACACACACACACACACGCACACATAAATACATATCTACATATGAAATTATAATTTACATATATTTGTTATGAAATGAGGATATTAAATGCTATTTAGTCTAAACTAACAATTGCAATACTTAAATCCCAGCCTCAAGGCCCTCAACTAAGACGAGCCAATTCTTTCCTACGAAGATTAAAAAAAAGAGTCAAATGACCAATTGGGAAACAGGACAAATGTGGTTGGTGAATTTGAAATTTCCCGACCACATGTCACTATTTACTACCACGTTATTATCTTCTTTTGAAAGACTATCAGATCTCTCCTTCACCTCTCTTCCTAAATTAGATCTCTCACCACAAAAATTCATCTTTTTTAATGGTTGATGTCTTGAAAGACTCGACATCCACTAGGCCACACCAGCTCCGAGATCCCCACGACAAATATGTAGGTCGAGAGCCTCTCAAATTTTGTACCGGTCCGGCTGACATCTCGTCCCAGTACACATTTTTCGATGTATCCAGGCCGGTATCAGCGGTACAAGCCGGTATTTTGACCGGAATGGAACAACAAAATCTTTGTACCGTTTTCTTCTTAAATCACCGTGTTTCGTACCATACCATCGGTCCCTACTATGTCAAGCCAGGGTTAATTTAGGGAAGTAGTTAGAATAATAGTTTCTAGAGACAGATGCATGTGAAGTCGGTTACCATTTTAGTGCTTTTTACTTCTTTAGGCTCATGTTAGATAAATGCTATTGTAAGCCACTAGGGTTCTATATGTTTGCTATGATGTAACCAGTTTATTATGCTTAGTATTGAAATGAAACTGAGAGTACACGATTTTGTGATCCTCACCTCCCTTCCTTTTTCTGTCCCCTCCTTCCAAGTTCTGCAACTGAAATCTCTTTCTTCCTAAATTTACCTATCAAATCAGTTAAGACCTTACAAGGTCTTAACAATTTGGTATCAGAGAAGTTCAAACCTGTTAGGATCATTTCTATCACCATTTTCTTATTCCTCGCGTTACTGATCATACCCAGAAATTCAAGAACTCAAAAAAAATAAAAAAACCAAGAAAAACACATGGTTTTACTTATTTTATTCACAGAAACTCATCCAAACAAACCCACAAAGTTTCATCAACAAATCAAGCTTCAACAATCAGAAACAACCATGGATAGATGTTCTGTTTCTGTGTGAGACCTGCAACTCCAGCCCATATTCGATCCAATCATCAAAGTAAGGTATAATCACTTATATTTCATTCTCTTAGTACCTATTTAACTACCTCGATCATCAATTTTAGTTTCTAAAACGTCCATACCATAGATTAATTCATAGAACCAATTCCAGTTCATACCAATCAAGTTTTTCAGAATATGGACTCTCAAGAGAAGGCTAAGCAACTCTATTGAAGAAGTAGAGCCCAGAGCCATCTCCTTAGCAAGTGGTGAAAAAATATGGACTCACTCAAACTGCCCTGTTTTCACATGGAGCATTAATGGCCATTCCTTCACCACCAAAGTGTGGATTTTACCTCTCAAGGATTGGGACATCATTCTAGGGGCTAACTGGCTCAAGGAGTTGGGTCCCAGGATTCCCTTACAATGAAATTTATTCAGAGGGAATTACAATGCCAACATGGGCAAACCACTACTATTCAGAGGGAATTACAATGCCAACAATTGACCATTTCACAACCATTATGGATGTCTCAACTCATTGAAAGCTATGATGGGGATAGTGAGATTGAGAGGGTTATGACAGAACTTTTAACTAGTAAATGGGGACCTAATGAGTTTGAGCTCAGTAAACGGCTACTGAAATTTAAAGGCAAATGGGTTATTGGCTTAACTAGAGACCTAAGAAGACGAGTGTTTGAAGAGCTGGGGACATTCAGGGGCCAGAGCAACTCTAAAAAGGATTGAGAAATATTTCCATTGGGTAGGGATGAAGAAAGACATCACAACTTGGGTAATAAAATGTCCCATTTGCCAAGTTTCGAAACATGAAACCCTCCCTTTCCCAGGACTGTTACAACCCCTTCCTATTCCTAAAGAAATTTGGAGGGACATAGCTATGGATTTTATTACTGGGTTACCCAAACCTAGAGGGTTCGAAGTAATATAGGTAATCACTAATCACTGATCGGTTCATTAGATATTCTCGTTTATTTCCCCTAATCCACCCTATATCAGCTAAGAGCCTCTCCACTCTTTTCTTTGAAGATGTTTTCAAGCTCCATGGTATGCCCTCTTCCATAGTCATTAATAGGGACCCCATCTTTATCAGTGAATTTTGGAAAACTCTGTTTAAGCTAGTAGGGACCAGGCTACACCTCAACACTTCCTACCACGCCCAAAGTGATGGTAACAGAGAGAGAGTGAACCAATGCCTAGAACAATATTTAAGGTGCATGTGTGGACAAGCTCCAAAGTAGTGGAGTTCTTGGTTACCCTTAGCAGAATGGTG
Source organism: Panax japonicus (assembly GCA_020205505.1). Lineage (NCBI taxonomy): Eukaryota > Viridiplantae > Streptophyta > Magnoliopsida > Apiales > Araliaceae > Panax > Panax japonicus. Next base: position 38,917,764 of record CM035092.1, read on the forward strand.
GTTTAACACCACCTTTCACACAGCTCTAAACACTACTCCTTATCAAGCTGTCTATGGAACAGCTGCTAATCACCTCACCATTTTGCCAGGAAAAAGTACTAACCTGGCTACTGTAGAAGAAATGATGAAAGGCAGAAGCAGCTGGAAATCATTAAGGAGAATATTGAAAAGACACAACTTAAGATGAAAGACTATGCAGACAAAAATAGGACTGAGAGTATTTCAAGAAGGAGAGCTAGTCTACTTGAAGCACAGCCCTTCTGACAAGTTACTGTGTCACTCAAGAAAGCTCTTAAACTAGCTCCTAAATTTTATGGCCCTTTAAAATCTTGGAGAAGATTGGAATAACAGCTTATACATTGGAACTTCCTAGTACAGCTAGAATCCATCCCACCTTGCATGTATCCCAGTTAAAGAAACATATTGGAGATGCTATAATCAACCCCCACTTGCCTACTACTAAACCTGATTGCATTTTTGAAATAGGTCCCTTGAGAGTCCTGGAACGAAGGGTGATACATAGAAACAATAGAGAAGTTTACCAGTACTTAATTCAGTGGAAAAATTGCAGTATAGAAAAGGCCACTTGGGAGGATGAAGGACTACTGAAGCCAAATTTCTCACAATTTGTATTAGATCCATGAGGACATGGAACTAATGGAAGGGGGAAGGAATGTCAAGCCAGGGTTATTTTAGGGAAGTTGTTAGAATAATAGTTTCTAGAAACAGGTGCATGTGAAGTCTGTTACTACTTTAGTGCATTTTACTTCTTTAGGCTCATGTTAGATAAATGCTATTGTAAGCCACTAGGGATCTATATATTTGCTATGATGTAACCAGTTTATTATGCTGAGTATTGAAATGAAACTGAGAGTACAAGTTTTGAGATGCTACTCCCTTAAACCCCTTCCTTACCTCCCTTCTTTTTTCTTCCCCCTTCTTCTCCCAAGTTCTGCAACTGAAATCTCTTTCTTTCTAAATTTACCTATCAAATAGGGTCTCTCAAGGTCCTAACATAATATGATATATACAGTGAGCGACTAATAGCGTCTATAGGTAGAATCGGCATACAGTTTATTAACTACATTTTTTCAGAGGCATAAATGGTGTTGCAAAATTTCTTTGTTACCTCTTACAAGTTCAATATTTCTTCAAACCTTTATGTTCTTTGCCTAAAATTACCATGAATACTATATGGAATGAGGTGTCTGATCATTTTGATTTGTTGCTATAGTATCTATTATATCATACATGGCAAACACCCATCAATACTATATGAAATGAGGTGTCTAATAGTTTTGATTTGTTGCTATAGTATCTATTATATCATACATGGTAAACACTTATTCTGTTGTTGTTACTCGATCATCTCATGGTTCTGTGGCATAGATAAAGCAGTTAGATTATACCTACTATCATTTGAAATCTAATCAATGTTAAAAAAGCTTAAATAATTTTCAGTTTAGCTGCGCTAAATTTTGTCACATGTTTGTAACAGGGATGCTACAGAATCCTCAAAATCGTCAACAACTGCAAGATATGTTGTTAGTATCTATTTCATCTTCATTAATCATTACATTGATATATTGGTTTATTGGCATTGACTCCTCAGTTTATTACTGATGTGTGGTTGTCTTTTATTCCAGTATTTGTACTTTTGTATTATAATATTTCTGCAAATGTAATTCACATAATTGAATCTTTTTCTGTTTTCACAACCTAAATTTACAATGCTTATATAATGTCTGATGTTTTTTGCGGCAATCCAAAAGTAGGGTAAAAAATGTCTGAAGCAAAATTGATGTTTGTATTCTGCGATTAAATGATGGTCAATAATTATTCACTCACTTATTTGCTTCTCGTATACACGTACATATACATAAATAGAGGGAATAATAATCTGTTAAATAAACTGTAAATGAAGAAATAATATGGTGAATATTCTTTGATTTCTTATGTTCATGACCTTAATGATATCGTTGCAGCACAGTTCTTAGTATGGTTTGTGTGACGCCCCCAAATTCTCTACACTCACTGTAGCGAATTTGGTGCTCACGTAAATATTCTAATAGATAATAATTCCTATAAATCCAAGATTCACAGTACTCATAGTAAATAGTAGTTCTCGTCAGAACAATCATTGTAACTGAGTACCCTCACTTGGATGTACAGGTTTAATATCTTATAGATATTTCTTCCATATCTATAATTCTTATCTATCTGACTTTCATAGTGTTAATGTTAGAGTTCTTGGAACTGAGTGAAGCGCTACCTCAGTGCATCAGAGCCAATGTCTGTTAACACTATCATTCAGATATATAGTTCATATAGATACTGTATACTTTTCTAATTCCATTAGAATAACAACTAAATACTGCAAACTAATATTACATTAAACAAATAATATACCGTTACTATTACATGATAGTTTTCAACAAATATCCATGTCTTAAGCCTTTTATCCACAATACCGAAACTTCTGGAATATATTCTTTCTATCTGCAAATGAAGAAAATATTTGCAGGGATGAGCTACAGAAAGCTCAGCAAGTTTTGAACAATAAACGAATGTTATATATATATCAATTCTAAAATAAATGAACATAAAGTTCAGAGTTTTTCCACACCAAAACTGGATTATATGAACATAAAGTTCAGAGTAATGCCATAAAGATATACTGAGGTTTATCTGTCAAACCCTGCACATTACGAGTTACTGTCAGTCCTATATACTTAGCAACCCGGGTTAATCCGCTCAACCAAACAAAACTAGGAGTATGCATATCATCCTCTATGTACTATCCGATCATTGCTATAAATGTCGGAGACAGCTCCTCACTGCCAAGGACAACCATAATTGCCCACCGACAGCTCCTCACTACCGGTTCTAATAGTGTCAGTATATATATCGGCACCAAACAAAATTTCTTTTTCACAAACTGTGCTTTTATACATTGGTACCAAACAAAATTGGTTTCTCACAAACTATGCTTTTATGCGTTTGTACCAAACAAAATTGGTTTCTCATAAACTATGCTTTGATATTAAATCAAACGCATTTTTCCATAATAATAACTCATATGACTTGGTTATTTTTGAACAAGAAATCATAACCTTTGAATAACAGAATTCATAAACACTATGTATCACCAGATCATAACTTATAAATATCAAACTTTCATTTAATAAAGTAATTTAAATGAAACTGGCATTTGAAATATGAGGTTTGCACAAAATGCAGAAAAACTTGTCTGCCCGACGATCAGCTAATTTATAATACTCAGAACTGTCTACACAACCTAAATATGTTCATTGTAGTAATTAGAACCAATAACAATTGTTGTAATTGTATTTTCTACCGAATCCCTATCCAGACTTAAGGTTAGCGTTTCTATTCTCTGTTAAGCACACTCTACTCATATTTCTTAGTTAATACACAAATTGACCACTTCTCTAGACTTGTATCACAGATACTTAACACAATATTGATAATCAATATAAAAATTAAATAAAAAAGAAAATTATTCGTAAAATTCCGGATCCTCACAGTTTGTTTCAATGTGGTTTGTCTTATTAAAATCTTGCCTGGCAATAGTTGCATGATATTACTTCACTTCTGCGGATATATTAAAATTTTAAATTATGAATTTCTTGTACAAGTGTTTGCTACTAAATTATTGTCATTTTAGTATCATTATGCCTGTCAGGCTGCAGTTTTATTGTTAATATACTGTATAAACCATTTAAATCACTGGCCTTTTCACAAATAATCAAATTATTTTAATTTTTATATACTCTTTGCCTTATTCTTTTCAGAAATAGCATGGGTGGTAGTGCTGACTGGGACAACCGATTGAAGGATTCTTTGGAAAATTTTGATCTCAGCAGTCCAGAGGTCAAGCAGCAGTTTGGTGAGTTTAAGTTATTTACTCCTGAGGTATATTAATAATTAAATATAAATAAAAAATGTTTATTGGAATCAAAGGTGACTCTGTATTACTTTCTTTTGATGGCAGTATTATAATTAACTTCAAACCACTTTCCTTAATAGTTACTCTTATTCGTATTAACAACTACTCTAGGAGGGATGTTTTTATGCCTTGTATTTGAAGTGATCAATCTTAGAAATCTTTTACTGTGTTGTATACCATTTATTTACTCTTTTTTTATTTTTCTATATATACATATACGTGTGTATTTTTCTATACATGGGTGTTTTTTTACTAATCTTCATACATTTCTACTTTTATTTACATTATTATTTATTTTATTCTTTTCTTATTTAATTTGTTTTATCTTTCTATTTTTATTTCTACTTGCACCTTAACTATTTTGAGATAAAAGGGGTTGTTGAGTTGATTTGTGTACGACACACTTGTTGTATTCTAGGTAGAGTTGATTTGTGTCCGACACACTTGTTGTATTCTAGGATGAGTTGATTTGTGTCCGACACACCTTGTTGTATTCTAGGTATGTAACATTTAAATCTTCATAAAATAAGAACAGTTGAAATACAGTCTATATCAGATTTTAATAAAGATTTTGCGTTTTGTTGAGATGTTTATATTCTAATTATATTAAATGAGTTTTTTTTGTGTGTGTAAAGGTGACTCATATGATATGTTTTTCTTGTTTCTATTTATTCATGTATTGCAGATCAAATTGGGCTTACCCCGGAAGAAGTTATTTCAAAAATAATGTCCAATCCTGATGTTGCCATGGCCTTTCAAAATCCGAGAGTTCAAGCTGCCATTATGGATGTATGATCTGGATGATTTTCCTTTGTTTTGTTTTGTTTTGTTTTTTAGGTTAAACACCATGAACTTTTCACATGTGTATATATATATATATTGGTTGGTGAGGTTACTGTAGTAGTCATATATGTTTATATATCTATATATTTTTACTACTTGAAGTCAGTGCACTAGTCTAGAGTAGTTGCATGTTTATATATTTTTTGCATATAAACTCTCTAATACTTGGTCATTTTTGCAGTGTTCTCAAAACCCATTGAGTATTGCGAAATATCAAAATGACAAGGAGGTAAGTTAACCTTATCTGACAATTTAATCTTTCAGGCCAAATTTCTATGTGCTTTTGCCAGTTAATTTAAAACTGAAATAGAGGGGAAAAGGTATAAAAAATGATGAGAAATTGCCATTTGTTCCATATGTGGGCATTCTCTAGAACTTTTATCTTCTATTTTTTTTGAGTTATAATTTCTTGTCTTTTTGTGATTGCAATTATAATTATATTTTTTTTCGCCAATCCCCACACAAACTACTAGAGGTTGTCCTTTCCATGACAAGTAAAAGGAGGCTACTAAGCAAATGTTATTATGTGAAGCTACCAGTTCCACATTACTTATAAGACTTGATGTTTGTTAATACTCATGCTGTTGCATTTTGAAAGAATAATAAATTCTGTTCATCTTTTATCATATTTCAGGTTATGGATGTTTTCAATAAAATATCAGAACTATTTCCTGGGGTTACAGGTTCACCTTGAGTCTCTTAGTTCTCTCACCTGTTACAGTATGAATTTTTTTTCCTTTTTTATTTAATTTATATATATATATATATATATATTTATATATATATATATATATAAAATATCAAAAAAAGAAAAAAGAAAAAAATGGGAGGGATCATAATAGCAAAGAATATTGCATCCAAGTGCTGACTTTCTCGGTGGATTTGGTGGAAGCTCTTCTCCCTTTGTGGTCGGTCCATCGGTTTTGAGCAACTTGTGTGGTGTATCGAAGCGTATGTTACTAGTTTTCTGGAAGTGAATTTAGACGTAGTAGTTACTGTAATTTGTTATGTATGGAAGTAAATGAACTTGTACTTGCTTTTAGTCAGATGTGCAATGTTTTTATTGTTTTTTGTTTCTGTGCTCCTGAATTGTTCGTGATTTTCAGGCCTCCTAAATTTTAGTTGTATATTACAATCTATGTTACTGATGGTCTTTAGCGATCATTTTTGTCGGTCTATCACTTCAATAAAGTATTATTTCTACATTTAAAATTAGAAATTAAAGATACAATTTCACTTTCAAATCGATCTACGAAATTTTAAAAAAATATGGGCACCGTTCCCTATATCTTTCCGCAGGAAGATCTTACTGTTCAAAATAAATAAAATTCCTTCACGAATATCACCCGGGACACACTTTCTCAATCCCCTAAATAAGTAATTATTTGGGATGGAAGTATTAGCAATATGGATATGTGTTTGAACTTTAAGCAAATGTTTTTATTATATTTATTATAAATTATTTTGTTTTATATTATTATTTTGTTTGAATAAATGTAAGATAAAATATTAAAATTGGCTTAAAATAAAAAATTATGTTTAGGTTCTGCCTAGGCCATGTCTAGGTGCTAGGTTCCCTCGGTCTCTCGCCTAGTGTCTTTTAAAATATTGTTCATCTTTATAATCATTCATCATATTATTGAAAGAGGGTCAAAGATTATAGACACTGCTTCAGAAGTAAAGTATATCTATTCATCATTCTTATTAGGATTATCCATTTTCTCTTCTCTGAGCCCACACGTATGTGTTTTTTTACCCAAGTCGTCCCTTTGCCAGGTCTGCCTATAATTATGGTCTTTGAACTTTAAAAAATAATAATTAATTATGCCACTTTTGAGCCTTTGTGAAGTCTGTTGGATATTACGCCTTTACTCTAGCTGCTATTGTGGCCATCAACGGCATCAAAGACTTTATGCTATTAGCATTTACTCCAACTCATCAATGCCGTGGCACTTATTCTCATCTCTCAGCCCTTGATCTCGAAGCTTTCCCTTTTTGAAGCTAACTTATAAGTGTAAAGGGGCCTTCGATCGACAATTGGTTGCTATGAGGTAACTTGCCCCAACCTTTTCTTCTTAGTTCCAAGCATCTCGTCGTTATCTGTCGGTCGGAACAAGTTTGGAAGGAAGGATTTGGGGCTGGGGCTGGGGCTGCCCTATCTTGCAGGAGGCAGATTAAAAAAGCGGTTGATTAGTTGAATTCCCAACCATGCTCTCTCCCAGTCGACCGTTGCCAAAAAAAATTAAAATTATTTAGTTTACTATATAGAACTATAACCTTTAATAATCCAATTAATTCTAGGAGCTATTGTGATAGTTGGAAATTATTTCTTTTCGTAAATAGGTCTGATGAAGAAACTTTGCAGTAACCAGAATTTGCTTGCAAATTGTGGAACTTTTATACTTTTTTCTTTCTCAATAAAATGCATCTATTCTTCAGTTGTATATTTTTCATTCTTATAAATTTCAGTTTTAAAAGTAATTGAGTTTACAACAAAAAATTTATGCAAAATATGGACATAATTACTTTTAACGGTTTACTAAGAAACTGGTTTTAACGATTTTCAGTGGTAGTACTGAACCACGGTGTTCGCAAACTTTAAGGAGATGGAGATGAGAATTTTGAGAGGAAGAGAAAGTGATGCAAGTGCTTAGATGGCGTTGTGGCATGTTGGTGGTGTATGTAAAATAAAAGAGCACTATTTTCACATGTAATAATAATATTTTTACATGATCAAAGGGAATTCACTTTATTTTAATATCAGAAAATATCAAATAATACATGTAAAAATATTAATTTCCAAGACAAAATTTATTCATCACAATCTATCATTGTAATAGAAAGTGAGCAATCATTGGAAAACTATACCGTTGAGGCATAGACATCTTTCACAAATTTATTTCTACCAACTGTAAGAATGCCACAATACATCCAAGTATCCTACAGGGTAACACAATTGAAATTAAAGACAATACATCCAAGTATCCAACAGGGTACACAATTGAAATTAAATCAATCAAAAGACTTCATCATCTTCCTCTAGGGTAAACATTGACTTGACCATTCATCTAGTCGAAGCTGCAACTACAAGGAAAAATGAAAGTTGGATGAGAAAATTGTGTATCACTAACGTAAAATTTCAACAACAATAAAAGTTAAACGCCCCGTCAGTTTCCCACAACATAAGATGGTACTGCACATATATATGTATAACTATACAAGCACAATATCGAAGTTGGCCAAAGCTGAGGAAGATACAGCAGTCGGCAGATGTATGCCAGTTCAACAAAACCAAACTGAAAATCACAATGGGAAAATTTTTAACTTCTTACTTTCACATGTTTGAAAAATAATATCAAACTCTCCCATTTCCTTTTCCGTTTAAGGGGGGTTGTTTATCCCCTTCACAGTAGCGGATTCTTATTCGAGGTGTATGGAGGATCATTAGTATGAATGTGGTTGAGGAATGATCATAATGCGGTAAGCTTATATCACCATTTAATATTCGTAAAATAAGAGAGAAATCAAAGAGATCAATCATCATAACATCTTGTAGAATATTTTATGTTCCCTGATACTTCAATCTAACAAACCAAAAAAGAAGACATACTTGAGTCAACCACCGCGAAACATCTACTGAAGGTTGGCTTATCAAACAGAGCTTGATTTAACTCAAAGGGAATCTCCCATCAGCCTTCTAAAATAGGGTTGTTTTGTTCGTATTGAACTCATTCCTCTATATAAACAAAACTTATCTGAAGTAACGACTTCAGGATTGATGCCAAATCAAAGCATACAACTCTAATAAAAAATAACAAATCAAGTAAAATATTGACTTATTGAGGAACATTCGTACCATAAATATCTCCAAGCCTAATAACATACAAGATTATAACATTCAAGTACAACTCTAAGAGATAACCGTAGACAAATATACGTTCATATCAGTAAAGAAGTTGGAATTTTTATTTGATCCTTGTAGTTATATAGAAGAAATTTAACTAAATACTAATAGTAGGAAAAGAAGCCAAGGGAATCAGTAAGTTAGGCATATATAAATTAGGAAATTAGCAAGTTAGCAACAATCCAACATCAAAATTCAGTAATTCACCAGAGACGGATGAAATTTTAAATATTTTTATAGATATACATATATCGATATAGTAAGTAAATTTTATATATTGAAGTTTAATGAAAATACTAGCACCTATCATAACGTATCTAGAAGTATATAAATAACAAGAACTGCCAGTGGAGTGATGGTGTCCGACACATGTCTGCCACAGACACGTCAACCTCCGAGATGTGTCCATGCTTCATAGACTGAACATAACGTGTCCCAAAATAAAGGTCTAATTGACTATCTAATTGTTCTGAACATGTAAGTTATAATGAAACACCCCTTATCTCAAAAGAGAATGAAGAATACATCCACAAAGTCCATGATAGATGTATCCCTTAAGAAAAGCTAATGATGTGTTTAACCCATACATTTTATTAAAAGAAGGCATGAATGGTAAGACAGATTTATTAACACCAATATGGACAACTAGTCAACATGGCACACACTACGTGCGTGTTAAAGGGGGAAAATAGGATGCTAAAACATAGGGGTGGGAGATAATGGGAGAGAGAAAAGTGAATAATAGGCCAACATAAAGAAACGTACGGTAAAATAGGAAAGTAAAAAGGCTTCCCAATTTTGTTACACCAAATTAACTGTCATAATATTAGATTAGATGCCTGCCCTAGCTTGGCTCAACATTCTAGGAGATAACAATACAGAGTTTGCACAACCAAGTCAAAAGAAGAATAGATAATTAAATCAAAATACTCTAATAGTTCAAAACTGGACTCAAAAATCAAACTGTTGACAATAAATTATTTTTATTTCTTGTTATTTGAAAGAAGAAGTTTTATTAGAAAGAAGAAAGAGTTGAAAGTAAAGAAAAACTCATGAGGGTTTAACAAACCAAATTTCCAATTGGTGAAAAATAAGCATAGGTTAAGTGTTAGAGCGATTTAAGGGTTGAAATTAGTTTTTAAAGCCAATGGTTAGGATTAGTTTCAGCATTGCATTTTTATTATACAAGTCAGAGTATGCAACACATCGAGGATATGAATGAAATGAATTAAAACTTCTTGCCAATCTCTCACTCTCTCTCTCTCTTCTTCCCTACAATTACTTTCAAAGTCTGGGTAGACTATAAATAGGTGTGCTTTCATTGACAGATTCTATGGTGGAAATTAACGTCAACCAATCCATGGAATCAACGAATGAACAATTGGTAGAACTGAGCAATTTTTTAGATGAATTATGGAGCTATAAAATGAAAAATCGGCGACTCCTAACAGCATTGGAGATTCAAATATTGGAGTTGGAGTTGGAGTTGGAGTACAATGAATTTGTGATGAACTATTTTGTTTATCATTAACAATCCAACACTGTGCCTAATATGAGAACTCGTTTTCGCAACTTAATTTGATGAAGACTGGGTTGCGAACCGATTTGTTCCTGGGTTGAAGGAAGAGATCAGTATATGTGTGAAGTTAGAGTCTCCACTCTCCAGATTCCTTACAGAGAGCCATTGTCTTAGCAAAATGGCAAGAGTTGTGCCTTGTAGACAAGGTGTTTAACAATAGTCCTGCGCTAATTTAGAAATTATAAAAGAATCTGCATACCATGAGGAAACTGAACGAGAGCCAATCATGAAGGTTAATTCTATTTGTTCTCATTCTCTCATTTCTGTCTCTGTGTTTGCTCCTTTTCCCTCATCACTTATAAATGAATATGGGTATCAAGTGTTTGATAAAATGTCAAAGTGGAATAAGGAGCCTTGGAAATCCACGTTGAGGGAATATGGTTTATATCGAGGAAAAATTGAGACTATTGAGTTTTCTTTTCACCAATTCTTGACACTAGATTTGTCAAATTATGATTATTGGGTTGTGTTTGTTGAATATGAATTTTTCTATTTGGTTGATGTTATGGAATTAAGAGATTTGATTGATTATAAATTTGCTATGATGTGTGAACAATCAACCCAACTAGAACTAGCAGGAGAAAACAAAGAAACTACAAACAATTTGGGATTTGGAAGAAAGTTTACTGAAAACCTACTGACCTGTTGCTTCAAGTTATATCTTCCTCTTTTGACTCCAAATTATCGAGGAATGGCATCTACTACTAGATAATGCCTCTACAAAACCTTGTATGGTTATCATCCAACACTAGAAAAGATGATTTTGATCTGTTGCAGTATGGTAGTTCAATTAAAGGCAAATGTGAACCAGTGCTGAAGGGGTTAGAATCCTTGGATAGGGAAAGTTCCTGGTATCTGATAGTTTTCTAGGGGATGAGAGGACCACATACCGTCCCACTTCCAAGATTCCACTTGGAGTTGGTGAATTTCCAAGCCTATTCATGACACCATATTTACTGAATAATGGTGGATGCCTTGGGGTAAGCACAAAATAAGACGAAAATAATGCTGAAATTAGGTAGCAATAATGGTTCCATCCAAGCAGCCTATATACAGGTATTTGAAAATGAGAATTCTTTGACTGCACAGCAACTTGTAGAAAAAGATATGAACCATGGAATAACTAGGGATGGATATGGGATGGAAAATGGTGCAAACCAAAATGTAATCTCATCGTTCAATAAGTATGGACTAAATTCTTTCACATCTATAGTTGTTCCTTTTCATTCAACTTTCAGTTTCACTGGAAACTCAATTATATTTGAGTTATGTATCTCAAGGCTTCTCTCAACGTTCAGCTCCTTAGAAGGAAAATCGTTCCAAGTGTTAAGTGAAAACTATCACCGCAAGATTAAACAGGGTGCTTCAATGGTAGAGGGGCAAGTCAGGTTCGATCCACATCTAATCAATATTCGAAATTGCGATCAAGGCATGCGTCTCGTGGCGTGGTGAGGCGGGAGCTAGACTACGCCTTACTGAGAAATTCAGAGGCTTGGGCTTTATTTGACTGAGGCGTGTGCCTCGTCGCGTAACAAGACCTACGCCTTGATTTGAAACAAAAAAAGAGGTTCGTAAGATGCGATTTCTCTTCTTCTTCTTCACAGATCGTTTGAGCCCAGATCTTTCTCTTCTTCTTCCTTCCGTCTCTTTGTTCTTGGAAAAGAAAGTACTATCTGATAGATATAAGATCTATGTAATCTATGTACGATGATTAAATATCTTATGAATAATTATAGTTAGGTACCCTATAGTCTTTCTAAATTTTTAGTTTAATCTTAAAAGTTTTCTTAAATTTTAAAATAGCCCCTAAAATTTTACATAGCAGCCCCTACAGTTTCATTTTCTTTCATTTCAACCCCTGAAGTTTCATAAGTTACAGTTCATCCCCTGTTTCTTTATATTTCCTGCACTTAAGTCCCTAGAGCAAAAAAAAATCATTTCTTGTGTTGATAACTCGACGGAGTCGAGTGTTGATAACTGAATCTTTTTCTCTAAATTATTCATCACCACAAAATTTATATATATTCAATATTTATCAATAACATATGTTTTCAAATCGAGGCTTACGCCTCACTTCGTCCAGAGAAAAACGCTTTGTACCACTTTTAACTTTTTCGAACATTGCGTCTAATAATCACAGAATCATATGATATGTTAGGGTGTACATCGGGTTACATTCGTGTTCAAGCAATTAGGGTCTTGTCACAATTTGAAGAGGATAAATACATGGGTAGCGAGTTTGGTGCAGCGACAAAGAGTAATAATTTAGAAGTGACATTATTTTACGCGACTCTATGGTGCATGCTTTGTCTTCTCACTATCGACATCATTTTATTCTACAAGATATATAATACAAAATTACAAACAAGGGCAAGCAAATCATTAAAGGAACAATAGCGCCTGGAGTTCAAATCACTAACGGTGTTGTGTATGTTACTCATCAATTCTTTTATCCTAAAGATCTTAGAGGGGATGTTCTTAATGGGAAATAAAAATTATCAAGAACACATGATGATTTTATCCATGCTACTAATTGTGTTGGTTTTCATTTTTATTTTGGGATAGACATTGTGGAACTGCCACTTGATCAAGAGAGTAATCTATCTAATAAAATACAAATGATTTTGAATTTCCCGCTCACTCAATAAATCATCTGAGCCGTCCAAAGTTTGAGATAAATCCAACCGTCCATACATCTATCTAATAAAATACATCTATCTATCTAATCTATCTAATAATGATTTTGAATTTCCCGCTCACTTAATAAATCATCTGGGCCGTTCTAAGTTTGAGATAAATCTCACTGCCCATACAGTGCCGGAGGCACGGAACCCAGCTAGTTCTTCAATATTAGTCAACATTATGAAGTTAAAAATTGTTTGACCCTCGAGATGACCCACTCAAAATGTCTCAGGTGGAGAATTTTGTTATTGGTGAAGTATAATCCAAACTTTAGTTCAGAGGTTATTTAGAAGGGATGGGAAAATGATTCAAAAAGTAAAGAACAAATTATTGATATGGAGGGGAATGACTATGCTAATGGAACGTACTTGAAGCATGAAGCACTTATGGTGATTGGGACAAATGCTCCTAAATCAACCCTTCACCAAGTATACACAACCTGTTGAGGCTTTGGCAATTATGGAACCTTTCGGTTGTGTCAATTTTATTCTTCTTGGTACATTGATTGAGCAGTCTACTTCGAATACAAGGCAAACTAGAGAAGCTCTAATCAATGGTTAGAAACATTTCCTAACATATGGGAGATCTGTCTATGTGATTCGCGTGGGCATTCTAACATGGACATTAACAGTTAGAGAAACTTTATGCTACTCAGTTGAGCTCCAGTTAGGATTTTGCTTCGATCAAGGGGGCATAAATTTGCTAACACTGCAATTGGAGAATGCAATGATTATCAACCCCACCTTGTGGACAAGGTGCTTTTTGACAAAAAAGGGTAAGTGAATTTTATAGGTGCTTCTTGTAGTGCATTATGAAATGGTGTGTGAACGGAAATGTGGTACAATCCTCTTCATCCATCTTGAAAGATGTTCTTTTTGCTGAATCTTTTCATAAATTGCTCGTTTGGTGCTCAATACAATCATCAGATGAGTAAAATATGTTGAAGCACATAGCCAGGACATTCGGTTATTGAACCACCTTGAGGACAAAGGTGGTTTTTGAAGGCCGAAGTATTGTAACAAACCAAATTTCCAACTGGTGAAAATAAGCATAGGTTAAGAGTTAGACTGATCTAAGGGTCGAGATTAGTTTTTAAAGTCAATGATTAGGATTAGTTTCAGCATTGTCAAATCTTTTCTTCCATTTTCTCAAAGAATTTTACATAGCTGAAAGCTTAAAATTACCTATTTTCCTATAATTTAATTATAAGGCCAACCAAATTTGCAAAGAATAATTTTAATTTTCTAACAAACAAACTTATTCAAATAGCCTAGCATATGGACAAGGTCCAAACAAACGATCAATGAAATAGTACTACAATTTGAAGTTCTGATAAATAGGGGCCAGTATCATAATAAAAACTACCAAAAAATCCTGTCCATATGATATACTCCTAATTAACATAAATAAAAAATTGTATGGTGAAAATTTAACCTTAGATAAGAATTGAATGAGTAGTTTCTTACCGACTGCTCTCATACTTACAAGACTGTCATTCTACATTAAAAAAACAATTTGCTACTCAACTAATACATGGTTCCTTTTTCTCATTCACTTCTCTATGTAATAGCTAGGCCCTAATTATTATTGCTTACAATAATTTTTCCTTTGTTATTTACTAATAAGAAGACTTTATAATTCATCCGATAATGATAATTTTTCTATAATAGTGACAGTTTTGTTCCTAGACGACCTTACTTAGCTACATAATACTCTTTTGCATGCGTTTCTTTTTCTTTTTTTTATTTTCTTTTCACATAGACTTCAATTAACAACTGAGTTGTGCTACATATATGTTATTATATAAGTCAGAGTATGCAACAGATTGGGATAGGAATGAATTGAATTAAAACCTCTTCCCCAATCTATCTTCCTCTCTCTTCTTCCCTACAGGCTACAAGCCTACAATTCCTTTCAAAGTCTACTCTAGACCATAAATCGCTAACAGAGGGGCTGCTCGCCAATCTCTATGAAACATCTAAAAAATCTTAAAAACAAAATCACACCCCAAGCAATTTCCCAAAGAGCAAGGGGACGCCCACAATTCCTGAACACATTAGCGAATGAAGAGATATTTTTCCCTTCCACTCCCAAATGTCCTGTTAGATTGGACCACCAATAAGTAATAACAATAAAATACCAGAACTACCAAAGAAGTGCTTTATATTCCAATCAATTGATTCAGATCTGCTAGAAGGGAGAAAATGAAGCATTTCAATTATCGATTTTACACAAATAAATATCCAAATCTCTAAGTTACAAAAAGATGTTATAGTACGATAATGGAATACCTTAGAGAGGATACATTTAGATGGAATCAGTGGCCCCCGTGATCCTTGGCGTGCTGCTGGTGCTCGAGGTGGCGACGCTCCTCGGGAAGAGCAACGAGGTAAGAGAAGATCATGCCGCCGAAACAGACGTGATAGAGCGGATCAATGGAGCTGGTCTGGATATACTTGGCGTGGTAAGAATCCAATCCTCTTTTCACCGATTCCTTCACGTAATCCATCGTGAACATCGGTTTCAGGTGAGCCGGCATCTCCCTCACCTTCATCCCCTTAATCTCCTTGTAGAAATTCCTCATCGCCATTCTCGATAGAGATTGAATATGAAACCCTAACCTTTTTTCCAATTAACGAGGAAGGTGAATAATTTTCTCTATTTTTCGGAGCGCGTGAGATTTTTATAATAACTAGTTTTTTTTTTTCTTTTTTTTTTTGCTAAATTACTCCCTCTCTTACCTCGTGCAAAACACGATTTCTTTTTTAATAATAAAATTAATGTATTGTTTGTATATTTTTATATTAAACTAATATGTTAATTATAAGAATAATACTCCCTCCGTCCCAAATTATCTGCTGTTCTAGAGTTTCACACAGATACCAATATGTATGATAAAAATACTAAAATACCCTTTGTGCTGACTTTTTTATTAATTGAAGAGAAAGAAAAAACAGCTAATTAATTGGAGAGAGAGAGAGAAACATTGAAGAGAGAGAGAAAGCAGCACATTAATTGAAGAGAGAGATAGAGAGAAACAATTATTAATTGAAGAGAGAGAGAGGGGCATGAATGTGAATGTTTAAAAAAGAGGAGAGGCATTAATGAGAGTAATGAGTATCAACAATTAAGATAAAGGGGCAAATTAGGAAAACAAATGGAAAAAATGCATTGAAATCTTAAAAAAGCAGATATTGTGGGACAAATTTTTTTTGCTAAAACAGCAGATAATTTGGGACGGAGGGAGTAATACATTAAGGGTTCGTTCGGTAAATCTTTTTTTGTTTTAAATTTTGAAAAAAAAATTATTAACATTTTTTATTTTGTGTTGATTTTTTAAGAAAAAATAAAACACGTTTGGCTAATATTTTTGTTATATTAAAAAAAAATAAACATGTTTGGTTGACATCATTTGTTTTTCTTTTCTTTCATTGTTGAAATTTTAACTATAAGAAATAATGTCATTTTATGCCATAAACAAGGGTCCTTATGATTATCATATATATTTTTAAGACGATCATTCACCATTAAAATACAATTTACATATTCAAATAAAATTATATGAATTACATTAATGTAAAATGATCTTTTTAGTTTTTCGTATACTACAAACTTATAAAGTGAATGAAAAATAATCTTGTGAGGTCATTAAGTATAAATTTGAAATTATTTTACTCTATTTTTTTACTTTAATTTTTTTAATTTGTGTGAAAATTATTCCTTTTTTAAATTTTTTAAGAACGGGTATATAAATAAGTATAAATATATATAAGCAATCAGTGAAAACATAAATCTTAACGTTTTTACTGCATCATATATCATTTCTCATATTTATTTATAATAATATTGCGTAGACTAAAATAACATAACTTGTATTAATTTAATATATGTAAGTACTTTTATATATTTAAAGCAAATTAATATTTTCGGAAACTAATATATGCAAAAGTATTTTTTTTTGTTAAAACTAATATATGAAAATTAATATGTACTATATTTTTAATATTTGATCCGATACACTTTTTCTTTTTTGTTAAAACTTTCAATGAAATGTAATTTTACGTACAAATTAACTTTTTGATGTAAATTTCATAATGATTTTTTAACTATCAAATTTACTATATATATGTGTGTACATTATATACTCTCTTCATTCTTTAATAATATATTTTTTTAATAAAAAAAATTATTTTAATTTATTTGTGGTTAATAATTTTTTAGGATAATAAATTATTTAATTTTATATATTACTCCTAACTTATCTCATTGTCCTAAAAAATTCATTGTCATCTATTAGTTAGTTTTCAACTTTTCAGAAAGTATAGTGATAAAACTTTACACAAATTTTAATTATTAAATAACCTTTTTAATCAATTAAAACGTCTATTATTATGAAATGAAGGAATTATTATTATTATTATTATTATTATTATTATTATTATTATTATTATGGGCAATGATCCATAACATCTACTATTTGTTATGGATTAAAAAATGACAAATAGATCTCTACCTTCCATTACATAAATAAAAGGCCAGGATTAAAAAGGGGAAGTTGTCGTCCGCTAGTCATACTAGCGGACTGGATTAAAAAAAAATTGGGCGCTTATACCCTTTATCCGAGCAAGTCAAGCATGATTTTTATTAATACACAAATGGGCCCCACCTTGAAACAATACATAGCATCCCCAACTTTTGAATAATTCCTAATCCCACCTTGAAACAATACACGTGGGCCTCATCTTGAAAATTGTTCATCACAATTCCTAATCTGATTATTTGAGAGGGGGCAACCCTTACTAAGCAGAGAATTTCTCACTCCAGTACTGAGCATCCGGAAAAATTTGAGAGGGAGTCAACTCTTCAAAGAAATGGTGGATCCAAATCTTGTTACCATCCCAACCCCAAACAAAGACCGTCGATGAGGGAAATTACTGCAAAACTTAAAGAGGTAATAGGAATTAGAGTTGATGGAGTTGTCCCAAAACTTTCACCTCTTTTGTGGGCCGAGCTTGAGATCTGAAGCAATTTAATGCTTGAAGTTGAGCTTGTAAGTATACCCACTTTTTTTTTTTATTTCTTTTTTGGTGTTTTGGTAAGACACCAAAGAAATTCGCCGTTGGAGATCATCCCTTGTACCTTAAATGGGGAGATGATTCTTGTACATGTCTAAAGATAGGAAAAAGTTGGTACAGATTGTGCGTATTCTTTGTTGTTTATAATTTGTCTGTGAAGATGAAAACTAATCAAGTGGGTATAAGCTTTGGGAGTTCTGTTATCAATTTTTTTGCCCCAATTCGATTTCACAGTGAATTTCACAGCGAGGTTAATTGAATTCGATTTCAATACTTTGACATGGGTTGACTTGCTCGAATCGGGGGTATAAGTGTCCAATTTTTTTTTAATCCAGTCCTTCTACGCAGACAGGCGTAGAGGACCGGAAAATTGGACCGGTCAAATATATATATATTTTTTAATGTGACTCTCAAAAAATGTATAGTATTTATTCTAACAGGAATTTTTACAAAATATGATGTTTTATGTGTAATTTGGATACATATACAAATACAGAGTTATACAGTCATACATTTTTTGAGAGTCACATTTAAAAAAAAAAAATTGGACGGCCCAATTTTCCGGTCCATTTTCCCTGTCCGCGTAAACTTATTCTTTTTTTAATCCAGTCCGCTAGTCATACTAGCGAACGACAACTCCCCTTTTTAATCCTGGCCTTTTGTTTATGTAATGGAAGGTAGAGATGTTATTTGCTATTTTTTAATCCATAACAAATAGATGCTATGAATCATTGTCCATATATATATATATATATATATATATATATATATATATTACTCCATCCATTAATAAAGCGCCAGTTTTATGCATTAAGATGGTTAATAATGATGTATTTTTCATTTATTTAATTTTTGCGTTTAACATTAATAAACAATATTAGAAATTAAAGAAGTTAAAAAAATATTAGTCTAAAAACAATTCAAAAAAACTACTTTAAAATAAACATAAACATAACGCTTTTGTAAAGAAAATGAAGTAGAATAAAAAAAGGTAAGAAAACAAAAGAAATAATGATAGATAGCGAAGAGAAGAAGGGAATAAGGTTGACCTAGGATTGAAATAAACTCACCTATTTAGAAAGAAATAAAAAATAACTTTCAAATTTGAAAGGGTATACTAAAGAAATTGAATGGTCATTCCAATTGATAACCAAACATGTTTTAAGTCATTCCATAAGCAATGGTCATTACATTTCCGGTCCATTACATTCCATTCTCACCAACCAAACACAACATAGTGTTAGGGGTGTTCATCGGTAAAAAATCGAACCGGTACCGAAAATACCGAACCGGTACCAATCTAAAATTATCAGAAAAATAAGAACCGAAACCGATACCGAATTGCCGGTTTCGATATCGATTTTTTTCGGTTATACCGTATGGTAATATATATAATTATTAATAATAATTATAAATTTTTTTATATATATTAATAATTTTTTGAAAAACAAAGAAATCATTAACTATTAATAATAATTAATATATAAAATAAAACTACAAAACATTAGTAATATATATATATATATAAAATTAATAAAACTACTATTATATAGAAATTGTTAATATATAAAAAAATTATTTAATATATAAAATTAAAAAACATTAACTATTAATTATTAAATTATTAAATTTTGGTATTTTCGGTATTTCGGTTTTTACCGAATTCAAAAAAGTCATTACCGCTACCGGTCCCGAAAAGTGTTAAAATACTGAAAAATTGATACCGAAGAAAATTGGTATCGAAAAAACCGGTTCCACCGGTATCGGTAAAAAACTGAAAAAAGCAAAAATTTTGAGCACCTCTACATAGTGTATCTAGAATCCACAACATAGTATTTTTCTGCTTGCAAACAAATTTTATTAAATAAATAAAAATATCAAACTATAAGTTATAATAGTTACTGAAAATAGTATATCCTCAAGCCAATCACGTTTGATGTGGTATGTAAGACCCCAAATTTTGTGAATAAAGATTAATTTTCTCAAAATTATTTTTTTTAAAGTATTATGGTGTGATTTGATATAATGAGTTATAGTTGTAGGTAGTATTTATAAATTTTGCAAAGTATGTAAGTTGTCATAAAATATTCGATTGGTAGGGGGAATATTCATTTTAACCAGGGAATATTCGTACGACAGCACAATCATTGATGGACCCCACAACGGAATTATTATCAGAATGAGAAAACAACAGAAATATCTTTTATAAAAATAGCGGCAAAAGTTTTACCGTTAAACTGTTAAAATATCCGGAGGTAAAAATACAGTAATACGCGTGGTTGTATAGTAGAACACGGTATTGATTATTGATACTTACGTGAGAAGTCACTTAGTTTTATTCAATTATTGTTACAGTAATTGATGTATAGTATCTCACATTATTTGATTCAATTATTGTCGATATTTTATATATTGTTAAATCAATAATTGAGACGATGCAGTTATTCATATTATTATTTATAATATTGACGATGTTTAGAAAGTTTTGTCGATGAGAGGTTTGGTCACCTAATTGCGCGCCAATAGGGAGAAATTCTTATTGAAAAGTCCTCTATTTTCTGGGAACGATCTGATTGTTAAATATTACGAGTTATAATAATGATGATAAATGTTGTTAAAAATATTGAGGGTTTTTATGAAGTATTTGATGTAAAAAAATTTTATTTTATATGGACCCTCATTTACCAATTTTTCAAAATAATCGGTATAAAATTTTTCAGTATATATGTATTATGGTGGGACCCACCTGTGATGATGACATGTTGGCGGGAGGGGAACACGTGGGGCTCACGTCTAGAAAAATGATATGGGGGAGAAGAAATGGAAACTCACAGATGAAGTAAGGGAGGTGGAAAAGGGAGTATCATTATTAGTGTTATTATGTATAGATATATCTATATATGGTGTGTGTGTGTGTGTGTGGTGTGTATGTGTGAATTGTGATATACTATATAAGATATATTATATATCTATATTTATTTATAATAGGTTTGATTTTATTAGACGTAAAATAAAATATATTACATATTTTATTATGTATAGTTAGTCTGCATAGTGTTTGCATAGTAAATCAGAACAAAAAAAATCAGCTCGATTTGCGTTAGCACCCCGTGATTTTATGCTTGTGCATCACGCGAGCAGGAAAGAAATGTAAACTAGTATTCTTGTTCCATGTCTCCTATAAATACGGATGACTTAGTTAGAATGGAAAATACACCAGAATCAGAGAATTCTTCTTCTATAATATTGAGCTCATTTCTTTCGAGTTTTAAGAAGCTTTGAGTGTAGAAAACAATAAAAATTTTCTTCAAGAATATCTCCGCTATACCAGTTAGAATACTCTTCTTTTTAAGGTAAGGGGTATTATTTATTTCATATTCGCTTACAATATTATTTTTCGTATCCGTAAGAAATATCATCTTTGTTAAATATTCGTAAGGAATATTATTTTCGTTCAACAGTTGTAAGGGATATTATTTTTGTTCAGTATTAATATGAAATAATATTTTCTTCCATACTCTGTAGTATGTAAGTAATATCATTTCGTTTCAGATTTCGAATTTTACACTTATTTTGTTAAAGTTTTGCCTTCTATACTCCATGAAATTAGTAGAATATCCTTGATATTTGCGCTTCATCTAGTATCTTTTTATAGAAATATTATTCCCGAAGTACTATTCACGGGATACTATTCACTCGAGTACTATTCACCTGCGGTACTATTCACATAGGGTACTATTCATAACAAAAAATCAATTTTTTCGGTCCAAATCATTTTTTGTACAATAGTATTATTGAATTTTACTCCACAAAGTAGTATCATGTTGACAATTTTGATATTCTTGAATTCTGGATAAATTAAATTGTTAAAGTCTTTAAAATTTATCCTTGATCTCGTTTGATTGAATTGTTATATCATTGTCTTCATTCTCATGCTTATATTGTTATGAAAATCATCCTTGGTCCGTAGTGCATAGATGGACTTGGTATGATTATGACCAGGGGTTATTTGGTATAATCATGATCGTAATATTATAAATGATGTGGTTAAAGTACTCATTGACCCGTAATGCATTGATAGAGAGTTTTTGGTATGATCATGACCATGGGTTCTCTTCGGCCAAGGGTGCAAAGATGAATTGTTTTATGGCATGATCATGACCGTTGATGAAAACATGAATATCCTTGGCCCGTAGTGCATGGATAATTCGTGGTCATGATACTAATGAATATCCTTGGCCGTAGTGCAGGGATGATTCGATGATGTGAATTATTTATTAAGTTGAGTCTCAGCGATAAAATTGATGATAAACTTTTTAAATCATAGAAGATAGTAGATATCATGCTCTACTTGACTCTTCTCATGGATTGCTTGTTCCGCTGCAGTTAAACTTGATATCTATTGTATTTTACCAGTTTAACATTGTTGAAGGCTAACGATAAATTATTCTGCATTATCTTAGAAATAATATTTCTTACTGGGCTAGTTGAGCTCACCCTTTGATTTTATTGTTCTCTTCAAGAAATGAGAATATAGCTGGAACTAGTCGGGAAACGGAGTGACGGTCCAGATGTTTGCATTAGTAGTCCTCACTATTTTGTGAAATAATATGAAAATAAATTTAATAATATTGAATTTGAGTTTGGATATTGCATTAATAAATTTGTGTTGAAACTCCCAGTTTATGTTTTGTCGTACTCTACACGACAGTTGTATAATTAAGTTGTATTTGAATTTTGTATCATGTATTTAACGACTCAAAATGGGTGATGTATACCTATTTTGAGGGCGTCACATGGTAGTAGTACAAGTGATTATTGGAATTAAGATCACCATAGTACCTTGCGTATTTCGAGTTATATTTTGTCATATTCCTTAAGATTCTTTGGGTATATAAAAGGATATGTTCAGATATAAAAAAAATGTACATGAAGGTATGTGAATGATTAACAAAAGGATCTACTACTTCCAGTAAAGGGAGATAATGTCTTATATGATTCGATCATTGACAACTAAGAAATTTCTGATCAGGGTTGAATGAAAATTAGAAAAGAGTTTCTAATTTAAAATAACTAGACTTGTGCTTCTGAGAATTGAAATGCATATAATCAAATAAATAAAACTTGATAGAAAATTTTATGTTTTATATTTGATTTGGACACTATGTGATAGAATAATTTAATTGTACGATAACTATTTACTGAATAGGTTCATTGTGGTTAAATGTTGATTTCATATTATCTGGATAGTCATGATATTATGAGAGGCCAGTTTCACTCATGATATAATTAATTTTACTAATTATATACAAGAATTAAAAGAGTTTAATTCGTTTAAATAAAATTAGAATAGTTCTAACTTTATTTATTCTACTACCGACATAATATTTAAAAAGAAATATTGATTTAAAAGTAATTGACTCAAATAATAATAAATTAAGTATATTTAATTTGTACCATGGTGGAACAAATTAAAAACTTAGTATTTAATAAAATATTTAAGAAATACTAATTATAAATTATTATTATTATTATAAAATAATTTAGTTCCTAAATAGTTTAGGACTTAGATTAAAACCCTAAGTCCTAAATAGTTTAGGAAAGATGATTTATCTGTTAGGTTTGTAATATTCATGTACACAATCATATTGCATCAAAGTAAAGCGAAAGCGTAAAAACAGATTTTAAAATTTACAAACCAATTACCCGGATCATCCTGTATGCACAATTATT